>CAHIKZ030001161.1:0-207500 GCA_903632075.3 Acanthosepion pharaonis
AACATGAATATTTGAATAAGTTACTTATATAAAATTTGTAAGTTGGCTACTCCATTATATCAACAAAAATACTACAAACATTCACTTATGAATTAATACTCCTTAGATAATATTTGATGGATATTTAGTCTAAGATGTACTTGAAGTAACAGTTACTGATTTTCAAAGAGCCTCTTTTAAGATATGGTCCTGCAATTTTTAGATTGCTCTAGAAAGTTTTTATCTGAAAATTATTTTACATTCAATCACAAAAAGTATTGTTAGTATAAGAGAGAAAAGAAGACAAGTTAGATGTTATAATTACATTAGAATAAAATATATATATGCCACCTGACAAAATACATTTGGATTTGTGATAGATGTGCCTAACTGCAAAAACTAAAGCAAAAGTAATGGCATACATTCTAAGAAAACTATACTCATGAATATGTTCTTAGATGATTCAGAACACTTTAAGATACATTGGTAACTTATTAAAAAGTATTAATTTATTTTGTCGCGGTTTCAATTTTCGTTTCAAATTTTTGTCAAAAAAGAATTTTGGCAGTAATTTTGCCTCTTCATAAAAGTAAAGTTAGATTTAATAATAAGTAATTTACATAACAATGAGTAGTTTATTCATTTATCCAGTTAACACATTTTGGGTTGCTGTGGACACAATTCCCATTAATTTCACAATTGTGGTTCATGGTGACATTCAAGGCCTTTTGCATCAGGGATGTTGAAGTTACCCTGGCCATCATCTCAGAAGTTAAAGAGCTGTTATCAATATAAATTTAAAAAAAGAATTTAACTCATTGTAACTGACTGCTCAGATTTTCAACAATTCATTAAAACATTAATTTCAGCAAAAGAGAGCAAGAATGGGTAATAAAATTGGCCCTTGTGATTTGTCAATTCAAAAAGCAAAATTTCCCCACTTAACCCTGTAATATTTAAAAACATTAACTATTAAGATTATTTTATCTTACCATCATAGACAACTGGAGATTTTTGTCTAAAGAAGACCAATGCTGGTAATTTTTTTACTCCATATTTTGCTCCAAAAGTTGAAGTTTGCATTTTTCCATAACGACAATCTAGGACAGAATAAACAGAACATTTACACCACTCAATATTTTGGAGGTACATGTAAATTTAACGTCAAGATGAAGGTATTAAAAAATAACTAACATATTTTGCATAACACAAACAATATATTTAGGAAAACATATGTCTACATCAAAAGATATATATATATATATATATATATATATATATATATATATATATATATATAAATGAATATTTCATTAGAATCAAATATGAAGAGAAAGAAACATGCATAATATTTTAATTTAAAAAATTGAATATGTTGGAAAATGGCCATATCCTACAACGCATGCACACACAAGGAATCTAGATAGTTTCATGAATTGTTTTTAAAAATCTATAATTTTAATACAACTAAATTTTGATATAAGATTCCAGGAATCTCCACATAAGCAATACAGGTGCTAAAAGAATTTATTCCCACATTGGAAATTATTACATGCAGCAAATTCATCTAAATAATAAATGGTTAAAAAAATTTAAACAGCCAAAAACTATTATTTTAAATAGTAAGACTGCTGTTTGTTATGGTTTGTTTAATTATATTTTTCAGCTTAATTTCTCTTAGGAAATGAAATATGTACAATGAATCAGTATTTTGAAAAAGTTCTTTTAACTTTCTTGTTTGGTAGTATTTTAAGGCGGCTCAATGAAAATTGTTAAAAGCTTATCAGTAGATGTTTTATGATGGTGAGTGATTCTTGGCATGTCACAAATACTGGAGGATCTTCCTTTTTTAGGATATATGAATAGGTTATAGTAGTATGTACAATATGGAGCCTGGACATAAACACCACTTCTCTTCTAGTTTGGCATTTCTGATGCCATTCTCCTATAGTTGGTTTAATTTTGAACAATTTATTGTTTGGGCAAGTTCAGTATGTTTTGTCACTCCTTTCTAATATATTTATTGTCTGTTGTTTTCAGGTCTGTACATAGGATTTCCTCATATTCTTTGAAGTCCAAGTTCCAGGAGGGATCCAAGCTTATTGTCACATCTGGTTGTGTTGTGGGCATACTGGTAAATACCTGTATAGAATTTTGGTATCTAAGGTGTCTGATGCATTTCTCATAGCTGATGACCTTCCTGCTGAGGAATCCGCTCTATCATTCATTGTGATACCAATATAACTTGGTATCCAGCAAAAGACAATATCACTATTTAAGTTATTAATTCTGTTGAGTAGTTTAATGATAAGAGAGTTTAACATTTTTTTGTTTTTTTAGTTCTGTGATCACTGATATGGAGTCAATGTATATAATAAATTTTTTATCTTTACTTGTATTTATGATGTCGAGGACCAAGTCAATAGTTTTTACCTTGGCACTAAATATGGAATCTCTATTTGGAAGTAGTTTCATTAATTTTAATTTCTGGTGGACAGCTACACATCCAACTTTCATTATCTTTTGATCTATCCATATAGATGAACAGGTGATCTGTGTAATCATTTTTGATGGAGAGTAATTCTTCATGAAATGTGATGGGATTTTTGATTTTTGGAACTCACCAAGTTTCAATACGACCTTTGGCTGTTTTATCATCCAGGGAGGGTATTTTAGAGTTGATGGACTCATGGATTTGTGCTGTGTTTATCTGTATTTTCTGAATGACATTTTCCATGTGGATACCAAATGGTTTAATGGCATTGTCTTTTCTGTTAATGTATATTGTGACTGAAATGTGCATTTATATCTAGGATTTGATAGGCAGGTTGAGTTTAATATAATATTGAAGAGCCAGTTTTTTCTGTTGTATTGTTAATGGCGTTTCATATGCTTCTGTGTATAGGTTTTTATGTGGTGAAAGCTCCTAATTATATTATTGTTCAGTTTTAAAGTTGGATCATTATGCATTTTTTAAAGCTGGCAGAAGTGCATATTTTTTTTTTTTTTTTTTAATTTAAAACCATTCTCCATAGGCCATTTGTTAATTTTATTAAGACACAGCTGGAGCTGTCACTCTATACCATGCATGTTTTGATCTATAATAGATCAAAAAGTCATACACATATAGGTTCTTGTATTTATGTTTTTGACAATATTATTGATTTTAATACTGAACAAGGTAACAGATAGAAGTCTTCCCTGTAGGATACCTTGTTCCTGGTCTTTTTGAGTTGACATGGTGTCACATAAATGCACCTTAAAATGTCTGTCTTGCAAAAAGCTACAGATAAAATAATGATGGCATTCTGCATTTTAGTCCTAGGTTTTGCAGGTCTCTTTTTATGCCATACTTCCAGGTTGTATCATAAGCCTTCTCCTTAATCAAAGAAGACTGACATCAAGTGTTCATATTAATTTGCCATTAATCATCCTCTCAAGTGTTTTACAGATACAACTGGTGAGTGCTATTGGTCAGTAATTTGTTGGATCTGTATTGACTTTGCCAGGTCTGGGTATTGGAAGAATTGTGGCTTGTTTCCAGAATTTGTGAATGTCATTGTGGACCCATATATGGTTGAGAGTTTGGAGAAAGTAGTCTAATGAACTGTTTTAGGAACTGATAATATATTTCATCAGGGCCACAGCAGTGTCATGGGCTTTGTTTAGTGCTTCTTGTAGTTCTAGTTTTGTGAATGTTGGTTGAATGTTGTTGTTTTTTTTTTTTCTTTTCTTGGCCCTGTTTGACACTTTGGAATGCTTTGCAGTGATTTTTTAATGAAGTGTTTTCTGAAAAGGTTTCAGCTTGGTAGTCTGCCATGTCTTTTGCGATCTTTATATTATTGTAGGAAAGGTGATTGATATGATTTTGGATAGTTTTTCTTACTATTTTTCGTCTCATTGTTATACATTTTGAGTTTGATGCTTGGGTTTATTTTGGATATGAAATCTCTCTAGGATTTCCATTTGGATACTTTGAGAGTTTTACAGGCTATGGTTCTACTTTCTTTGTATTCACTGATAGGATTGTTTTTTAATTTTCATAAGTTGGCTCATCATGTACAAATTACTTTCTTACAATGAACAGCAAACTATGGCTTACTAAGTTTTGAAGTGTATGAGCGTTTGTTATATTTTCATTGGCTATTGGAAGTAGGGGATCAGTAAAATGTGTTATTAGTTCTTCCTTATTTATGCTTGTAACTGGCATTAATTTGAGTTTGCAGGCATTTTGGGAATTCTGTCCAGTTAGCTTTTCGAAGATTCCAGTGGGTTGTTTTATTATCTAGTTTAGGGATTGAGTATTTTAGTATAATTGGAAAATGATCACTTCCACATTTATCATAAGTTGACCAGGTATAATCCTATATATATATATATATATATATATATATATATATATATATATACAAAGTAACCAAAAAAAGGTTCTGTCCGTTTTTTGATTAGTCATTGAATGAAGTTGAAATATAGGTTCCTCCATTAGGTCACGTAAAAAAGCGGCATATCACGATGAAAAAAGGGCCATAATTCAACAAAAACAAAGTTTTGTTTAATTATGTTTATGTTGTTATGAAGAAGAAAGACCAAAGTATTTTTTGAAATTTTTTACTTCTTTCTAACACGTAGAAAATTTTGGTTAAAAATTATGTTTTTTTTACAACAGCGCGAAAAGACTAAAAAAAGGTTGTTTTATTTTCCACTTTTCCCGAGGAAAACACATATTAATTTAGGAAATTCTTGCAAAAATCAATTAATTGTTGGATTTTAATGAAACTTTCAGGACTTATTCAGAATTGAATGAAATTAATTTTGAAATTTTTTTTTTTCAGAAAATCTTGTTAGAAAGAGATTTTTTTTTTTTAACATGTTTCCACCCACTTACATATTTTCATGAAATTTCGAGAAATTAAATCTTCATGCACGGGATTTTTTTTATTAGTTATAAACAGGACACTTTGTAGAAAGTAAATCACTAGTTTTTTTTGTAAAATATTACGTGGTTTCATAGAAAATCTGCTTTGAATTGTAAAAAAAGTAAAAAAGTATGACATTAATTAATTAGAAAAGCTTCCACCTGTTTTTGTAGATATGTTATACTAAGGACATTAATTTGGGAAGAAATAAAATTTTTTCGATAAATAATGTATTTTTTACAAATTTTTTCCCCCATTTTTAAAATTTTTTTCATTAACTTCTTAATACTTCAAAAATCGTTTAAAATTCTTTATTTCTTTCACGCACGTAATGCAATGATAACGTTAATGAAAATGTAAATTTACGAATCAAACTTTGAAAAGCACATAACAGTCATTTGACGCAAAATATTTTTTAAATAATTTTAAAAAGAAATTTTTAATGAAAAAATCTTTCATAATTTCTATGTATGGAAATCTATACGCAACATAATCCTTAAAAAGGTTACGTGATTTGTGTCATCTGGTTATTTCTCTTCTCTGTCCAGTTCAGATTCACATTGTTAATGTGTTTCCAGAAATTCTTTTCAAATTTTAAAAGTAAGGGTTAGGGTTTAAACAATTGTCTAATTAAGAAAGTATGAAATAAAAAAAACAAATAGTACATTATTGCTGAATAAAAATGTTAATATTTAAAAAGTACTAGTTAAAAACGAAAAACCACGTTCACCTACTTTTAAGAAATTGTCAGTTTTGATCATCAATAGTAGTCTGTCATCACCTCGTCATTTGCGAACATGATGAAAGACATGAGAAAAATTCAGACACATTGTTAAGAAATGTTTGGATACAAATTTAAGCTATAAGTAATGTTTGTTTCATATCAGATTAATTTAACTTTAAATTTTCTAATTTTACTCAAATAACGTGTCAAAAATATATAAATTTATTTTAGGAAGAAGTTTAAATTCAAAATTTTGTTCGTTTACAAATTTCTTAAAATTTAAGAAAATGGCTACTTTTAAGAAAATTAAAGAAAAATCGAGCATATATTTGACATTCCAATCTAATATAATTTCTATCTGAAAGAAACCAGAATATGTTACTTACTGTAAATAATAAATTTAATGCTTTAGCTTTCAATTAATAAAAACATATTTAAACAAAACTTTGTTTTCGTTGAATTATGGCCCTTTTTTCATCGTGATATGCCGCTTTTTTATGTGACCTAATGGAGGAACCTATTGAAATATATACGAAATGCGTGTAACAATTGTTTTCAAATTTGGACAAACAGAAGTAGGAACATCAGACGTTATAAAAAACATGTGCACCATGCTCAGCCATCAGTTATAAGCCGGACAGCTGTGAGAAGGATGGAAGTGTCTAGAGATCTCGTTCGGGCCTGTTTGCTTTACGACTTCAAAGTGGGCTTATCAGCAGCTGCATCAAGTCGCCGCATATGTCAAGCATTTGGGGATAGTGCTGTGGATGAACGTACTGCAAGGCGTTGGTTTAGAAAATTCAAGTCGGGAGATTTGTCTCTCCGTGATGAGCCTTGCAGTGGTCGACCACAGGTCTTGAATGACGGAGTCCTGAAGGTGGCCATTGAAGAGAACAGTAGTCTAACGTGTGGTGAACTTGCAAGACAGTTCAACATTTCCAATGAAACAGTTAGACTTCACCTGCACCGCCTAGGTAAGACGTACAAACTGATCAATTGGATTCCACAAACGCTGTTGGAGGTCCACAAGGGACAACAAGTGGCAACCACCGTACTGCATCCTTATTCAATCGAGTGCTTACCAGTGATGAAAAGTGGGTCCTGTATGAAACTCCCAAGCATTCCAGACAATGTTTGTCTCCTCAGGATGCTGTTCTCATATCGCACGACCGCCGATGCACCCATGCAAGATTATGCTTTGTGTCTGGTGGACAGGTCGTCAAGTGGTTCATTATGAACTGCTACCAACGGGCCAAACGGTCACTGGAGACCTATACTTGCAGCAATTGAAACGTGTGCAACAGGCATTGCGCTAGAAGGAGCCAGCACTGGTGAATCGCAAAGGTGTGCTTTTCCTCCATGACAATGCCAGGCCGCATGTCGTGCGAGTGGTCAGGGATACCATACAGCAACTTGGGTGGGAGACTTTGTGCTATCCACCTTATTCACCTGACCTTGCGCCATCCGATTACCGCAAGGGCATTGAACAGCTGGAGACATGTTGGCAAAAGGTGCTGGATGCTGATGGCGATTACTTTGAGGACTAAATGTAAGTTACACATACTGTGAAGCATTTCTTTTTTTCCTTCAAAAACGGAGAGAACTTTTTTGGTTACCTTGTATATATGTTTCACAGATTGTTAAGTCTATGGCAGAGTATGTTCTTGTTACTGGATGTAGGTATATATTGCTTTTATTTAGGAGGCATAGCTGTCTTTGATTTAATAATGTTTCTATGATTTTGACATTTGTTTCTTTACTCCCTCATATTATATTATACTGTTAAAGTTATCCATTAATATGAAAAGTTTTGGCAGTAGGTATATTAATTTAAGTAATTTTGTTACATTAGGGATTTCATCAGGAAGAAGAAGGTTATGGTTTTGTGAAGCGTAGCTGTTATTGCTACTGTCTCCAAGTTTGTATTGAGTATTATTTCACTATGAGTTATGGTATTGTTAATGAATATTGACGAGCCTCCTGAGCCTCTATTAGCTTCTTTGATGAAATTGCATGTTAAGTAATGTTTTATGTTGAGTGTATTTTCCTTTCAGGTGATTTCCTGTAACAAATAATTGCTTGGTTGAAGGTCAAGGTGAGGATAATTTGTTGATATTAGTTTTGGCACTTCTTATGTTCCATTGGATTATTTTGTTTGTCACTGTTTTGATATTTGGCTTAGTTGTATATAGAAATTTTTATGCATTTGATTTTGGGGCTTTGTTTTTAGAAATGCTTATAGGAATTATAACCATTTCAAATCTATTCTTTGTTTCAAGAGTGTTTTTGGTTTGTATTTGTTGATTTTTTGTATTATTGTATTTTCTTTGTGAAATTTCTCTTGAGTTTTTTTGTTGCGGCGTTTTCTTCAGTGGGTGTTGGAGGGCAGATTGGTGATCATTTTTTTATTGAGTTACTTTTAGATAGTGACTTTTGGATAACCTACATTGTTATTTTGTCATTGGTTTCTTTATATATCATTGCATTATTCTCATTCAGACTTGGTCTGATTTCAGTTATAAATTTTGGCAGGTCATTTGGCCCTAATTGAATCTTTTCCACTAGGTCATTGTATTTCTGATGATTTTCTTGCATAAAGTCAACATAAATTTTTTCTTTCATATATCCCTCCACAATTTTACATGCTTCAGGGAAAGAAATTCTTTTAGTAGGTTATACAGTCATTATTTCTTTTTCCTTTTCTCCAAATCTTACACACTCTAGAATATGCCAGGTGTTCTTCTCCACAATTTGCATATATCTTTTTATTCATTTGTGATCTGATCTGGGTCTACATCAACCCTATACTACCTTACCATAGCATCAGTCCTCATGATGTCCAAACCTCTGACAGTTGTAACAATGGAGAGGATTTGGAATAAAGAGTTCCGTCTTTTCTACATTATATTCTATTTTTATCACTTTGTGAATAGTTGGTACATCAAATGTCAGAATGTAAGTATTGGTGCAAAGATTTGCATTATTTTCTTTTTAACAATGATACATAGGAAGAGTTACCTTCTTCATGCTATCCCCTGCGAGGTTCAGTTTCTTATGAGGGTACGCTTCGATTTTTTTTATTATGGAATGCTGTCATTTTCAGTAATATCTTCATGTATTTCTAAACTTCAATCAAAATTGTGCCATTGAGATTTTTCACATTTTTAGGCTTTATTTTCAAGTATATGATCTTTTCAATAAGCAAAGGAGATAATTTTGTAAGTGGAATTTCATCTAGTGATTCCAAGATGATAAATCTTAAAAATGATCCCCTCAGAATCCATATCTATGTGAGATCTTTTGGTGGGTTTGTTTTTATCCATAGAAAATGGTATATTTCTTTACTGCTCCTGCTCCCTACCCATCATGGAGTCCAATTTAATGGGAAATACCAAAGGGGAAACCCATTCGCCTTGCTACAGCCACGGTTATTGAAGAAGGCCATAAATCTCTGATTTCTCTTTGGTTTTGCTACCTAAAAAACTAATGAAACATCTGGAGTATCTTTGCTGCATCATAATTCTTTCCTTCCAAACTGATTGACCCTACAGCCAGCACCTTCTAATTCAAAATTTTTTTTTACAAATTTACTTTTGTGGTACTTGAGTGATGACCAAATTTTCTTCCCTCCATTTTGGTTATTTTAAATTAGGGTTTGGCATGACCAACCAAGTGATCACCCATCCAGTCCAAATAAGGACCAAAGTAGTGTGTTGGGAATCAGAAGTATCTAACTCCTATTCCTGAAGCCTTCAACCCCCATCATGGGTCACCATCCTCAGCAAAAAGTGGCCACATTTGTACCCCTCTGCAGAGGTGTAGTCGGCTATTCTGAAGCCCCAGCTGACAGGGCAGTTAGTAAATGGAAATGCATGTTAAACAACCACAACAAAAATAAGTTTAATTCACAAATACAAAGCTAGGTAATTTATTTTAAATTTAATAATGCACTTGAATAGCATTTGAAAATGAGAAATTATATTATTTTATTTACAGAAGAAAAAGCATTTTCCTTTAATTTGTGCACTAAAAAATGTTAAGCTTCAAAAATGTATGATTAGAATAAATACTTTTCCTTAAGGAAGGTAAAAACATTAATACTGTCACTAATTATTTAAATTTTTGTCACATTTTAATTTAATCAAGGGGTTTTGTCCTACTTTTCACTTTAATAGAAGTGGTTTTATCTAGGCCATGAAAAACTGGATATAACTTATACAAAATTACCTTCAAGAAATAAAAGGTCAGCTTTGAGTAATTTTTGCATTTCAAACAAAGCTGATTGAAATTCTTCATCTGCATCAGCATCTGAAATAGCAATAAAGTGAAATAAAAGCTGAAAAATATAACATTGAAATATTTTCTGTGCAATTATATTTATTCAGCTTCATTTTTTAAACTATTATCAATAATTCATTTTGTATATGGATAATAGGAAAAGTTCAAAAACTCATTTAATATGTAATATTATTCTTAATATAAACTGATTCTTCCCTAAAATATTTCATTAACTTTATTTTAACGTAAGGATTCTGCTTTCATTGATTAAAACCTCTGCTATTTTTTCTTTATTTTCAGTGTTGCCCCAAGCAAGGCAGTACAGTCACTAACATGCAAGAAGTTACAGGGTATGGAAGAATTAGGAACAGAAACATTAGTAATGAGTAAAAAGAGAAAAGAGCATTCAAGAGGACAGTAGATAGCGATTGGCATTGCATTTAAATCCTCATCGATTAAAGGTAGCTGGAGAGCATGGAACCAGAAAGGAGTTCCACAAGCGAGAAGTATGAGAAAAGAAACTGTTAGCATAGAAGTTACAGCTACATCTAGCTAGCTCAACTGTACATTGACACGATCTCACCACCAGTCTAATATTGTGCTCACTCATACAGTCCAGGTACCATAGCAAAGAGTTCATCCAAACAGTCATCACGAAAGTATTTGTAAAAAATGAACAGAGAGGCAACCTTAAAGTGGTGGGCAAATGACTGAAGCTGAGCTGTCAGATCAGGACCAATAATATTGCTGATTCTTCTTTGGATCTTATCAAGAAGCACCAGGTAAATAGCAGGGGCACTGGACCATTTATGGCTGCAATATTCTAAGCATGGATGAATGGTAGACTTATAGATATGCAAGATAGATATCGAAAAGAAAAATTGTTTTGCCCGTTACAATGAACTGACCTTAACAGCTGACCTAGCAATGGATTCAATATAGTCTTTCCATTTCATGTCAGCTCTGAATGTTAGCTTGAGAAGGTGCAAAGAGTCACTTTCCTGGAGGATGACATCAGCTATGCTGATGGAAGGCAGAGATGGGTCTCTCAGATGATTAATGATCACACTGATCAGCCTTAGTATCAAAGCAGGAGTAAATGGTAGTGTCCTCAGTGTAGATGCCAAGCTGATGTCATCAGAGAGGTCTTTAATGAAGATTAAAAACAGCATGGGACCAAGGATAGAGTCCTGGGGACACCCACATTAGTACAAAAGGATGTAAACGAGTGGCTGTTCAGGACAACATTCATTTCACAATTTGATAAGAATGACTGGATCAACTCAAAAATGTACCCAGAGATACCGTAACTTTTCAGCTTGTGGAGAAGAGCTGAATGCCAGACTCTGTCAAAGGCTTTCAAGATGCCCAAAGCTACAGCCTGGGCTCCACCATTTTTATCAAGAACATGATAGACTCTTTCCACAATTATCATTAGTATATCAGTAGTTGACATGGAGAAACGAAAACCATATTGCTCATCTTAGAAAAGTCCCTGAGATGGTGTACCAATTCAGTATTGATTAGGGCCTCTAGGAGTTTCCAAAAAAAAGGGATAGAAGGCTAATAGGCCAATAGTTAGATGGGACAGACAGTTCACCAGAGTTCTTAAAAACTGGAACAATAGATGATGACTTCCAGCAGGCAGGAAAGCAGCAAAGCATTTATTATACAATTTAGAGAGAACAGAATCTAGTTTGGAAGCACATGACTATTACAGGGATACCGTCAGGTGTACATGGTTTGTGGAATATCAAGGTTAGAAATGATAGCAGAAACCATGGAAAGGGTTATATGCATATCAGCAGAGAATCAGTTCTAAGTAGGAAGTTAGGCAGGAATACTACAGATAAATAAAGAGTAGAATTTGAGGAGAATTTATGGGCAAAGCATTCAGCTTTATCAGCAGAGGATGATAACACCTCAAATCGATTGAAGAGGGGGAGAATAGAGACCTTGTACTTATTTAGTACCCTATATAGAGATATCAGTAATCAAGAGAGCCAAAGTTTTCAGAAGCTATGCATTGCCTCATTCTCTCAGCAAACAGGGACTTCACTCCTTCAAGGGCTTTCTTACATTTGTGACTAGCAAATAGGCACCTGTATACAAAAAAACAAAAAAAAAAAAAAAAAAACGATTATATACATAAATGAACTGCTAAGTCTGATATTTAAACTAAAAATAGATATTACCTATCAAAGATTATTTCAAATAAAATTCAATTGTCTTCACTTAGTACAAAGAATTCTTACACTAGTGTAAGAACTCTTTGTACTAATTAGTCATATTTACTTTTAGATTTACAGTGGGATAAAAATATTTCAGTTCCAACAGAAACTAAAAGAAATGCAAAAACAAGAAAAAAAAAAAAACAGAAAGTAATAAAGGAACAGAGATCAAATGACAAAAAAAATTAGATCCATTTCAAAAATCTATATTCATCCATTATACCAGATTAACTGCTTACAAATCTATTCATATAATAGGGTAAATCAGCTTACATCTGAAATATAAAAAAAAACAATTCTAAATTTTGTAAAACTAAAAATTTACCTAGAAAATAACTGTCTTATATATATATATATATGATAAATATAAAAGAAAGGAAAACATTAACTGTCATTTCATCTTATTTTACTGAAATCTATATTCTCTACTGTGTCAGCAACTCAAGACAGACATCACTGAATTCTCATTAAACCATCAATATGCATTATTTCCACAATAATAAAATTTTTTACATTCATCCATTACATAATTATATTTCAATGACTTCAAGTAACACTTATTACATAATTATTCTAATTTGTTGTTAAAATTTAATGCATCTATTACAATTAAGATCCAAAGCAACTAGAAAAAAATGGATACTACAAACTTAGAAATGTATATAACACATTAATTTCCTGTGTTGGAGAAATGGTTAAAATATATGTATAATAAATGCAAATACAGAAAAGCAAGCACTTCATATCAAGGTAAGATTAAATGAGAATATGCAGTTATTTTCTTGCATTACTAAATTGATATAATCTCTTCTAAACAATTTTTTTTATGTGGAACTAAATTTAATAGTTGTTCTGTTTTCTGTCTGTCTACTAATATACAAAATTTGCTGAGGATTATTCTTGCAGAAAATACTTCATTTAATCAACTGCTTTAGAAATATTCTTTAAATTATTTTTTTTAACCTTGGCAAAAATACATTTAAGAATGTCTTCCCTACTCATGTCATGTTTAAAGATTATTTAAAGTGAAAATTGCTTAGAGTTTCCAAATTATAATAAATTTTTATTAGTCAGTAATACAAAATAATTAAAAATAATAATTAATTAAAAAAAGTGTAAATAAACAAATAAATATTATAATCATTATGGTTTGTCTTATACATGTACTTTTTAGAGAAGTGTATTTTAAAGAAGGCCTGATAGTTTATGAAAAATTTTTGCAGTCTGTAAAAATTTCCATTTTTTAAATTTGGCTGTAAGAACCATCAAAATACTTTGGTGTAAGTGGATTGTTTCAAATTCATTTTTTAAATTTAAAAAAAAAAAAAAAAAAAAAAAACAGAAAAAAGTACTATTTCTATTTATTATCCAATCAAAAGTGTGGGCTTAAACCCATGTATGTTTGAAGTTAAGGTCTGCTAGATTCTTTTCAATTCTCGTATAAGAAAAGGGCCAGCGGATAATCTTCAGAAAGTAATCAAAGAAGTGAATGAACCGTTTCTATGAAAAGGAACAGTAATTGTCAAGGAGGAAATAATCTGAGTTTTTTTCAACCAATTCGGAAGATGAAGTGTAATGAAAACATCGTCCTGAAGGCAGAATAAGGACACAGAAGCGAAAGCAATTTTTGGCTGCCAGCTGAGAAGCATATGTAAAAAGGGGTGCCCGGAAAATTTGGTAACAGAAAATTCAGTAATTTTGACAAGGTAGGAAAATTCAGTATGAGATAAAAGTCAATTGAAAATTGATTTTAGGGTTGTTCTAGAGTGGAGATTTGGAGGCTATGCCCCACCCTCCTATATATTTTTAAATAACTGAAAATTATGGGGGGGGGGGTCCAGATAAAACCCTGCTACAACAATACCATAGCCGTACTTGCAGAAGGGGGGGGGGGCTAGGCCTCCTTCCAATATTTTTTTAAAAAGTTGTAATTTGTTGTAAATTTTGAATGAATAAAGTAAGAAAAATTAAAAGAAATGAGGCTATCTATAGTTTTTGCTTTTTAATAAGAAATAACAATCTAAAACTTAATTTTTACTTCTTTTTTAAATAATAATTTGAAAAGAAGATACAAGAACTTAACTTTAACTTAGATAAATCGATTTTATTTACTTGAAAACAATAGAGTATTTATTTAAAAAAATATTGGAGGTGGGGCTTAGCCCACTAAACTCAATCCAGAAAGTAAGGCCCTATTGTTGCAATGGGTTTTTTTAGGACTGGAGCCCATGATTTTTTTTTAATGTAAAGTTAATAATACTTATTTAATTTAAACGTTTAAATAAGTATTAACTAAAAAAAAAAAAATCATGGGTTCTACTTCAATGTTGTTTCGTTTTTTAATTTTATTTTTCACGCAGTAGTTTCGAGTCTTATTTAATTTGTATTTGTATGCGCCTTTGTTAATGCTCAGGATACGTGAGGAGGCGTTCTCTCTTCACTCATTCCCTCCCAGGGAAAAATTTTTTTTAAGTTTATTTTAAAATTTAAATCTTAAAACAAATTTTAAAAGGTTAATACTAATAAATTGACATGTATACAAAACAAACAATCCAAATGTACATAACTTCCTTGTGTTTCTCTTTGTAGTTTTTTTTATATGTAACTATTCTGGTCATTTACAACAGAGTGAGTTCTATCCTCATTGGCTGCTCCATAATCCTTCTTAAACAGGGGAGCTGATCTTTAATTAACACGTCAGTATTTAGGTGACATTTTAAAAAAATACATTTAGAAACAACCTAAGAACTATTTTAAATTAATCTTACTATTAGCTATCTGAATGAAATTTCTGTTCAACAATATGGTCATCAGAAGAGTCTGGGAACAGACACCTGACTCAACTGTCTGTGGTACTGCACTACAGTCGGAAAAAAAAAAAAAAAATCATTTTTTTTTTTTTTAATTTATGGTGTTTAAACATTTATTTATAGAAGCAGCATCACGACATAAGAATTATTGATCCATTATTGTAATTTTTCAATGAAAGTACAACAGTGTAATTTATAAATTTATTTACGAACAGAAAAGAAAGCCATATATGTTGTTGTACATTAAGAAGAAAAAAGTACCTTCTCATGCGATTCTACATTTTTTCTCCACTCTCATAATTAAATTACAGTACAAAAGGCATCACCCTAGCTTTATTTTTTTGCTTTTACGAATTTAACCGAAATGTTTTTCCCTAATTGTACAAAAAAAACAAAAAAAAAACAGGAAGATGCAGACATTCATCAATAAAATATATTTACGTTGCTTATTTCTTGGAATTTAAACGGTGTTTAAGATTCATATTTTGAGAGACAATTCTAATTTACTTAATTAAAAAAAAATGGAAAATAGCAAATTGCGTTAATTTTTTTTTTAAATACTAGAGCACATGTGTTGGTTGCAGAATTAACGATTTCCCTAAAACTTAAAAGTAAGGGAAGTAAGTATCTTCTATTTTCATAATTAAAGCGTACGTGATTATTTTATTGTGAATATCCAAAGTCCCAAGTCGGAGTTTATTTTTCTTTACTCTCTCTCAAAAAAAAAAAAAAAAATGATATTTTAATGTAAACAAAACAATTCAATAAATACGATACACTTCAATCAATATCTAACATTCACGAAAGAAAAATCTGAACAAACTCCCGCATAAAAAAAAGGAGGAAAAGGTTTCGTATTTAAATAAATGAGAAATTAAATTATTTAACTGCCTTTCATGTCCATTTATAACACAGAAAAATAATCGGTACGTTTCAAAAATTAGATCTGAAAGAAAACTTCCAGCTTTTTAAAAACATCTCGACGAGAGATTACAAAGAAATTCTTTCTGCATTAATAATGAATGTATTGTAATCATATCATGAATGTATTGTATAAATTTATTTCATAGAGATGTTGATGTATAGAAATTTGTTTGGAAGAACAAAAAACATTTAAAAACAAAATGTGAGGAGATTATTATCGTCATAAACATAATCATTCGTTGTGATGGAGGCTGGCTATATGACGTAGCAAGCTGCCGACAATCGACTCACTGTAAATCATTCTTTGTAAAAATAATTTGTCACTTACACATTAAAATTAAAGAATGCTGAGAAGTAATGAAACTGTGCATGCTATTCGGAGTAACGGTCTCAATGACTTTCAGCCCATCTTTAGAGGCAGTACTTGGTACTGTTGAGAAGAAGGACGAGAGCAGAAGCAGCTTCGAAATTGGCGCTGCCATGTTGATATGACAATGTTATGTTTCACTACTGACGCTTAAAAAGAAAACGAAATTCAATTCATTTGCCAATAAAAGAACCCAATTTCTCTTCCCCCCTCCCCTTCATGACTACTACTATTTGCAGTACAATCAATAATAATATATTTTAATTTTAGCAATGCTCATGTTGTTAAGATAAAGTCATGCCATTTTGCATAGGCAGTTCGCAGATTTTTCACCTACGCAGACGCTGATAATTTTCCAGAAGGAATCACGACTATTCGAGTTGATACAAATGTTCCCCTATTTCTTGATAATGGTACCTTAATAAAATGTGCAGTCCCAAAAAGAGGAGAAGTATATGCTGGAATGAGCTGTCCTTTACATTTTTTTTTAATCATTTTACTTTTATGTGTAATTATTTTCTTTTATAAGTTGCGACGGACATACTTAAAAAAAAAAAAACGAAAAATGCATTTTTCTTCTTTGAAGTTAAATTTTGGTTTCATTTGAAAAACTAATAGGTAATCCGTATGTAAAGAATTTTTTTATTTAAACATTCTTGAAACATTGGTACATTCACTCATCGACTCATCGTCATTTATAAATAAAAAAAAATGTAAACAACAAATTTAAAAATCTCTAAAATCCGATATTTGTCATAAGTGTGAATGTATTTCAGAGTAAATTTAGAGATTAATTGACTGATTTGCAAATGTAATAGTTACTTTTTGTTAAAACAATGAAAATAACGTTTATTTACGCACGGTAAACAGTAATATTAGGTCACAGCTCTGATTTAAATGTAACCACTCTCTTAAAAAGCGCGCGAAAAATATTTAAAAACGTAAGGAAATACGGACCACCAGCAGTGTAATTTTCAAGAAATTAGTAATTATGTTTAAAAATAGATTATCTTTTTTACCCTTATATAACCAACAATTTAAGAATATTTTTTATTCTATGTATACGCTTTTAGAAAGAATAATTTAGAAGGAATAATTTTATTTTTATACTACTTTAAGTTTGTCTATTTTAGTTAAATTATACGTTTGAGTTTAATACATTGCGTTTTTCGGTTTTTATTTCTCTTACCTGTCAGATGTTACAAAATATTTAATTGTACCCAATAGGATCTTTTTTAATTATTTTGAATTTAACTCATTGAATTATTTTTTATCAAATATATTCCACCTGCAGGAAATTCCGCGAATTTTAGATGGAGACGAATTTAACTCTATCTTAAAAAAATAAAATTTTCGCATAGAATGTCCAGGTAACTCCAGTAGAGTTTATAAAAATAAATTATCTCCCCTTGCTCCTTCTGCTATTGGAATATTATATTATCTACTTTTAATGGTATAACCCAATTTTCGCCCCAAATAAGATTTGGCGCTAATTACGATGGCTAAATTAATGCAGCCCAAAATATAAAAGGAAACAGACGTCTTTAGCTGCCCCCGGGGAACGGCATCTAAACCAGTTTCGAACGAGAAGGCGAGCCTCTGAAGAGAAGATAGGCGTTTGAATATTCCAAATGGCCCCCGAGACAAACCTTTGTTCGAATGTAACCAACTATTTCTAACTGAAATATATTGGAATTGTCCCAATTATTTGATTATACCCGCTTAAAGCACTTTTTTTTAGAAACACTCTCATTTCATGCTTGATTCATGTTACTGTTGTATATAAAATATCTTAAAGCTATTCAATTGTTTCTTCTTTATCATCTGCCCGACTTGATGTGGAAGTTGTTAAAAACCCCATATTTTGCTAAAAAAATGTCCGTATATCTAGCATGATTTTAAAAAATAAATTGATTGAGACAGATTGAATAGAAAATATTGTGAGGGGCTATTCTTTAAGTTGCTGTCCTTTTATAGGTGAAAGAATTTGTTACGAATTGCCATTTCAATTGAGGAAAAGAAACTTAACTGTAAACGATAGAAAGGAAAGTTTTCTTGTTGCTTTTATGTGAAATTTATTGAACACAAGGTGTGATTAATATTTATTCCTTCATTGTTTAGGATTTCGTGACGTGATCTCTAAAAATTATAATAGCCTTCACTATAAAAAATTTAAAATTGGCTTGTACCACCCGAAGAAATTTTCAAACACGTGGTGTGATATATTTGAAGAAAAAAAAAGAGAGAAAGAGAAAAACATAATAAAATATGAAAAAGTTGCATTTTCCGCCAGAGTGTGAAACAATTTTTAAAAACTAAAAAAAGAAAAACGATTTTAAAATAATCCTTTCAAGATGAAAAAAATATAAAGAAATAAAAAGCGTCAAAACACTTATTGACTGCAAAAATAATTTGAGAAATGATATCAGTCTAACTTTTTAGAGAAAGATTTAAAGGAAGAAAAGTCATTAATTCTATCAAAGCTAACCTAAATTCTCAGGATGGTGAATTTATGGATGACCAGAGACATGAATATAGTTTTCGGGTTCGTGTTAATAACTGGCTAGCCGTTATTGAGGAGACTATTAAAGAATCAAGTAATTCTCACAGAAGTGAGACCGGTTCTATATCCACTATCCATTCAGTGATTGCAGCTCCAAAGTTGCAGTGTGCTATCTTTGGTAGGGCCAATCCTTCAAAATTCGAATTTAATTTTTTTTGCACAGTTCTAAAATTGGGTTAGTTCTATTGACTCAAATAAAGCGAAATTATTACTACTGAAAAGTTATGTCACTGACTATACAATGCAGTTAGTATCCCACCTTACATTAGATGATGATAATTTCCACGTGGCGATAAATTTATTGATGAAAGAATTTCTCGATGTACCATACATAATGCATTAGATTTTCAAACAGATTTTGAACAATTTTCCAACGTCTGACACCAATTTGGCTGAAATAAGAGCAGATTAGTCGGAAATGAAAACATCATATAACTTAGATTTTTTAAAGAGAATACACCTGGCTTCAAATTAGTTAGTCATATTGTTTTTGGAAAGTCATCGACAAATTTAAGATGGGAAATTATCCATAAGGAAGGCAACAATTACCCTACTTTAAATCAAATATTTGAAAATAACAATGAGGCCATACATACCCTAGCAAAGAATAAGATGCCTTTCCGAGCATACAGTAAAAGAGTAGAAAGTAAGAGGGAAAAGAAAAAATTCAAGCTATATTACAGAATTTTGCCATCAACTCCAAGGGATCACGATGCAAATTTTGTGAAGCGCGTGATCACCCCACGTGGAATTGCGTCAAATATCCTACATGTGAGACAAAAATAGAAAGATGTAGAATATTAAAATTGTTTTTTAGGTGTGCCAGTGACAGACACAAAGAGGGATAATGTCCTGGACAGCAAAATAAAATAATGTGCTTCATATGGACATATCGCGCCATTATGCAACCGCCATAACAAGGGAGTATCTCTTTTTACACTGTTACGCCCGGGGTTTCGTTGGGACTACGATAGCCGGGACGCAACGAGAAAATAAAAAAAAAATTGTAATTTTCCCATGTTTCGATATAAAAAATAAAGAAAAGTTTTTTCCTGGGGAAATCTCCAATTTGGACGTCGGTAAACGCAGAGAGAAAATGAACTATACGCAGACACAGAACAACAGAAGACGACACGATAATATATAATACAAAGAGTTTATTTATAGAATACACAAAGTGTGAATGTAAGAAAAAGAAAAATAATAATACAAGTGATGGGGAGATAAGTTACCAATTAAACAGATACTAATGCGTCGAAATACATATGAATACGGAGATAGCAGATTATAAGATATGGAAAAATATGCAGAAACCATAAGGTTGGAATCGACGTCGATTGACTATTATCGGGGTACAGTTCGTTCAAAAGGATATTCATACACTTCTCTGAAAGTAAAGGATGTGATTGACAATGTTCTAACATGAATTTTTGACTGGCGACGCGTTGATGGCGAGGAGAATGCACAGAAAAATTTTTAAAGTAGCTGACTTGGGTTGAGGATGTTGTTCTAGATTTAGTCGTCGGTTTTTGGTTTTGGATTTAATGTTTCTGGCATCAAACAACGAAGTCTGGTTTTGGTGACAACTGATTCTTCTAATGGCAAACAGCTAAGACTGGTTTTAGTGACGTCCGATTCCTCCGTTGGCCAAAGTGAGATCGTTGTCACCTCAAAACGTGCGAAAACGAAAACTGCTTTATATGTTGAGTCACGTGTTGCCCCCCGCCAAAAAAAAGTATGCGTCATTCACGGACACTGTTTGTCAATTGCACTTATCTGTCAAACAGCGTCCGTTTGCTAGTCTACGACTATGGACCTGGTTAATAGAAATTCGCATCTATTAACAGCGTTTGTTTTACGCATGAGACCAAGTAGGAAATGGGGGAGGAAGGAAGGTTCTTTTGGGAGAACTTTCATCTGGGTATAAAAATATATATATCCCACAATCTGTATATTCAAGAAATAAAGAAGTTATAAAGATTCATATGTTTCGTCGCAAATACACAAGGCACTGAAAATATACTTATAAAATCTGAGGTGAGCGTACAAATATGGGGTTAACGTAACAACACATATGAACACTAATTCCAGTGAAGACATGTTAAGATTTTGACAATAGTGCAAGTTACATTTTACTGGAATAAAAGAAGAGTTGCGGTTAACTGGCTTCTAGATATAAGAAGCCAACGATCGTACTTTTCAAAAGAAAAATTAAAGATGTTGAAATGCCCAATTTGGAGAATAAGTTCGATTAATTACAACGTTAAAAAACTATCTAGGATAAAAAAAAAGCTAAAGGTTAGAATAAGTTCATTTGAAAGTCGGTGTCCCTTTACGCAAGTCACCAATCAGCCATTGGGTAGCATGTCACTAGCGTTTGCCGCTGTCGGATCACCGACGCGTTTCTCTCGGCAATGTTGCCACTAGCGGACCGCTAGAGGCCCACCGGTGGCCTATAGCTGGCATTGTCGCCAGCGGGTTACTAGCAGCTCACGTGTAGGGTAAGGAAGGGGAGAACACGCTCCATTCCCGTCTTATTAGATGATAATTTCGGTGTACAATTTGAGTTTGAAAGCCTCGGCCGAGTAATAAGCAAATTGACTAAGCTGAATTACAAGCGGACTTTTCATCCCAACAACAATAGTAATCGAATAAGAATACTGGGAATTGTCGGTGTGGACATTCTGCAATATATGGACGATATCAAGATTGTCCAGTGTATGAACGGCTTAGCATGGACAATGCCTAATAAAATCATTCCTTTCGGAAATTATAATGATTTTCTGTATAGCTATCTGATAACACCAGTCAGACCAATGCAACATAGTTACACGATAATTTCTAAATACTCTGCGCGTCCTGAAATAAAGTCCTCTTTGAAATCTATACCTACCTATGCAGTGACATTTCCAGAAGCTTTGGAAATATCAGAGGTCGACAAGAACTTGTTTTCAGTGGACTCCTGCCTTTGAATAGGAAGAGAACATCAGTGACTACGACAGACACAAAATTGACCCGTTCGAAAAAAACTATAGACTACAGAGACAATTCTTATTACGTCGAATTACCCTGGCATAAAGATAGCATCCATTATGTGTCATCAAATTATCAAGTAGCCTTAAAGGCGCTTAATAGAAGAATGCTTTCCCTGAAAAAAAAAAACATCTAGATAATGAATAAAATGTTATATATTGCCAGCAAGTGTCCGAAGGGATTATTGAGAGAATCCTTTCCCGTGGGGATTTTTATAAATATATTTAGATCCCACATAGACCAGTTTTCAAATTTGAAGATCAGGCTACCCCCAAGATTAGAGCAGTATTTAATTGTTCTTTAAGGACAACTCGTTAAATGACATAGCGTATCCCGAAGTCAATTTGATCAACTTAATTGAAATTATATTAAAATTTAGGACAAATAATTTTGTCCTACTGGGAGACATCAAAAGGTCTTTTCTCATGATTAAATTAAAAAAAAAAGATCAAAATCGATTTTTTTTTTTTTTTGTAAAAAGAGATGACGAGTTGATCTGTTATAAGACCCTGCTGTTCAGGTTTATTGCTCGTCTTTTCATTTTGAATTACATATTAAAATATCACATTAAAATATGTAAATGATGAATGTACTAGAATAATAAAAAGTACTTTCTATGTGGATAATCTTACTCTCACGGACAACAATATTGATAGACTAAAATATGTCTGCAAAACTATCGTAGACAGATTACAATAAGAGAACTTTTCTCTAAGGTCTTGCAATTCTAAGTCTAAGGAATTAAGAAAATTAATTATGGAGGGCAATTCTTTGGTTCAACATGACTCTGATTATGAAAAAATTCTTGGTTATAAATACGATCCTAACAAAGATCGGTTAAATATTGTTGCTTGCTCCATTGACAAAAGAACTAATACAAAAAGAAGCATCCTGTTAGAATTTTTAATCCAATATCTCTTAAGTTGTTTGTATTTTTATGCTTCCCCCATGAATTTATGATTTAAGTCAAAGCATTCATTTTAAAACAAAGGTTGTGGAAACTCAAAATGGATTAGGACGCTAAAATTCCACGAAAACTGCAGTCACAATGAGCGTCCATAGCAGAAGAGCTGTCCAAGTTGAATGGTGTTGACTTTATTCGAAAATCTTCAACAGGGCACATCCTCATCCTAAGTTGTATGTATTTTGTGATGCTTCACAACAAGCGTATGGTTTTGTGATTTATGGTGTACAAAATGACGATTCACAAATTATATTTGTGAAAACAAAGGTTGCCCCCATAAAGTCCAGTCCTTGCCTACATTGAATTGTTGGCAGTTTACATTGCCGATAAAGCATTGAACTTTGTCATTAAGAGTTTTTCCGACACTTTGATATCGGACATATTTGTATTTGCGGATGACCAGGTGGTATTATTCTGAGTCGAGATTGAATATTACAATTAACTAGCGATATGTACATATGACAGAAAATCCAACTATCATGGAGAATAACTCTTGCAAAATTTGTGAAATTATTTAGACTTTGGTTCCTTGGTCTGCAGTAGAATGTTTGTCTGGTAAATCAAAAATATGTTCTCGTCGTCTGTGTTGTAGTCATCTCAGAGCATCGTGATGTCGTCAGACAATGACAAAAGGTCTGCCATCGGCAGCCAGCGGCATGTCCACAAAAGTTTTCTATAATAGTTTGGAAGTTTCATAGAAATCTGTAGTGCCATTTAGTAGATTTTCCAATTGGAACTAACGGATAAATGTAACTCTTAAAATTCATTCAGAAATGCAGAAAAAGGAATCAAGTTGATCACCTGCATTAAACAAAATTATATTTGATAAAAAAAGAAAAGAAAGTTTCACTGATGAAATATCATTCCTAAAAGACCTAACAAAGGGCAAACCTTCCCATCTGATAAAGAACCTCTTTCTTGGATAAAGATGGTATCCTGGGAGTGGATGTGAGGATAGGTAATTCCGACATATATGGATATGAAGTTCTTTACCCCATACTGTTGACGAAACACCACCCTTACATTATATTACCAACAATCAAAATATTTGGGAGTCAGTACCACAATAGCCAAAATCAAAACATCGGGTTTCTGGATCCCACAGGTCAGACAGGCAGTGAAGGTGGTGTTAAGCAAATGCACCATTTGCCAAAAGTATAACAGCTTGGCCTTCAAATATCCCAAATTAACCAACTAACCTAAGCATCGTGTAAATCTTATTAATCGACTAGCAGCATGGCTTGGCGTTGCCCGTGCTTGATTCAAAAATCGTACGACTCGTACAGCAATCGCTATCACTTGAGTTAAAATATTTTTTCCCTTCCTTGCCTTTAAAGGAGTGCCCTTTGCCGTGCTGATGTTGCTACATGCCTTACTTCTTGCCTATCTCAGACTGCGATTTTTTTCTAAGCTGTATACTAAACATTAAATCTGTTACGAAAAAAGAACTAAACAAAATGAACACAAAACAATCAGCTTTAAAAAAGGGCTCATAACTGGAAAAACCGAATGAAAAAAGAATGTTAACAACAAATACTTTTTCACACCCAACCCAGTTCTGCGGAATCAGAATCAACGTTGAGTTTAAGCAAGCGAATGAGCCAATTGGAGTAAAGTGCCATGCAGATTTAAATTTTTTCCACTTGTGACGAATGCAGCTATCGATTTTTTTTTTTTTTTTTTTTTGCATATTAGCATGCTAGTTAACATTCGTGTTAGTCAGCTGCTGGCTCTCACGCTGGCCAATAGAATCTTCCTGCCTATTCGTGGCAGTCAGCTATAGGCTCTCACTCTGGCCAGTACAAAATGGCCGCAAACTACATGAAAACTGCCATAGAAGCATGAAAAAATCGATTATTTCCACTATCGATGGGAGATGGGAAATTCAAAGTCGGTCTTGGCCTTCCCGCTAAGTAAAGTATGCGTACAAACATTAATTAGATTTTATAATATCTATGGGGTACCTGAACATATCTATAGTGACAATGCTAGATCCTTTAACAGCGCTTTTGGTGGAGATATAAAAGAGCAAGTTCAAGGAAACCTTCATAGACCATACTATAAACCACATACAAATTCCCCATGGGCTATAAACTCCATCCCTCTGATATATCGGAGTGCATCTGATAGTGAATTATTGCCATTAACACCCAATGTATTTCTTCACCACATTGTCAATGGGGAAAATTCGCTAAAGATTTTTATTCTGGTGGTTCTCCTAATATTGAGCCTACTTCCTGGTGTCAATTGTTAGATGCGATCTCAGAAAGAGAGAATTTGTTAGCCAACTTCAGAGACTTGTGACATGAAAAATAACAAGGGAAAGTTTCAAAGATATGCATGATAATAAAGTACAAATTAATGACATAGTGTTAATTAAAAATCCTGTAAAAGCCAGGAAACTTGGTAGAGTAGATTAACTTTTCTATGGAAATGATGGAAACGCGTAGCCAAAGGGAGATGCATCATTTGAGAACCATAATATGCAGCATCTGTTTCCGATGGAACTTTCCTTGACACATAATATTAAAAAACATCTAAACCAGAAAGTAGTAAAGGATTACAAAGATCTAAGCGGAAAATTAAGAAAAATTTCAACAAAGAATTTGTATATTAAATCATTGGTCCTGGATATAACGTTAAACTAGACCCCTCTTCCTTGGTTATAGTGGACCAAATATCAGTTTTTGGTTGTAGTGGACCAAACCTTCTTGTCCTTAATAAGACATTAAACTGTTTTTTGGCATGACTTTAAACTACACGCTATAACAAGACCATCCCAATTCTGGTTAAGTCCTAAGTATGAATAATTTCTAACTGGGCCAAACTTGGCCTTGAATAAGATATTAAACTGTATTTGTGGTGAATACAAAATAAAAATAACTCTGCACTGTTTTTAAATTCGCGAGCCTATGTGAAAATTTATTTTGACTAATAGAAAAATGGATTGGCAAAGTTTAACGAACCTATGTGAAAATTTATTTTGACCAATGGAAAACGGAACGGCTTACAAAATGAGAAAAAATTAATGAGCCGATGTGAAATCGCTTTTTGATATAAATAGGAAGAGAAAGTTGAATCAAAGCAGAGAGAGAGAGAGAGTTCCACGCGTCTGAATAACGCCGATGTCAAATTACACGATGATACATTATCAGCCTTTAATGAGATCAGGGCAATTTCAAAGAACTCTATTCAACTCCACAGCTAAGAACCTTAAAATACGTCTTTTCATTCATGTTGAATTCAACCGTATAACTTTTATGGGAAAAACGAACATTCTCAATTTGTTTTAAACATTTTGTGTCCGACGATTTAATATGAACATTTTCTCTTCTTGACAATTCATCGAAACTACGAACTTTAAATATTTGATTCCTTTTCCTGAAGTTACTGACAACTTGAAATGTGTAAATTTATGAATAAATTCCTTATGTTGTTTTGTTAAATATAATATGTGTGTTTCCTCGTCATTATCCTTCATATCTATAGTGGTGAAAATAATATTTAATAGTGAATACAAATTTTACTTCCATTGTGATGAAGTAATTAAGATTGGATACAAGATTTAAAACAAGTGCTAACATGCACGTAAAAATACTTCTTGAATGGGTACAAGATATAAAACAATTTACATTAGCACACAAGTGTTAAATATAAAAATACATTTTTACAAATGTAATGGATCACTTGAAATAATGCGAAATTTTACTGTTCGTGTTAGAAAAGATCAAAAGGTATTGTCAGTAACAAATAGTTTTTCAGTTCATCAACATTTCAAGTTTAAGATTCTATTCAAGATAGAATCTTTAAAAAATCCTGGTTAAGACTTTAAACTAAATCCGGTAACAAGGCCTCTAGTAACAAGGCCGTGACTGTGAGACTTGGGGTGTGGAGTCACTTCTTAATTGTCATTTCTCCTAAGCCTATTCTGACCCGGAGTGGTATTGTGGAGGTTGTGTTAATGGATTAAATTATATTGAACAAAAATTGTTGAGTAATTTAGGCTGCGTGATGAAATTAACAATTTCCTCTCACATTAAATTTTAGTATTCAACAAGCATAGAATAAGGACAACATGAGAAACAACAGTTTTTGCACAACAATGAATAAAATATTTATCTATACAAGAGATACAACAACAACTGGAGTAAAGAGGTGGTTTTAAAAAATTCAGACGTCCTTTTATGTTTAGATGAAAAGTTATCAAAATTCTGGTTTGATAGATTATAATTTGTTGAATGATCTGTACAATAATGAGAAAGTGTGTTTTGGTATTATAGTAATTTAAGAAAAAAATAAACAATTCAAGTTTATACTTGAAATAGAGAAATATTGTTTACGGATTTGTCGCTCTTTGATTTGTTTTCACTTTTCATATTCTGTAGTTGAAATAAGTGGTTCTTAACAAGCTGTGTTTATGTTAACTGCAATAATTAACGTTTAGCTTGAAAGCGTATGAAAAAGATTCGTGTATTAAGGTTGAATGTGGAAAACTTGAGTTGATTGTTCGTCATAAAATATTGCTGTGTGAATGAGTGTTCTCTCAGGCTGGAATCATGTTAAGGAACTTTAACGTAAAACCTGGAACTGTGTGACGAGTTCAAAGAATTCCAATCGGTGCACTGTCGAAGATGAAAGACGTTTCATATTTTATTGCTAACTTTGGTCACGTGATAGGCTCACAGAAGCTTGATAGATTTTGTCGAAATTATCTTTTTGGTCAGGTCGATGTTATTAAATATTAAGTGACTAATTAGAAGTTGAGATTTTTTGAAAATATTTACTAAGCTGAATAAGCTCTGTGTTCCACTTTTTGTACGAAAATTGATATTGATAAAAAAGGTGGTAGTGGGATGCTAAAGTATCACCTGTTAGGGTTGTCTTTGATAAGACATTAAACTGTTTACATGCAATTCAGTATGATATTAATAATAAAATAATAGGATGATGATATGCAACTCAGTAGAATTTTTTGACAACACAATATTTGTCATCACTACTGAATTTTAAAGAAATGATCCAGTAAAATGTTTAAACAACATCAACAGGGCATGGCCCCAATAATAATTTCGGACGAAAAACATCTATAAAAGAAAAAACAACCAAAGCGCACCACATTCGAACATTTGATCTGTCTTATGATGACAGGCTGTCATGGAAGAATTATGGTTCATCAGAAGTAACCAATAAAGTATCATTTTTATTCATGCACACACTCTTAAAACATATCTAATACACTGGAAACATACTAATAAGTAATAGAATATAGTGTCATGAAAACAAATACAAATGATAAATATAGTAAAGTCATTAATTGGAAGCGCTAATATTTTTTACATTTATTGTTTAATAAAATTTAACATTTCTAGTCAAGCAAGCACCAACGATTGTGTTTGTATTACATATTGTAGATATTGAATTCCCTTTCTTTTCTTCTTTGTTATCTGTCAAATATTGTAATGCTTAATGTAAAATAAAGATTTAAATTTATGTATATATCGAATATGTAAAAAAAAACACACACAAATGACATGTAATGGTCAAGTATTATCGTAGCCTTGGCTACTCTGTACATTTGACCTAGACACTTCCACCTTGACCTTTTCATTGTGTTACCTACGCACTCTGCAATTTCTTTTCATAATTGACCTAATGGCTTTTTAGTTCTTTTTGTGTTACGAACCTAGTCGTAATACCCTTCGTGACCATTTTTATGCTTTCATATTTTGTAGCAAATCTCAGCTTGTTTTTTCTTGAGATTTTTAGTATTTTGCGAGACCTATGGTTGTTGTTATACTCCCTTCATATAGATCGCGACTTCTCGCCAAATTAAGCAAGTGGCCCCTGAAATGAAGAAATACTGAAAACTGTCGGGAAAATATAAGTTGATCTTACTGTGAACTTCTTATCCGGGTAAAACCAGAATCTCTACTGCATATCGGTTAGTGGGGAGGACGAAGAATCTCATATTGTAAAAATATTTTCCAACAGATATGAACCCCCTTCTCCAGAAAATGTTAATTTTTATACAAGCAGCTAATAGCAGTTGCTAAAAAGTGATCGGGAGAGGAGTAGAGATTACAATTTCGTCAAGAAAAGAACTGCATCTGCTTAACTCAGCTCGAACCAGAAAGACTGTTGCTTGCTGATTACTTATTTTAGTCTGTCTCTCTCGTGAATGAACTTACGATAATTCAGGAAGTTTGACAATACTTTATTTTTTTTTCTTTCTCGTGGATCCAAAAGAGAACTCATATTAAAGAATTTAATTTTTAATATTTTTCAACTTTCTCCAAGCATTTCATTAACTTATGAACTTCTTAAAAGATTGTTGCTGTGACATCTAGCTTAAAGAAAATAAAACTTCAGATTTTTCTTTATTTTGTCTTTTTATCATCAAATCTGGCGTCATTCTTTATTGATTTCGACATCTGAGGAAACCTGAGCGACATTCGTAGACGATCCATTAAAATTTATCCTGACACAATTTTGTTATTTTTAGTAGCAAATTGCGACACACAACGTACTTAAATCCTTGTGATCCAGTAGACCCAACTTCGCCATTGAGAAGATCTCTTCGGCCAGGGATCAAGGAACAGTTCTGCCTTATATCAGTGATAAGATGATATTTAACGACGTGACCAAGGCTATATCTGGAGCCAGGTCGGCTTAAGGTCACAGTCAAAATATAAAAGTAAAAGCGATTTAAACGACAGTGAGGTAAATATTTGAAAAAGTAGGTGTTATAATAAAAAGATATTAATGCATGGACGAGAAAAAAATAAAACAGGATAGAGAAAGAGAGAAAATTCGAAATTATAGTCACAGCGAGTCCGTGCATTCATCTTTGCTGCCGTTCTTTTTATGATAGATTGTGTTTTTTTTTTTCCAGGAGCTTTTAAGTTTTCTATTAATCGGATTTAAATTTTCAAAAATTATAAGTATCTTCCATTCATTGATAACTCCAAAAATATATTCTTCTCGAGGAAAAGTCCAACGTAAATAGAAATTTTGACTCGTCAAAAAAGAAAATAAAATTTGCCAGACATGATTAGATATTTATTCCCAAGTGTAGTTGAGAAAATGAAATAATGAAAATTATTTCCCTTTTTACTGTAACAATACGATTTCTCACACATTCTTAGGCGGTAAATAGATAGATTTCTTTTCCTTTTAAGTCAATTTAATTGTCAAAGTTTTCTGGGTTCCTGTCTCCAGCTCGCCTTTGAATTGGCAAACATAAAATTTTATTAGTGATTTTATGTAATCATAAAGGTAGAGTCCTTTGAAAAACCAAACCAGCCATCCACATTTTGGTTGATCTCCTTTTCCGGAACACAAGTGGATGGATAGGGGTGATGTGACTCTGTCTAATATCCATATAAGCAGATAGAGCCAGGAAGTCAGTTGTACGTGACCAGCGGCTGGTAAGGAAAGGGCCGATAGTGAGAGAGGCAATCAGTGTCCAACAGCGAGTAAGGACCGGCATTGAATGAGTCAGCAGTCGCCTAGACGGTCAGTGAATGTAAAGGTCTTTTTTTTTTTTTTTCGTTACCGGAAGTTAGTAAGATAGCAGTTCAGCGTCACGAAACCTAAGGGACATTGACGGTTAAGTGGGAAATCGTATTGCTGCTATTTCCCAACCAGCATTTGTCGTTATTCTTTGTTGAATTTGATCACAGCCAAGGAGACAAATTTGTGAACAAATTATACGGATGTATATACGCACACAGCCGGACTAGGATGCAGTTGTGCAGTGAACGACGTGCAGAATACGTCGTCACATTACAAATTAACATATTTAACTGACTCACACTTCAAATCAGTTGATACGCACACACACACACACACGTACACACACACACACACACACACATATATATATATATATATATATATATATATATATATAGTTAAATTCCCAGATCAATTCTGTGGACAAGACAGATTTTTTCCAATTGTCATTTTATACCATATATATATATATATATATATATATATATATATATATATATATATATATATATATATATACTCACTTGAAAAGATGGAAACAAGACAAAATATTTTTTTTACCCATTTTTTATCATTATGGACTAGTTTTAACAATGTTATCGTTGGCTTTTTTTATTAATTTTATTCCTAACGGTTTAAACGCTCTTACTACCATTATTTGGTTTGTCAATAACTATGTTACTTTTACATTATTATCTTTAACATTATTATCATTATCGTTAATATTATCGTTATCATTATTCTGAACATTTTCGTTATCACCATCATCGTCATCACCATCACCATCATCTTCACAATTATCAGTATCTTTTTCGTCATCAGTACTGTTACCATAGATGCTATTAATGTCATTTTTTACTTCGTTGTCGGTAAAATAATTCAAATTATAAGAGTCATTAATGTCATAGAGTTCTAAATCTTGACAATTATTTACATTATAAGTCGTTTGTGTGTCTTCTGATGAATCATATTCTGAATGTGGATGATAACAAAAGTGACTTAATATCTCTGGATCTTCAAAGACTTCCGCGTAGTCAAAATAGTCAGGCATTGACTTAAATTTCGTTGATTGGTAAATATTTTTGAGTTTATCCTGCTTCCGTGGACAAAACTGTGTCCGATGGTAGGCTTTAAACACTTCGAACAGTCTCCCTTCGGTGTTTCTTGGAACGCGACCTTTGTAATATTTGTTCCAGTACGCAACTGCGCTAAGTTCGAAATTTTTGTTTAGCTTTGTCTCGTATATTCGCTTGGCTCTTTGATACTGTAAAAAGCAAAGAATTTGTTTTAAAAATATATATTTTCCTGAATAGTCTTGTAAAGATATACAAGCTTTATTTTAATGAAAACTACATTTATATACTTATTAAAAGCACCAAGATTAAACTATGAATTAAGACTATAGTTACCTCTTTTTCCTACTTTTTTTATAAACAAAATTTTAAAAACCTGATAATTGAATTGGAATAACATACTCTCTAATACTCATTACTTATTCAATTTTGTTAAATTCGTTTGTCAGATTCGTTTATTTAACTAACAAATATCTCGAAATGATGGTTAACTTTGAAAACTTGCATCAAATATAATACATCGCACTTTACTTTTTCAAAAAGTATTATGTAAATAAATTATAGAATTTCTGAAAACTGAAGGCCCTTCCTTAGTTAAAAAATGTCTGTTACGAATATTTTAAAGTATGAGCATTTATTGACTGAAAATGTCCTAAAATTAAAACTTTTCCGAAAAATTATAAAAACATGATAATTATTGGAATCGGAACCCTTATTGTACGGAAAGATCGATAAAGATTCCATTGAAGGTGAAAAACGATCAAAACTGTCTAAAAGCGTTTTAGGGATGCAGAAGGCGATTATCTTCCTTTTACAGGAATAATTTGCTGATGTCTTAATGGTTTCTTGCGTCACAAGACAACCCATTTAATGAGAATAGTCAGTTGCTGCTTGGCTGCCCACAGACTAGGTGGCATAGTTGTCGCTTGGCTTCCCACGGAGGATGACGCAAGTTCGATGCGTTCTAAAGAGATAACAAAGGTCTATACCGTGTCCCTCTTCAGAACGTTATAAGTAAGACATTCACATGCTGCCACACAGAAAAAAATTAGAACGCATATAAAAAATTGTGCATTTTTAAAAATTATTCTTATATGGGACAACTAATATAAAATTTAACATTCCACGTTAAAGTTCAAAGCGCTGACTCATCGCATTAAAATTTTAAAAATTAATTTTTTTAAGCATTTCATCCCAAGCAAGGCGGGAGTGGCACTAGCACACAAAGGATTACAGAGAGTTGGAGCAAGAGTAAAGAGGTGTGATAGAGGAAAGGATGAAGAAAAGGACGGGGAATAGATCAAAGCATCTGGAGATGTCGATTGACATTGCATTTGAATATTTGGAGATTATAGCTATCAGGGAAGCAAGTGAGAGGAAGGGAGTTCGACAGACGGGAAGTGCAAGACATGAAACTGTTGGAGTAGAAGAGACGGCTACATTTAACCGTTTCGTCAGTTAAAGAATGCCAACCTAGTACCACGTTTAAATTCATGCAGTTTGGGAACCAGCGAAAGTAGCTTGTCGGAGCAGTTACCGTGAAAGTATTTGTAGAAAAGACAGAGGGAAGCGACGGCACGTCTGTGAGAGAGCGACTGCAAACGAGACGCCAGATCAGGGCCAATCACATTGCATATCCGTCTCTGGATTTTGTCGAGGACCTTAAGATGAACAGCGGGGGCCCCAGACCATATATAGCAGCAGTATTCCATGCAAGGGCGAATGGCTGATTTATAGATTTGAAGGATGGACTCTGGCAAGAAAAACTTTCTGGCGCAACACAGAGAACCAACTTTTCTTGCGGTAGATGAAGCTATAGATTCAATGTATTTGTTCCATCTCAGGACAGCGGACAGTGTGAGACCAAGCAGTCGCAGAGAGGTGCTCTCGTGGATTTGAGCATCAGACATTCTAATGGGAGGCAGGGAGGATTCTGTTATGGGAAAAGGAAAGCAGTTTTGTTTTGGGCACATTAAAGTTAACCAGCCATTTCTTGCCCCAGTCAACAACAGATTGGAGGTCATTTTCGAGACCAACGGCCAGGTTAGATTTGTCAGCGATGCCGGATTTGCTATCGAGGCAGGAGTAAATAGTAGTGTCGTCTGCATAGATGCCTACATGGGAACTGATGACATCGAGAAGATCGTTAATGAAGATCAGAAACAGTGTAGGGCCTAGGATAGAGCCTTGGGGAACACCTGCGCTCATGAGAAAGGAACTGGAGGAGAATCCGTTAAGGACAACTTTCGGCAGGAATTATTGTATTAAGTCTAATAATCGTCCTGAAATTCTGTATCCCTGAAGATTACAAAGAAGGCCGGCTTGACAAACCCTATCAAACGCTTTAGAGATATCTAGAGCCATGGCATGACCTTTTCTGTTATTGTGAAGTGCTTGATAAACAAATTCAGTTATGGCTGTGAGCACATCAGCGGTAAATCGGACAAAGCGGAAACCATACTGCTTGCCAGAGAGATCATGGAATGTAAGGTGCTTAACCACTTCGGCGTTGATTAAAGCAGCAAAGACTTTGCCGAAGAGTGGTAGAAGGCTGACAGAACGGTAGTTAGATCGGTCAAAAGAATCTCCAGAGTTCTTAAAGATAGATGAAGACTTTCAACAGTCTGGAAAGCAAGATTCGTTGAGGCAGTTTGAAGAGGACAGGAGCCAGTTCAAGGGCACATTTCTTCAGGACAACGGCTGGTATCCTGTCCCCACCATAGCCTTATGGGAGTCTAGTTTAGAGACGATGCCCAATACCATCGATGGGGTTATGTGTAACTCGCTCAATAGAGCCTCAGTTCTGAGGTGTCGGGTGTGGGTACACCGGATGAGTCGAGCTTTGAATTGAATGAGAATTTCCGAGCAAAGCACCCAAGCCTTATAAACTGAGGAAGTCAGGACCTCAAATTTGTTGAATAAAGGTGGTATTGTGGGTTTGCTGTTGTTTAGTACACTTTTGCAGAGACCCCAATAATCTTTGGAACCGAATTTGCGAGATTCAATACGTTGTTTCATTCTTCAGCAAATAGTGACTTTGCTTGATTGAGGACACGCTTACACGTATTACGGGCTGAGACAAAGAGACGTCAGTTGCAGTCTGACATGTCGCTACAGTACAGTCGGAAATAGTGATTCCTATGGGCAAAGGCAGCTGAGCAAAGCAGCAGAGAACCAAGGGGATGAGCGTGATTTAACCTTATTTTTCCTTGCGGAGATGAAAGCCTCGATTCCAGCTTTTACTGAGGAGGAGACCTCGGAAGCACATTTTTGAACGGGGAGATTAAAGACCACGTTCCAGGGCACATCGAAACGAGATTGATAACAGAAATATGTTATTTAGTAGGAGGTTCTTTGCTGGAGGTGGAGTAGAAGGAGATGTTGACAGACACTACAGCATGATCAGAGTTCCCAAGAAGGCAGAGCAGCGTGGCACGACAAAACTCGGGGATGGAGGTGAAATAGAGATCGAGAAGGGAAGCCTTACTGTCCTGGTTATTGGGGAAACGTGTGCGAAAGTCAACCATTTGTGTGAGGGATTGAGTGATTGAAAAGTTAAGTGTTTGTATGCCAGCAAGGTCAGTTATAGAGTTTTTAAGTCACTTGGTATGATGGTCGTTAAAGTCACCGAACCCGAATATATGTGCAAATGGATGAAGAGAGATAGCCTTGTTTATATTGTCGGAAATGCTATCTTGGGAGGATGGAGAGCGACAGAGGAAGAAGAGGTAGCTTACAGCATTGAAGAGAGATAGACGGAGACACATGTCTAGAGATTCGAGAGAGAGCTCCCTAGCCAGTGAGAAATGGCCCTTGACGTAAACTCCTAGGCCGTGCATGTGGGTTTGAGAGTTTATTCTAAGGAAAAGAAGGGAACCGAGAAGTCAGAGGAGGGGATAAATGAGTTGAGTTTGGTCTCGCAGAGAGCCAGTATATCAGGAGACTTCACAATGAGGAACGATTCCACACTGCAGAAGTTGGTTCGAATGCCACGGATGTTAGAAAAGGAAATGTTAAAGGGTTTAGGTGATTTTTTAGAGCTGGTTTAGGTTTACGTTTTTGATCGTTTGTTGTCATCTTGGGTAATGTTGGTAGTGGAAATGAGAAGGCCTGAAGTAGAAGTCGCAGACGGTCATCGTATGTGACATGGGCAGAAAGGAACTGGCGCAACCTGCAGCATAATGTGGCCTTAGGGTTGCCCACAGGAGGTGCGTGCAGGGTCACCCTTCCATGCGCGACATGGTACTACAACTACAGGCACCCCGATATTATTATACAACCGTTGATCAGAGCGGCCGCACAAGATGCTATGCAAGAGTTAGGTCTCCTAACTACCAGTCGGGAACAGCAACCAGAAACTGTTAACCCGGTACCCTCAGAATGAAGAGACGCAGCTTACAAGAAGTCCAAGAACAACGTGCACGGCACTCATTGTTGAAAATGAAATAGAAAAATTTAACTTAGTTAAAGTCCCAACATGCACTTCTTGAGTTGCAAACAGCTCTTCATCTGAGAGCTTAGGAACTCATATTGTTAACTTTTTGTATGAGTCAGCGAGAGAAAAAAAATTAAATAAAGAACTAATCCAAAATTTTCGAAACCAGTGTGGATTAAAATTCACTTCAATTAAAAATGAAAATAAAAAAAAAAGATGCAAAAAAACTTTCATAAAGAAGTGGTACGAACAAAGGCAAAAAAAAAAAAGGTAAATTAAATTAAGTTAGTACTGAAATTCGAAGACAAACATACAATGGAGACAGGCAACGATATTTATTTGTCCAGCACGGCTGCTTGGCAGAAAATAAAGCCAGAAATATTTATAGACCACTACCGTGAGCCCGGGAACTCATATCGTTTACTTTTTACGTCAACGGGAGAAAAAAAATCAAAGAACTAATCCAAAATGCATTGTAACTATTTAAATACATTACTTTAAATATTTTTAGAGATGTTTTAAAAAATCATGTCACATAAATAAATGAAGATAGTGATTTTATTTTTATCCCGAGGAAAAAATTTGCTTATGGAAAGCGGATCTACCACAATAATACTTTATTTTTAGTGGCAATAAAAAATAACTGTTTTAAAATTAACCAATAATCTCATAATCTAAATCTTGAGATATATATGTAGCAGTTTTAAAGCGAAATACTCTTAAAATTTATGGAAAAACACAACCCTTTAACGTTAACCCCTTACCACTACCCTACCTAAGAGCGAAGATAAATAAACAATTTCTTCTGCTGTTTCACATTGAATAAGTCTTTTTTTATGAACTTACTAATGTTTTTAAATTTTCTTGGATATGTCGGAGTTAATTCCTCCTTCACTCCGTTAACCCTTTCACCAGGGGTCTCTCTTCCCTGGCTATAAATAGCCGCTGACACTTTGCCTCTATCTCTTTTTTCTTCAGGCCTGTGCACCGCAACCTTGAGGTAAATTTCTCTTTTTCCTTCAGGATTTCAGCTATCAACCTCGAAATGTAGGCGCTAACAAGGGATAGCGGGAGAACACGCTAAGCACAATATTCACACACGCACGCACATACAGAATATTCACGCACGCACGCACATACAGAATATTCACACACACTTCGTACTTTGTACTATTTCCATGTATTGTAACTTGTTATTAATATATATTTGTATATACATATATTATCGGTCTTGTGTTTTGTTTGCTTTCTTTGCCTTCTTCTTTGGACTTAATCAAAGTCCAACCTTTTTATGTAGTTGGGCTCGGCGGGCAGGAGTATCTGAACCTTACATGCGTTTCTTCTACGTCTGACTTCCATCAACAACATAACAACCGCCACGGCCCCACTACAGATAGAAAGAATCTCTATAATTTAAGTCATTATAACTATTAAAGAAATAACGTTTTAATTTGTTTAAATGTTCACGTTTTACTCTCTACCATATTTATTTATCTATATAATACTAAAAGTAAAACTCTAATATTGTATTTATGTGCGTGCTCGAGATGTAGAACGATAAACACCCCAAACAATTTTGAAACATATTGTAACTTTAATCCCTGAGTATAAAATTAGACAAGTGGTTCTTGAGCTAGCACCGTTTTTCTACTTTTTACAACATTTTTAATAAGAAATTCAGTATTCGTTTTCAGTACACATTCTTATATCAATCTGCATATATAAACAACACTTGCATATTATATTCCAACTATTATGTGTGTAAAAAATAACAAACATGCATAATACATAACTAGGTACCTCCACTTTTTCGCGGGAAAAACAGCATAGCATAATGAAAAAGGCCACTAACAAAGTTTTATCAAAATGTTTCCTATTATTACGATGAAAGTAATATATGATTATTTTTTGAAATTCTTTAATCCTTTCCAACACGTTCGAAATTTTGATTCAAAATCTTGTTTTGCTTACATCATCGGACCCGGGTATTAATTACAAAAATACTTTTTGCCGCTTTTTTTCCGGTGAAAACACATTAATTTGGAAATTCTTGCAAAAATTAAATAACTGTCGGATTTTAATGAAACTTTCAGGACTTATTCACAAATAAATTAAATTATTTTTTGAAATTTTGGTAAAAAATATTTTTTACATATGTTACCCCTCGTCCAATTACTTAATTTCATGAAATACCTTTCTATTTCCTGAATATTTTTATTAGTAGGACTCCTTGGAAAATGAAATTCACCGAATTTTTTTTTTTCAAACTTTTATTTTTCTAACTGAAAATCTGCTCCGAATAGTAAACTAAAAAAATATTACAAAACTATGACATTATTTAAGAAAATTTGAATTAATTTAAGAAAATTTTCTAGTACTTTTATTTTTTTAAAATTTTTCATAAAGCTTCTTCAAACATAACTAAAAGTCAATAAAATATTAGATAATTGATGAAAATATGTTAATTTGCAAAAATTACGAGGTAGTTAAAAACGAAAAAAATGCGTTCACTTAGATTTCGTAAATTTATGTCAATTCTGGTCATTTATTCTAACCGTCATCACCTCAGAACTTATCTATACTTATCTATAAAGGACCCGTTGTTAACAAATGCTTGTAACATTTTTTTGTAAGTAAGTAATATTTGTTTCAAATCAGATTAATTTAACTTAAATTTGCTAATTTTACTCAAATAACGTGTCACAAATATATATTTTATTTTTGGAAGATTTTTAAAATCGATAAATTTGTTTTGTTTACAAATTTCTTAAAATTAAGAAAATGGACGCTTTTAAGAAAATTTTCTCAAAATTGAGATTCCGATCTATATAATTTCTATTTGAAATACCCCAGAATATTTTACTTACTGGAAATAGTAAATTTAATCATTTAAAATTTTAATTCATTTTAAATCTTAGGTATCGAAAATTTATGCCGAATTAGTGAAATAACATTATTAAATACATTTAAATATAAATAACACAACACATTTACACAATTCCCGACACTACATTAGAACGTTTTTATAAACAAATATCTCGGATGTTTGGAATAGTACGCTATGTGGGTGTGTCATTGAAAAACGTAATTTGTATGTCTGGAAAATTGTTACATGACTTGAACGCAAATAAATACATGCACGTTGGTTTTTAAATAAATTTGAGGAAGAAAGAAGTATGTATAATAAATATAATTATTTTGAAAAAATACCTAATAAATGAAACTAAGTGCACAAAAAGGAGGCATCCTTACTTTATTTCAATAAATATAAATATCTCTCAGCAGACAATTGCTGTTTGTTTTTAATGACATTTACCTTTAAAAATTATCATATTAAAATTGGTATAAATTCCCACCCAGGGATTACTATTACTTTAATGGCAAGGCCTTTAGTGTGATATCTGTTTGCAATTTAATTCTGAAAAAGTAAACTTTTTTTCCTGCAAGACAATATGTGCATAAAATGCTGTTTCAAATTAAAGCTAGGTTATTGTCCGGGAATATATTCTGGTATTGCTAATTTATGTTTTGTTCTGAACGTCTGTTGTTTGATAACATCTCTCATTGAATTTCAAGCTGAATTTCATTAAGAAAATAAAGTATAGCGGCAATTTTTCACAAATTCTGTAAACCTTCCATTTATTAATTTATTATTGCATTTGATCAAAGTAATGTTGTATAATGTGAGTAATAATGATTATTACAATAAGTTGTATTGCAAATACAAGCTATGTGTAATTAATAGTAAATTCGATAATATTGTTTACCTCATCGTTTTGTATCATAAACTGCTTTTAAAAGAAACCCAAAGGGTTCATGTGTGGTCTAGTCGTTACTATTATTTGTTACTTCTTTTTTATAACGTGCATCATCTGCAGACACATTGCCTAACTGTTCATTTTCTCCCAATAACCATTATCACGATTGTTACTAATCAAAGCAAACTACTTACCAGCTGCAAATAATTTTCAGATTTTGATACATCGATTAGTTTGCCTTTCTTTTTGAAAAGTGAAGGTTGCGGATGAGAAAAAGGAATATACCATCTTTCTGAAATTACACCAAAAGTCAATAAAATATGAGATTCTTTAACTTGGATTCTTTTCTTTCTTTTTTTTCTCTCTTTCTTTCTTTCTTTCTTTTTTTCTTTCTTTCTTTCTTTCTCTCTCTCTCCCTCTTTCAGTGGTTATGTGTGAACGTGCATATAATTTGGATCATAGCAACATAAAGAGTAATCTCTGATCATTTTGTGCATCGTATAAATAAAAATTAAATAAAAATTGATATAGTTTAAAACTGTCATCTTAAATGTTTTACTCTATATGCTCATTGTAGTTCATTTTTAGGAAAAGAATAATGATATCTTACCTGTTGCTCTTTGCAAAATTTTTTTAAAACTTTGTTGCTTTTCAATAAATTTCATCTGAAGAAAAATGGAAACGGCCATTAAAGGGATGCATCTGAAAATGTGCTGACTTGATTGCGAATAACAATCCTCACTGTTGATTAAATTTGTGATAGTTTATGCATCATAGTAATATCAGCAGAAAATCATGTAGTGAGTTCGATTACGTTGTTGTTGGATGTAAAGCATCTTCGCTCACCAGTTTTAAAACACGAAACAATCCCCGTGCTGGATTTCTATTTGCTTGGTGAGCCTAACGTAGTCCAGTATGACTAGCTTCGTTGCCACATGGTTTCTTTTTAATCCCCTGAAGAGAGTCGTAGGGTTCCATATTAAACGTTTGTTTTTTTTGTTTGTTTTTTCTTTTCTTTTCTTTTTTTTTAAATTTTTCTAGGATCATGAGAATAATTATTTGGTTACCTGATTACTCTTTAACACAACTTTTTCTATTATATAATATAGATGATATATCACTTTGTTTCTACAACTACTACATTAAAGTCTGCAGTGGTTGTGGATAACGCTCTGTATTTTGAAGCTGAGTATCAGTTTTGAAGAGTACTTTTAGAACGTTGAATTTTCTTTCTTTTGTCAATATCGAAAGCTGACTGATACATGGCTCAACTAATTTCTGTAAGGGTACAAATAGCATTGTTTCTTACAATCTCCCAATATGCATAGAAACATCAGTCTAATAAGAAAAAGAAACTTACCGTAGGTAAATAAGGCCATTCATCCACAAACCATGGCATATCTTTATGTGCATTCTTGGTATGTAAATAATCATATTTGACGGCTTTTTTCTTACAGTCACACCAATCAAACTGCCTGGTCGCCTGATCAAGTTTTATAAAAGATATCAAGGAATTGGGTAATGAGCGCATATACGGAGATTTGGCCGCCAGCAATAAGCGTGTGAAGGCCTTTACAATGTGTGTTGAATTTTTCACGGATTGGTTGAGTACCCAATAAAGTGCCGGAGGTATTTGCTTTACAGTCAATGGTGGGATGGGTGTAGTCAAAACGTTTTCAAAGTTTTCAATACTGAAGTAGGTGATGGCCGAATAAAAGATGCATTCGCGAATGCTAAATCTCTCCTCTACAATTACAAAATAGCAAAAAGTTATCTTATAGTAGAATGCAGCCCAGGCAACACCTGTAATAATCACTTCGTTCATTAGTTTATTCATAGCTCATTTCTTGTCGCTACCTGTATCTGAAGTTTCTTGGTTAAAGTTATTCATAAATCCATCGGTGTTTAATTTTTATATTAGTATTTTCAATGGTAAACATTTAACATTCAAAATGTATTAAAAAGAAGAAAACACCTATCATACAGACATACACAGACACACACAGTTTTGGAAAATAAAATTTCAGCATCTTGATAGTGGTGCCGATTTTAACTTGAGTACTGTCTATACATGTTTGGAGGTAGTAAATAGTCTAAAAAAATGTTTAAAGTTTTCGGACATTTTGTGATATAGTAACACTCATCACAGTACACCATCTATATCTAAGTATAGATGGTGATGCATGCTGCGATAAGATGTAATGTGATGAAAGCGTCCGGTGCAAGTAGATATCATTTGCTTCTTTTGTTCAATTAGAGCTGTTTAAAGGTGATTGAAATTGGGGCATTCGAGAGTTTGGATGGTCATTTCGAAGAATAGTTGTGCATGTTAGACTTGATCCATCTATGCTAAATCGTTTTAATAACGATGATCAAATGAATATTCCTATATCCGTAAAGCAGATTTTAGACATTTACGTAGTACAGACGCTCGTCAAGAGCAGTTTATTACAAGAGCAGCAGCGTAAAACCGCACGGCGACAACAGTACAGAAAAGTGCAAATATAATTCCAAGTGTATCATTGTGGATCATTGGGAATAGTTTACTTGCAGCAGGTCTATGGGCTCAAGTGCCTCTGATCAAACGCCGTTGTGCACGTCAGCAGTGGTGTTGCAAAAAGTCATCTAGAGGATGTTCAGTGATGAGAACAAGTTCTGCTTTCATGCAAATAATGATCGTTCCACAGTCTATTCACCCACCACACACAGGCACCATTGTGTGATGTGTCATATGTCACAGCTCTTGTTCACCTTTTGTGTTTGTGAAAAGAACATTGAACAGCGCCATATACATCAATAATATTGTTCAACCCGTTCTCCCGCCATTCCTGTAAAAGAAAGGCGATGTTCTCTACAGTAGGATAGTGTCCGCCCATGTAATAACTGTGCTACTCAAGATGTTCGACAACTTTCCTGGATGACATGATCACTATACATATCCTTCATTGAACATTTATTGAAAGTGATAGGATGTCACCTGGTTCGTTCAATTAGCCTACTTATGTCAACTGGTGAAAAAGATACGAAATAACGTATCAAAGGACAGCATTCACTATTTGTACAATCATATGCTTGAGACAATATATTAATGAGATTTGAGTACTGATCACACGATCTTTATTTTGGAACCTGTGCACGTAATGATTTGTATATGTGGTCATTTACTGTAATCCAACTATATTACCTGCTCATTTAATCTTGAGTAAATTCAAATATATCCGGATTGCTGCCATTCTATTTTCCGTCAGTGTATATACACTGATTACCAAAATCCATGAGATAGCAGTGTATAAAGGTAATGGTAAATGGCGCCACCTACCTTGACGTCACGAAAATGTCCCGACCTGTATCAGTTGTGGCCTGGTATTTAATGAATCTGTGTGAATACCGGTTAGCCTGTTTATATTCCGTGAATTATCTCTGTTCGGACAAGGCATAACAGTGGATACCAGATGGATTGGGACATTTTGTTTCTGAAATTTTTGGAATATTTGATATCCCTTGATATACAGTGTCACGCGTAAACCGAGAATATCTGATGGAAAGCCTTATCAACCACTATAGATAGCGTAGTGGCCGATCACGGCTCCTTAATGATCGTAACCAGAGGCAAGAAATGTCCGCAGTAACAGACAAGCGACATTGGCTCATTTAGAAGGCACCAGACCCATACCCATCAGGTCAGTTAAGTGCTCTTTAGTTTTCATGGGATACGGAAGACCCACTAGTGTGTGTGATTCAAGATACATCATCGCAAATTAGACCGTAGAGCATTTGGACATCTGGAGTAGCTGCAGTTGTGTTCAACTGATGACACAGGCCCCATGAGAGCACGGAACCCATTTCTCAACAGGGCATTGTGCTAGCTGATGTTAGTCCCATAAAGGTGTGGGGTGTGTTCACGTGACATATGTTGGATCGGTGATCTCTCTCATCACGTTATTGACGGATTTGTGACCATTTACACAATTTTAGTTAAATGTATGTGTTATTGTATGCAAGGGACGTCATGTATAATACGTTAGGTTACTCTTAACGGATTACTTTTTCATAAAATTTAGTCTAAAAGTATATCCCTTACAAATAGTTCCAAATCGTTTGACATAACAGACAAAAAAAAAAACAAGGATCCTATCCTCCCATATATGTGCTTCCGAGTGACACCTAACCACAGTACCACATTCATTTTCGCTCTCGGGCGATGGAACGCTAATTTCCGACAGAATATCTAAGAGGATTGATAATCTCCTCGCTGAATTTCTCTTAGATAGCTTTCATATTTGTAGTGACTTCAATATTCATCACAAAGAGTGGTTTGTCCACTGGAACAAAGCCGATGAAAAAGGCAAATATTGTAGAAACTTCTCTATCGCCTATGAACTTGTGCAGACCATTAAAGAATCTACCTGCGTTCCTGACGCGACAGGACGTCAGACAAATCTCCTTGAACTCTTCCTCGCATCTTGCTCTGAAAAATGCTTCGCATGTCAGACGATTCCCTAGTCAGTGTTTAAATTGATGCCAAAGCAAAGTCATCACCTGATTTGCTGTTCCATAGAACGATTTTTCGATACACGAAGGCAGACTGGGACAGCTTTAGATTTTACATGGTGAAAGCTCCTCTCTCAACCATCTTCAAACATTCTGCCTCCAAAACTTCTGTCCTCGTCTCAAAATAGATTCTTTCTGGAATGTAGAGTTTTATACCGCGCAAAAAATTGTCTACCTATGCACAAGCAGTCCAGGCCAAGGTTGAAAACAAACAAATTGAATCCCAAGAGTTCTGGAAAATCACCAACCATATTATGAATAGAGGCAAAGCTTCTGTGCCCCCTATTATAAATGGTCCCTAAGTCATATCTTACCATCAGATAAGGCGAAACTCTTCATTCCAATCTTTCCCTCTAACTCAGGAATAGAAGACAATGAACATCCCCTTCCCGACTTCCACGTCTCACTGAGCGCAATCTCAGTAGTATTTGTATTACAGTCTGGGAAGTCTCAAGACTTATCAAAAGTATTGATCCTAAGAAAGCTACTAGTTCAGACAACGTCTCGGTGTTTAAGGATATCAACCCGGAACTATCCTATATTAGTTAAAGTATTTAACTTCTGCTTGAAGGCGAAATCCTTCCAAAGTCTGCGGAAAGTGTCAAGCGTATGACCTGTTTTCAAGAACGCCGACGAGCGCTCAATTCTCACCACCCAGTAGTGACCTATTAGCGTCATTAGCAAGCTTTGTTTTGGTGGTGGTGTGGGGGGGGGGTAAATCAACAAGAAGGTTGTTGATCACCTAAATAATAGGAATAACCTCTTGAGCAACAAGTAGTACGGGTTTCGATCGGCCCGATCCACTGCTGGTGTCCTAACTACCATTTCTCAGAGAATTAGTGAAGCTCTAGACAACAAATTCATATTAAGAATAGCTTTAGATATTTCAAATGACTTTGACAAGGTGTTGCACAGAGTATTGCTGCTTAAGCTCTCTATCTATGGAGTCACTGTTGTTATTGAAAGTCCTCATCTGGCTGTCCTAACGGACAGCCAGATGAGGACTTTCAATAACAACAACAATGACAGCTAAAGTAACTTGAAGAGAAATAACTTCATGTAACTTGAAGAAATAAGAAATAACTTCATGTAACTTGAAGAGAAATAATGACACAAGATATTAATTCTACAATCTACTTTAAGCAAAAGGTGAGTTAAGAAGTCACCATCAATATTGGAAAGGCATATAACAGTGAACGTGAGAAATCTATTTTCCTGAAAAACTCTTTTAATTGAAAAAATGTTTAAATAGAAAGATTTTATAAATTTCAACTGACTGTAAAGATGGTTGCTTAGTCAATGAATACCAAATGTATCCTTATGAGGAAACAGGTGATCTTCTATGACACCATGACTTGTGTCAAAGGTTGACTGGCAATCTACTTTTTTATTTCTAAAGAAAGAAAAATATTTTCTTGTTAAAACAATGCGATACTATGAATTATCTGCTTTGTGTCATGGAGTACAGGTGAAATTGTAAACTTGGGTGGAATTGGTCGTTAGTCATAGTTCTGTTTAACTTGAGTGTTTTTATTTTTCATTTGATAAAGGGATTGTTCATTGAAATGAGGGACACAAAACATATCTTTACAGATCAGGTTTGTTTTGATCAGGTGTATAACACACTTACAGATAGAATTGACGATGACACCTTTGATATTCAGGTTAAATGAGGGTGAGATTCCGGAACATGGAAAATGTTCCACGGATATGAGCGATGCAAGGCCACAATTTTGATTGGCCCGCCAGTGAGAGAAGGGCTGGGATGGAGCTTCTCTTCCCCTCTGATACTTACGACACATGGCCATTAGCTTGATTTAAACAAAAAATTTCTTGCGGGCTTTCCTTTCTCACCTTCAAGGCGTATGACACAAGACCATTGGTCAAACATTATTATTGGCTAGACAGTACCAATGCAAGTGGGGTTTTCACCCCCATAAAAGCAGTTGTCGAAAGAGCAGAAGAAAGAACGAACTGGTCTCGCCGCTTGTAGACTAACACTCTCCCTGCTGGATGAACGTGGTGTTGAAGACCTATTCTCTGCGCCGCTTTTTGAATTCCCTCAATCAGCTTCCTTCATTTAAATAGTTGAACGACTCTGGTTTGTTTAGCAATCACCAGTTAACCTCTTCCACCCAGCTTAAGAATTCCTTATACCGGGAAACTTCTTCAAATCCCTTTTGTTATGTATTCATGATCTGAATCAATCACAGCACCATAAAATAAAAGTTGTTATTTTTACACTTATTAATAAGTTAATTAAGTTTCAAGCATAGCCATGACAGAGATCTTCGACAGTTCTACACAGATATTCCTGCGTATGCTGAAACACAACGTGGGGGCACAAGATTGGCGCAAAGCGAACTCGCCAGAGATAGACCAGCGGACACGGACCAAACTAAGAGTGGCAATCAGCGAAGCACGCAGCAACAGGACCACACTTTTCCTGAGATAAAAAGGTTCGATCTGCAACTTTCGTTTTTTTTTTTGTTTTAATGAATTTTTAAGTTATATCTTGTGGCATATTCTCTCTGCACTATATGACCACTTAAGTTTTATACAAACATTTTCATTTAATCCCGAGAAAATTATAAGATATGTTTGTCAATTTATGAAAAAAGTTATGATTAACCAAACTTTGAAGTTAAATATCTGAAAACTACAAAAAGTGCAGATAGAATCTTTTTAATTTCGTGTGACGTAATTTTACCATTACTATGACGAACTTTTCAGTTTCTTCATGACTTTCATTCAGCTTTACTAAACTCATATACTGACTAGAAAACTCATTGAAAAATTTAAGGCAAATCCTGTCAATCAAAAAAAACATATTTTATATATATATATATATATATATATATATATATATATATATATACGCACAACACACATACACACACATACACATACACACACATACACATATATATATTTATATATATATTATTCAGCCATAAAAATATGCTGTTGCCGTCGAATAAACGATCACTGACGCTGGAGTAGATTCTAATTTTAATCCTACTTTTAATTATAACTAAAATAAAACAATTATGTTTATCCCATGAGTCCCGTTTCAGTGTATATCTGTTCATTCTGAATAAAAAGATTCGATCCAGTTCACTATGGAAGAAGAAAATAAGAAATCATTCAGCTTTCCTGGATGTACTAATTCCTACAGATGAGTATATCTATACGGATATTAGAAGACAACCTTTTGCGGACAATACCTCAACTTCAATTCCCACCATTCATACAGTTTAAAGAAATGCTTCGTCCGTTGCTTACAACACCAAACAAAAATCATATATAGCAAACCCAAACACTTACCAACAGAATAATAACTAAATGGTAAACATATCAGCTTCTGCAGACAGAAACAGAAAAGTCAAGTACGAAAACCAGAAAACTGTCACGGTCTGTCCTCCTTACGTCAAGAGTTTATCTGAAAATTTTCAGATCTGCAATCCATACATCAGGACAATATCCAGAAGTAGATCCACCTTAAGGAGAATTGTCTGTCGAGTCTAGCCTAAGACAGAGGAGAACATGACAAAGAATTGTGTGTACTCCATTCCTTGCAATTGTGACGAAGAATATAAAGGTAAAACTAGCCACTAGTAAGACTGGAGGAACATCGGAGCCGTAATTAGGGATGAGATAAATCAGCAACGGCTGATTATGTACGGGGAGTTAACCCCTGTGAAATAAATTAAAAATACTGGGCAAAGGAACACTGGAAAATCAGATATCTTAAAGAATCAGCGCAAATTCTAGGCTATTAGGACCTCCACAGTAAGGCCTAGTATAGAAATAAATACGACATAGAGACCATTAATAAAGAAATGAAGGCAATGCTCCAAAAGCGACAGCAGCTACAGTAAAAAGTGGAAACCAATCGGACAATAGCCTAAAGCGTTGGTTCGTGAATTTGATAACAAAGTAATTGTGAGGTTCAATCCCTGGACCAGGTAGTGTGCACTTAAATTTAGCAGCAATAACTGAACAGTACTAAACAAAAACTAAACAAGATTACCCTGGGTATGGGCCGCATAACGTGAACAATCTACCTCCGTAGATTAAAGGGTTTGAAATAGTTCGGATCGTCAATTACCTGATGAAGGTGAGCATAACGGCCGAAACGTTGTGTTATCAACATATATATATATATATATATATATATATATATATATATATATATATATATAGGGATAATTAATATAAATAATAACTCCACATCCCAAAAAATTCAGAAAGAAAAAGCTACAACTCATAAGGACTCCTGAGTAAATGAGACAAAAGAAAAATGATTGTCTTTTAAATACCGAAAGTCTAAACGGATGATTTTACGCGGAATTCAATTTATTGATTATCTCTACAGCAAATTTTAAACGTTTTTCAGAACACTAGGACATTTTGTCATTGGTAACTTTAAAACTGGAAAGGTATGACATTTCATAAAATGTTTTTGTTCATCTAATATCTAATAGGAAACTATCGAAGAAATTTTTAAATGATTGAAATAATATTTAGAAATATTTAAAAAAAAAACTTAGATCATAAACATTAATACAGTTTTACTAAATGAAAATAAACACCATTAAAACTTCAGTTACATAAATTTGAAGAAAATATAGCATTGTTATAGAAATGAATTTGCTTGATAATTTACCTGAAATGTTCTTCTTTTTTCTTATAGCAAATCCAAGTAAGAATTCTTCGAAAGTTTGTTTTGGAGGACCAAAGAATATCATCATGGCATCGATGACTTCATCAAAAGTGATACTTAAACAAACAGTTCGCATGAGTCTATAAATGGTAGAAAAATCCGTCTCCATCGGAATTTTGATCCTCAGTAAAGCACGGATCTGTAAATAATAAACCAAACGCTGACAACTTCGATAAGGAAAGAACCAGGTGTAATTTCTACACCATTTCATAAAAAACAGAAACTTAAAATTGACGTCGATATTTTTTGCTTTTTAAGCTTTCAAATGATTTTGTTTCATACACGTGTGTTGCAATTAATTTAGTAATGACAGAAAGAGCAACACGAAAACCATAGTAGTCATTTCACTCATTTTATTTCAAAACTGACCCCCGAGCGATACACCCTCTCTCGGGGACTCAAAACAGTAAGAACAAAAACAAGGGGTGTAACTCATCAGTGATTTCTGATGATACACCTCCCTCCGTCCAGATTCTATGATTATTTTTTTTCACACATAGTCCTTAAAGTATTTTGGTTTTAATGTTAACCGTCCTTTACTAGATATTGCTTCCTTGTGACACCCACTGGTGGTCGGAGCGCCAATATGTGACGTCCTCTGGTCGCGACGCCAATATGTGACACTGCGCTGTCGGCCCGTGGTCAAGTCCCAGTTGTGGTGCGAAGCTGTAAGGTTTCTTCCACCAGCGTTTTTTGTCGCTGCCACCAGCCTGTGTTCTGGTCGATCTGGTCGTTCCCGGTTCGATACCAGCTTTGTCGTTCCCAGCTCACTTCCAACGTCAGGTTACCGAAGTAACTACTTTGATCTCAGTCTAACCTACCCACGTTGTGACTTTGATCTTAGGCAGACGAAATCAATCAGGCGTCGGGCCGTAGTGCAAGCTGAATCCAGGGTAAAGGTGATATCGCACAAGCGTAAGTAAAAGAAGCAATAAAACAAACTCGAGAGGTTCAAATATGTTGAGAAATAACAAATTATCTTTATCCGTCTGTGTGGGTTTCAGGAGTGGGTTTCTCTTCCAGTCCGTTTCTATGGATTTGTGACACTTTTGCGTTTCTCAAGCGAGTTTTGGTATCTTAAGTCGTTCGTCAATATAACTTGCTTTTGGTAGGAAATCGAAAAGGACGTGGAAAGCTCTCGGTCAGCTTCTGCGAGGCAATGGTCTGACTGCTGGAACTCTACTGGAAATACCCGGGGACGTTCGTTTATATGGGCACCGACCAAAACCCGGTGTGGGGTCTGACGTGGCTTGGGTTTCCGATAATTCTCGATTCCCAGCAAGAATTCTTTTTGTTCTTAGGCAAGGAAAATTAATTACTTCCCATTTTTGGAAGATTAAGCACTTTCCATTTCGGGAGTTTCTCACTCGTCCGTGAGGGAAGGTCGGAGGAGAGTTATCCTCGTAGAAGAGTTCCTCTCTCTCATATTGGTATCTCATACCAATCCCCACAGTGGGTGTTAACAACTTCGTCTTTCTCATACATTCACCTCCGCCTATCACCCATGCTACTACTTGACCAATGATCTCTCGGCAGTGTGGGTGTAGCTAGACTGGCCCTCTTAAAATTATTATCCAGAATTTTGTTTTTTTTACAAACCCCAGATTGCCAAATAATTCTTATCACATCTTTCTTTTGACACCCAAAATTCACTTAGTCGAGTCTCTCTACCGACTCATCAATCACTGTCAAAACCCGACACCTGGTTTTTGTTCTGCTAAGTCAACTTTTAACTGTGAGGTCCGTATTTTACCTGAGAATAAATTCTTTATTTTTCTCATGCCTTAAAATCCTCTTATCACCAAATGCCCATTTTCGACGACGCTGTGTATGACGTCAACAGTTTGAATAAGCAATAATAATACGATTTTCTCCCTCATGCCAGAATTCTAACACACACCAGATGGTTCCCTTCGTTGGACCCAGGAATTAAGATTAAATGATATCGCTGAAAGATAACTAATATCGATTCTCTCGGCCTGTACCGCGGTGGTCTCAAGCCGAAATTTTTTTATGGCCGCCATGTGTCGGTTGGCTTTGTTTTTCTTTTTCTTTCTGAATTCTGTTTCTCTTGGCGCATCACTACCTTATCATGACATTAATCAGTTTTGACAGAATCTCATATCTCGCTTTTTCTTACGGATTTTCTCTCTCGTGCGAAAAGTATCTGTCTTCGTAAATAAAATAAAATCTTTTTAATGTCGCTCAGTCTATCTTTCGATATAGCTTTTTCTCGACTTAAGTCTTTTCTGTTATTAATTTCTATGGTGAATTAGTCAGCCAATTACCATAGCTAAATAGTGTCACATCTTTATCCACATTTTTAAATGGATCCTGCTTTCCTCTTTCTTGAACAATATTGTATTGTTTTTCCACAATAGGCAGTAAATGTTTTCTATTCCTTTTTCGGAATTCACCTGAGTCTAACTTTACTGTGTATGTCTTATTGTGCTTATTTGCTGCTATGACTGTAACCATTTTTTCCCAAGTTTTCTCTTCATCCATTTTCTCTCGGATTCTATCTCCCACTTTTTGTGGTTTTAGATCTTTACCCCCATGTCTTTTATCATAATTTATTTTACTTCTTGTTTTATTAGATCCATCTTTTTGTTTTACTTTCCTAAAATTTGACCATTTAGGTTTTAATTTATTTGGGTGACTGGGTAAAGTTATTTTAATTTTCCTGCCCATCAAAAGTTCTGTTGGGTTAACTCCAGTAGCAGTTATTGGTCTACTACGATATGCCATTAATGCGAGAAATATGTCCGGTTGTCGTAATATCTTTTCCGCAATTTTCATTGCACTTTCAGCGACTCTATTTGATTGTGGAAAATGAGGACTCACTGTTGTACATGTGAACCCATATTTTTTTAGCAAATTCTCTGAAATGTGTGCTTGTGAATTGTCTTCCGTTATCACTTACGACTTCATCTGGTATTCCCCATCTTGCAAATATATTTTGTAATTTTCCAATTACTGTTTTACTTGTTACTGAACTTAATTTCACTATTTCAAAGTTATAGGAGAAATAGTCTGTTACGACTAAGTAATATTCTCCATCCAATTTTAGAATGTCTGTTCCCATCTTCTGCAAAAGCCTATCTGGCAAAGTGGTTGATTTCAAGGTTTCGTGGGGATTTGTAGCGCGATGACAATTACAAAATTCACATCCCTTGATGAAGTCTTCTATTTCCCGTGATATTTTCGGCCACAATACAGACTTTTTTTGCTCGTTCTTTGCATTTATTTAATCCAAGATCTCCTGTGTGTATTGCTCGTAGTATTTCTGCTCTGAGATTTTGTGGAGTCACTATGTAATCTTGATAAAACAGAATGTTTTGATGTATCGATAGATCATTCTTAAAGTTAAAATAAGGTTTAACTCCTTCCTTTAATCTATCTTCCTTCTTAGGACAACCATTTAATGTAGAATGGAGTCCTTAGATGTAGAACTGATAATTTCTTTGATTTTTCTTCGAGAAGCTGATCTAGTCTTTACTATGCTGTTTATGTATGTTTCAACATCTTCCTCAGTAGTGCTATTGGTTTGCTGCATTGGATTTCTGGACAGTGCATCTGATATTAGTAAGAGTTTCCCAGGAATATATTCAGGTACAGGATTATATCTCCTAAGTCTCTTTGGCATCTCAAAGAAGTGTTGTTTAAATCCTGAGTATTGATTAACGGTACCAAAGGTTTATGATCCGGGAATAGGCGAAACTGATCTAGTCCAGTGATATATCGGTCAAACTTCACACAGGCCCATACGCTTGCTAAACATTCTTTCTTTATTTGAGCATAATTTTTCTCTATTTGTGTTAGTGTACGAGAAGCATAAGCTATTGTTGCGGCGCTAAGCAGGTTGCCTGTTAACCCCACAAGCAGAAAAATAATATAGGGTAATACGATCGAAGCAAGGACAACAAAGACGAGGATGTAAAAGTTTAAGCCAAATTTTATTAAATAATCTGGCACAAGTATATACAGATAATCGTTTGTGGTAGTTCGGTCGTGTAGTTTTGAAGGAGCGTCGTCGGGTTTCAAGGTGACAGCTTGAAGGTAGGGCGATGGAACAGCGGTGTTCGAGGTCCAGTTGATCCCTGGATGTCTGTACTTGTGTAAAGAGCGCGTAGGTGCTTGAGGAGAGAGAGGATCGACGCGGACGGCGCTGGTGTAGTCAGTTCGTCCTTGGTATGACTGTCGTGCAGAATCGCAGCTTGGTAGTTCTAATAAAAGGACATTCGTAATAACGCGGCTAGGTTAGTCCTGAAAAGGACTATTGCATATTATGTAACCAGGCGTAGTCCGGAAAAACGACTAGTGCATATCATGTAACCGAGGGTAGACTAGTGCATATAATGTAGCCGAGTGTAGGCTAGTGCATATCATGTAGCCGAGGGTAGACTAGTTCATATCATGTAACCGAGTGTAGGCTAGTGCATATCATGTAGCCGGCTGCTGCTGATTGAAGCTGGGTCGGCCGGCTGCTGCTGGTTGAAGCTGGTCGGCCTACTGCTGCTGGTTGAAGTTGGTCGGCCTGCTGCTGCTGCTGATTGAAGCTGGGCTGCTGCTGCTAATTGAAGCTGGGCTGCTGCTGCTAATTGAAGCTGGGCTGCTGCTGCTGGCTCTGGCTCTAGCTCTGGCTCTGGCTGCTTCGTGTGGTCAGCGAAGGTGAGAGGGGGAGCTCGTCGCTCAACCCCGAGGCCAAAATCCGCAGGGAGAGAATGGTATTTACTTAACTCCCACGGGGTCAAGATGTGACGAAAGGTCGTTTAACGTGTGAGACCCGAGTGTTTCCACTCAAGGGCCACTGGTCCAAAACTGGTCAGAGCCTAGTCAAAGCTGGTCATGACTTGTCCTAGCAGGTCCAGGCCGAAGCTAGTCGAAGCCTTGATCGAATCTCAGCCATAGGCCAAGAAACGATCCAATATTTGTCAAAACCCCCAGCATAACGCCGGGTGAAAATGGTATTTACTTAACTCCCACGGGGTCAAGATGTGACACAAGGTCATTTTACGTGGGAGACCCGAGTGTTTCCACTCAAGGGCCACTGGTCCAAAACTGGTCATAGCTTGTCCACGCTGGTCCAGGCCGGAGCCAGTTGTTATATTCCGTATTTAGTTACGTGGGCGATGTGAAAACAATGTGGGCGAAATACTGCGTTTGGTTGCAAACAATGAAATTCAGAATCGAAAGAACAAGAAAGACTGTAGATATATTTTATAGTCTTTTTAGTGAAGAAAATAAGAACAAGTAAAAGGTTCGTATTTAAGAAGTTGAGTATCTATGGTAGTGGCAAGTAAACTTCGTGGAGTTAACTTGACTTATGGAAGGGGAAAGGTACCCTTTGACAAGGCGTCGGGCGAGAGTTCATTAGCAGCAGCGGTCACATGCTTCGTTCGTCGCCGGGCCAGTGTGTCAGGAGCGAGCGACGTGACCCTTTTGCCTCCGCCGTTGAATGGGACTCCCTTTTGACTTTCCCGTGTTGAACTTATACACGCCTATCGGCTCCAAATGGCAATTTTTTGACTACGCGGGAGACGGTACGATTGGTTGATTTAATTCTCTCATTTTTTTTTTAGTTTATCCCAAACGGAAGTATCTGCGTCGAGCCTATGCGTAGACGTGCAGTTTTCATTTCGAGTCGGGGACTCGTGATGGTAACTTCCGTTTATCGAAGCAGGGCAAGATCTCATCTTGTAACACAGTCCAAGCTAGTCGAAGCCTTGATCGAATCTCAGCCAAAAGCCAAGAAACGTTCCAATATTTGTCAAAACCCCCAGCGAAAAACGCCGGGTGAGAATGGTATTTACTTGACTCCCACGGGGTCAAGATGTGACAAAAGGTCGTTTAACGTGGGAGACCCGAGTGTTTCCAATCAAAGGCCACTGGTCCAAAACTGGTCATAGCTTGTCCAAACTGGTCAGAGCTTAGTCAAAGCTGGTCATGACTTGTCCTAGCAAGTCCAGGCCGGAGACAGTCCAAGCTAGTCGAAGCCTTCATAGTATCTCAGCCATAGGCCAAGAAACGATCCAATATTTGTCAAAACCCCCAGCATAACGCCGACGATTTATTTTGTAAAATTACAAAATTATGGCACAAGGCCGAAAAGGGGGAGGGGGTAAAAGGCTGGTCTTCACTAACTATCTTATACCTAGCTAATCTGATTCACGACCCATTCAGACATTACAATTTACTCATTCACCATAAGAACTCGTCCGTCACCAATCAATCCTCCATGCACCATAATACCACATCCACTCTAGGGAGATCTACAAAAATAATAATTTGTTGATCCTAACACATACGTACAAATATTCTAAGATGAAAACATGAGATGGGGGGAGATGAACCCAATAACAAACTAAAATATTAACATAAATGAAATTAAACGTTAACTGATGTTAGCAGGACCCGTCCAACCCTCAAAAGGCAGGGAGACCACTGTATTCTGCCCATTGGAACAAAATCAAGCAGTTCTCTCGCTAAGGGAGTTGGAAAGGTGATAAAAAATCATACGGGCGTGGGGAAGTATAAAGCTGACCTAGTCGAGATAGAAAGTGGGGGGCCAAAAAACAAACTGGGGAGGTTGGGAATCTCAGGCTGGATCATAACTAAAGATGTAGCCGGGGGGCAGGTCGGGAACAACACTTACTCGCATTAACTAGGTACACCAAAGCTTGTCTAACCTAACCAAGGGGAGGGCACCACAGGAAGCCACCCCGATGACCTAAAAGAGAAAATCAAGGCTATCCCCGTTCACACGAACCAAGCTCGCCTCAGTCACCCACCTTTCGCTGAAGACTGTCGAATGCAAGCGTTTTCTATCAGTTCTGATCTTCATCTTGAGTTGCGAATTAACTTGGTGGAAAATCGGCTGTGTTTATATATAGGCTGAGGTCGGCAACGTAGCCTGTTAGCGAGATCTTTGGGGTGATGACTGAAAATTACCTTCTACTTTTTGGCTGTAGACATGGATTCCATTCGGACACCATGAAGTAGTTTCTGGTAATTGTTTTTGTTTAGGAAAGTTCGTATATGTAAATGTTTCGTTTGTTTTTAGTTTGTGTGAGTCGTTGACTGAAAAACGCTGAGTCACCGGAAGTTAACGGCATTCGTTATGTTTTCCGCGGTGACGCTTTTAGATGTTTGAGTAGCCGGCAGTAACTTCCGGGCGGGTGAGATACTATGACTCTCAAATTTTTATCTTCCTCTTGAAAAATAGCTACACCAATTCCAAGTGCATCTGCACTAATTATTATAGACTTTTCAGGATCATAGTAGGTTAATATTAGTGCCTGTGTCAACAGTTCTTTGACTCTCTGAAATGCCTTTTCTTGTGGTTCATTCCAGGCCCAAACCGTATCTTTGTTTAATAATTCCAGCACTATGTTTTTGCTAGATTAGGCACATATTTGCCTAAATATTGTGTCATTCAAAGAATCCTCCTTAAATCATCTACTGAGGAAGGTGCTGATAACTTTAATATAGCCTCGATCTTTTCCTTATTGGGTTGTATCCCTTTATCTGATATTAAGTGTCCAAAATATCGAATAATCTTTTTCCTAAATTCACATTCATCTGAATTCAATGTGATTCCTGATTTTTATATAATGATATGTACACGACTTCATTCTGAAGAATGACCTTTGAGTCATGGATTCCATTACAATGAATTCATAAAGTTATTTTGGTTTTCTTGTTTGCATTTGTTTTGTAGTTTGTAAGAAATGCAAAATTCCTATATTTCTTCAAGTATTGTGAAATGCAGCTTCAGGAAGATATGTTGCAACATCAATATAAACCAAATTAAGTATATGTTCATAATTAAGCCTATGAACATAACAATAAAAAGAATCTTTGTCATACGTGTGTTTTTGAACACTACTCAATCTTCCTCTCGTGGCTGATAGACTATCAAATACCAAGCGCACAAGTGAGGACTTATAATCTCAACCAAATTTCTCTAGAATTTTAAAAATTGTATCAGTAAACAGTGCAACACCCAACATAATTACAGGTGTACAAGAAATAAAGCACTCTTGAATACTTACTTAGTTGTATTATGAAGTATTTTCTTTCTAATAACTAATGCTAACTGCTCTGTTTTACTAATACCTCGTCAGCTTAAACAGGAAATAATGACATAATTTTACATTTTCTGCGATTTCTTTTCTTACCATAGATATGTATGTTTAAAATATTTCGTTCTGTATCACAAAACTAGTGTACTTCTCTTTCTTTCGACCTTCTATGACACGATATGTTATAACGGAATAATTTCATCGTCTCCTTGCCTGTGTCCTTTCTGAGCAATATCCTCACTGTCATTAGGGCTATTTCTCGGACAGTCAGTTAGTATGGGCGATTCTCACGAACTTTCTTCTGCTAAGTCTCCGTAATTGTCTCAACGACGGAGGTCATTTTGTTTACTATTTTTATGAACTTCCTCGCATACTCACTTACTCTAGTTTATTCAAGAATCCAATGTAATGTTTGTGTTTTAAACAAAGCTGTATTTTTATTTTTATGGGTGAAGCGGGGGGGGTAAGATCTTAGGACGATTTTTATGTCTATATCAACTTCCCATGGCATAAGGGTACAGCAACATATTGCTTTTATCATCAGCTCTGTAATAACTTTAAAATGCTATCATTAAATTCATTATGACTCGTTTTCCTTGAAGGGAATTTATGTTTAGCTTATGTGAAAAAGTATTGTCAAAAACTTCATTAGTTTGTACCTAAAGATTGCAATTTTTTTTTTTTGTTAAAATGATAATAATTATAATAATTCAGTTATAAATTCACTCACAGTTCGAAGAGCTGTGATAGTTCCGGGACCAAGTACCATATACCATGGTGGTAAGTCAGAAAGCATTGAATTGTCTTGAATTACAGTATCTGGAGAAGATAGAAAGCTTTTTCTAACGGACATGATCCAAAATGTGTTGTCAAAAGCGGTAGAGAGAGAAAAGAGAGAGAGAAAAAACTAGGGCCAACAACTTTATAATTAAACAATTAGCCAAATAACAGAGGTAAGAACACTTTTCTGCGCCAGAATAAAAATTTCATTAACGTGAGACATGTAAACAAATTTAAATTCTAAGAGATTAAATTTTGGCATAAAATGATGTAAAATATTTCAAATAAGGAATTAAATAATGCCAAAAAACATATAAAAAGTGTAAAAAATTATAAAAAAAATATGTTACGAGTGTGAAACAAAAGAATAAAAAGTTTGAGACTTTTTTGGTAAAAGTTTTGTAAACTTATATAGGATTAAGAAATAAAAATTTAATAAATAAAATAAAAATTTAATGCAGCTATTACAAGGGTTGCGTCTAGTCAGAAGCATTATGTTTATTTTAAAATGAGAATTTTCAACAAATTTTACTTACAATATTTAGCATTCGCAAATAAATATCCCATATTTTGTGGCTGATGCAAAGTTGGACGCTGAGCAGGATGCCAGCCTTCCGCCTGGGACATGGCCGTCTGTTGAAAGACAAAATATTTGGTTGAATTTATAAGCTACAGCTCAAATAAAGTTTTAAACTTTACGGAAGTATTTTTCTCCAAATCTTGTGATTAGATTCCCATTTTTTTTTGTAATTTCTTCTTAAAAGTTAATTAGAATTTGGCATTAAAATTTTTCTCGTCGTCCTTCTATTTCTGCCTCTTCCAATTTCAAGATTGCGTGAAAATCAAAGCTTAAAGCCAAAGAAATAGTTAATAATTTCTGCGTTCTTTTTATAATATTCAAGTTGCCTATAACTTCGTGAATATGGGAACCGGTTGAAACAAGAAAGTGTTGTCTTAAAATTAAAAAAATTCTATATTTTAAGATGCAAAAAATTTTTAATAAACGTATTTGTTAGAGTGATAAAATTAACTGGTAACTTTGGTAAAAGGCGATTACGGAATAAGATGAAACCAATGGGACAATGGATAATTTGCCAAGTTCGAAATACATCAGTTTCTGACATGCTACTTAATTAGTTCTAAGCATGTGAAACTTTTTTTCTTTTTTGCGGCCACGTCTACAAATTTTTTTACTTCATAGTTGTCTTTTCACTAGTAACGACCACGAAGGCATTTAGGTAGCTCGTCTAAAAAGCAAGTATATCCCACTCCTCAAAAATCGATACCTATGTGCTAAAATGTATTTTATAAAATGAAAAATCTTTCTTGTAGCTTTAATTTTCTTTTTATTTCAAACAAATAGATTAAATTTCATATTTTCAATACGCAAAATATTTTGCTGTATTTCAAACCGAATTTAAATTGATGCGATTTTTTCTGATTATCAGTAAAATCTATAAAATCCCCCATACTGACAAATCTGTCAAATGAACATAATTCTATTTATGAACAAAAACTTTTAAAAGTAAAATATGCTTTTCTGGAACATTATTCGAGAAAAATTTGTTAATTTAAAGTCTAATTAATCTGAATTGAAACAAATATTATTTATTTTTAATGTAAAACATCACAGAAAAGCATTTTTATCACCGAAATTTTATGAGGGTGTGACACTTTCATTGATAGCCTGATGTTTAGGAAATTTATATAACGGGCAAATAATTGTATAGAAATTACATGACGACCTAACAACCTAAACGCTTTACATCAGCCAAGGACTAAGCCACAGAGTTGCTCTTCACGAAAGCAACATCAAATTACCCGACAACAGAAAACTCTTTGTATCGCAACACATCTACGAATGCAATCAAGGCAAATTTAAAATTATACCAATATACCAAACAGACGACTACCCTTTCTTACAGATTCAAGAAAAAAACTTCATAGACAAATTTAAACCAGCACTAAACAGAACATAACCACACACACACGTGGACACACGGCATGCATACATGATGGACAGATACACTGGTTGAACCGCACATGTACGCATGCGCAAACAGATACCACGGAAAACAAATATATATATATACATACACTGATAAAACAGATAGACGACTCACGCAACACAAGAAGAACGTGTATATGTGCGTGTGTGTGTATGTGTGTGTGTTTATATATATATATATATGTATATATATATATATATATTTTGTTTGGAAGTAAAGTCTGATGATCCGCAGTCCTTTAAAAGAGCTGTGGTGAAATAATTTATTACATGGAACCTTAAAGTGGTCTGTTTTTATTTAAATTATTTGCTTTGGATATACATTGAGCTCTCTGGATTTTATCCTCCTTAGGTTTACCCATACGGATTACCTAGTTTTTCATAAACTAACTAACTATATATATATATATATATATATATATATATATATATATATATATATATATATTAAAAAAAAGAAGAGAGGTGCCGATAGAGATATTTTTCTAAATAAATCCACATTACAACCAAAAACGTTTGCGGCACCTCCTTCTCTTCTTTTTTAATATACATACTTTTCTCTCGTTGGAACCACTACAACATATTTCTTTTATATATATATATATATATATATATATATATATATATGCATCTACATATGTGTGTATGCTGATTCATGTGCAAGCTAGCGGGACACGCACGCTCACACGATACACAGAAATGGAAATAGATTTGACTCTCTCGGGGGTGATGTGCGGATAGGAGAGCATCTATCATGGAAACATCTGTCATCGCCACTACCTAATGATATTGTTACCACTTGAGTCTCTTTTGCCAACAGTCGAAAAAATGGGATCAAGGCTCACTACAAATACAGCAAAATGAACAATGAACATAAGAAAATTTTTTATTCCTTTAAAAATTGATTCCTTTAATTTGCCTGACGAGACCGGAAACACGTGTAGCAAAAATATGACGAATAAAATATAATATATACATTAAAACAAATCTACATTATAACCAAAAACATTTGCGGTTTCTCTCTTTTTTTTAAATATACATTTTTCTCTCGTTAATTATAACCTTTTCACTATATATATATATATATATATATATACATATATATATAATAGTGAATATACATAATATCCAACGTCGATAACATGACTCGGAGTTTCATGCAGTTTATGCAATCTTCAGGTGCAGAGATATATTTATAGCACTGTTTCATAACATTTATAACACCTGAGGAAGAAATATATTTATACGTACGTGCAAGTATTTGTTCGTGTATATATATATATATATATATATATATATATATATATGATACTAAATGTAATTGGTAGGGTTAGTTCCAAGGAGGACATTATTCCAAAGAGAGTTCAATGTAAGTTACAGAGCAATATAATAATAACAAATCAAAGTAAGCCTTAAAAATCTTCTCGGTTATAATTTATTTCATGAATATATTTAAATATTCGTCTCTTCAGACCGAAAGTTTTTTAGAAATGGAATCCAATCCATCCAGACAGATGTATCAGGATAAAAAGGAGAAAAGGAAAAAAAAAGTGAGAGAAAAAAGGGAAAAAGAAAAAAGAAAAAGGTCTACATCATACTTATTATAAAACCCAGGTTGTGTGTGTGTGTGTGTGTGTGTGTGTGTGTGTGTGTGTGTGTGTACGTTTATATATTGGATCGGATTTCCTACATTTTTCAACCGATTTCAACAAAACTTCACATGACTACGTAAAATTACCTTGTGGTGGTTCTGACAGCGCCAAAAATTGGAAAAACACAATTGTTTTTGCATTAAATCAATTTGAAAATATGATTAAGAGGCATCGCGAGAACGAAAGGGGACAACTCATATCGAGTTATACTTATAAAACCCAGGTTGTTTGTGTATGTGTGTGTGTGTTCGTTTATATATGGGATCGGATTTCCTACATTTTCAACAGATTTCAACAAAACTTCTTTTTTTTTTTGCAGGTAGTGTTTCTTTATTGTCTTGCACACTTTTTTTTTTCTTTTTTTTTACATTCAGAATGCTTTAAAATTCCATTTTACAAGACAATTGTTTATAATAAAATTCTATTCAATAGGTAGACTCATAACGATTGAAAACAATGTTTTTGTTTGAGTTTGAGTTTGACCAATTCGTAAAAAAAAAAAAAAACTAATTAAGACATGCGTGTCCGTCAACCTTAAACAATAATCTTTGTCAATTTTATTTTTCAGTCTTTATGATGGTCGATACTTGATCTATCTTTTACTGTTACATCCCCGGGCAACGCCGGGCTATACTGCTAGTCATTTATAATTTTAAATTTATATTTTATATTTTACTATTATTGATAGTATTATCTGTATTCTTTTTTTCTTTATCTATTTTTATATTCTAAATTTGTTCTTTATAATTATCTATTTATTAATTTATTGATTGATTTATTTATCTATTTTATTTATTTAATTTTATATTGTAAATTTTTTCGGCCTGAAATGATGAATATTAAAATATTCATGAAATAAATTATAACCGAGATGAATTTTAAGATTTTATTATTATTATTATTATTATTTATAACTATTCAGTAATTTTTTTAAATAATAAAGCATTCTAATATTTTATTGAATTTCAGGTGTTTTGGGCTTTAGTCATAATTAAGAAGATGCTTGTTGAGGAAATGTTAGAAAATTACCAACAATTTTTTTTTGTTATAGTTACTGGTCTTATTTTCTAAAAATGTCATGTATGAGCATCCGTATTTTCAAATATCTGCACGTTAATCCCCCTCACACACACATAGACACACATACAAATACACAATTTAAAAATACTGGGGTCATTGAATTGTGAGATTCTTAAATAAATAACGTCCTAGTTTTCCTGTATTTTTTGTAACTAGAAGCCCTGTTTGCCCAAATAATTTGATTATTTAATATTTCAATTTCCCGAGAGCTTATGACTAATATAAACGTTAAGCACTACAAAAAAGAATTTCTCCAATTTCATAAAATTAAATAAGTGTGGGGTAAAAGAATTTTAAATATATATATAAGACTCTCTTAGAAAGAAACATTTCACAAGTAATTCCATTGATTTGTAATCGGTTCTGAAAGTTTCATTAAAATACGACATTTTTCACCGCAAAAAAAGATGGTCAAATTTCCCGTACAAATTTACAAATACACTGGGGTCGCTGAATTGTAGTAAACATTTCCATTTATGCTTAACAAACACATATTAAGTTTTGGATATATCTTCATCATGTATGCTCATTTTTAGTGAATCTGTGGATATATCTGCTAAAATGCATTTCTGCACATGATTAGGATTCATTTCGTGATTTTTTTCGCGATGGCCCTTGGAATTATATTTTTAATCCTCCTGTTGAGAAATGTACCACTGAGATCTCTTTTTTGATGAAAGCACGGAAATAGCAACTGGATTTTTGCCTGTTTCGCTGTTATATCCCATAGGAATTACTTCTTCTGGCATTACCAGAGCACCAGGTTCGATTGTAAGAGATATCTCACCGCTTGTAATGAGTGTAATCATGTCCTTAAAGAGAGAAAGTTGGTATTAGCTGATAGAATGACACACCATATAGCCTCTCACAAGTTTGGTTCTAGAGATTACTAGCAGCTCTGTAAGAGTGAACAGAACAAAACCAAATTCTCAGTCTCACCTCCTTTCAATTGAGCTAAAATGCTGCAGATACAGCAGAATGATTTGCTCAGAAATCCTCTTCCAACTTCACTCTCGACTTATCAGTAGTATCTCTACCTGATTACTCGCCGTCTCTATTGAGTGATATGCACATAACTCTGTCCATGGGTATTGTTAACATTTCTAAAACTAGATCCCCACAAGGTTTGCGGATTCAGCGGTATCTATGCAATTGTCCTAAAGAAATGTGCACCTGTTCTCTCCAAAGTTTACAATAAATACTTCACTGCTTCTTAAAGGAAGTCCTCCTCTGTAGTTCCTGTTTTCTGCGTACTCAGATTATCACCCTATTCGTATCTTACCTCTTTTTGGCAATGTACTAGAGGCGCTATCAACGCAGAATTAGTTAAGCATCTTATTTCACACGGCCTCCTTTTGGATAAACAATATGGTTTCCGTTTCGCCAGATCCACCAACAATGTGTTAACAGCCATCACTGAATTTGTCTATCAAGCTTTAGATAAGAACGGCGAAGTTCGAACTGTGGCTCTAGATATCTCAAAGACGTTCGATCGGTTTTGACATGCTGGTCTTCTCCACGATCGCAAGGGCTACGATGTCTCTGGACCAGTATTTGATTTAATTCAATTGTTCCTAACAAATCGTGTAATGACGGTTGTGTTGAACGGACATGCTTGTAGATCATTTCATATTAGGTATTTATGCAGATGTCATAACTATTTACTCCTGTCTTAGTAGCTAGTCCGACAAATCTGGCAACTGCTCTTGAAAAGGATTTCCAGTCGGTGGGGCAAATAGCATGTAAATTTTAACGCTGTTATAAAATAAAATAAGACATATCTCGGCTGATTTACAGGCGAGAGCCGGATGTTAACGGGACAAAACCCCGTCACAAAATGACCATTATCTTCATTTACAAATGTTCCCGACACACGTGTTCCGGTCGAAAAATAAAATATTTAAAGAGTTCTATTTTTCGTCCAATAAAAATGCTTCCCTCTTAATTATACTCGCTTCGTTTTTCGAGCCTGTTAAGCCATAAAAAAACGCTATAAAAGGGGTCACACGGAAGTTCAACAGGCAGTCAACAGGTGCCCAGGGTAGAGACTTGTCACGGTCAGCAGCTGACAGCAGGGGAGCATCAACCACCGTCAACATGTGTGAACTACTATGAGAGATCGACCTAGATCCGAAGCCGGCTTATGAACTATACCACAAGGTAGCTGTCCCAAACCCACACGTTCCTGTTGAAATAAACCACGTAAATCTATTTCTGCTGTTGTCGTATTTCTTTCTTGCAACCATACGCTTGTCTATAACAACGCCTACAAAAATCCGCTCTCATTTAATTACCAGAGAACCTTTTCTGTCTGCATAGCTGATGCCAAACTCCAGGAGAGCAGCACTTCGCGCATTCTTGAGTTGTTTTCCACTGACATGACACGGAGTGATTATACCGAATCAATTGCTACGTCTACTGCGAGGAAAGTTGGTTCGCTGTGCCGTGCCAGTCAATTTTTCTCGTGAGAATCCATCTTGCACATTTATTAATCTATCATTTGTCTCTGCGTTGAATCGTACTGCCTGCCATATGAAACGGTAACGGTTCAGTTCAGAACTGTCGACACAAATTTGTTTCACTGTTTTCAGCCTGTAATACAAATATCACCCCACCCACTCAAAGTTACCTTCTGATTTGTACTGATTGATGCGAGCGACCGATGTTACAAAAATACATAAATTGGTGTATATTTGAATTAAAGACTTCATTCGACGATAATCACCTGTAAACAAGTAAACCCCTATTTTGGTGACGTCCACATCTAAACACATTCAATTTAAATTAAATAAATCTTGTTTTCTATTTGGAAGGCATATATTTCTGTTCTTATATTTGGTAGGAAAACAAGGAAAATCATAAGAAAACACTTTTTATATTTATGATTATTTTTCGACAAGACATTAAGATTTTTCTTAGTGATGTCTAAATTCGATGTTTAGATTTTATTGACAGAATTTGAGTCAAAATCTTTAGCTTCGTACGTAAAAGTGAAACGAGAACAAAAGGTAATTTCGTAAAACAAAGCATTGTTGATTGTTTGAATGCTCTTATTACCATATTTCTTTTTCTGTTTAGACAATAGATTGTTTGCAATCCAACGAGGAAATTCACTCTGAATATATTTTACAGAAGTAAGCCTGAACATCTTTCTTGGAAAACAGATTTTTCATTCATACTTTCATTAAATGATTTGACGCTTGCAGGACGTCGATAAAATCAACCTGCAATTGTTACTTGTTTAGCAATATCTGTTGCTTTAAATCGAAATATATCCTTTACATGAAGTTATTGTGATAATTTCGTAAATCTACCATAGTTTTAATATTGGCAGAATCAGTGTCTAAACTACACCCCAATCATCAATAAAGGCTGCTTTCTTTACCATTCTAAATGAAATACGTTAAGAAAGAGACAGTTTCACAGTTAAAAGCCAATATGCTAAAATATTAAAATTACGAGTGGCAAATTTTGAACCTTCAATTTGTTGCACCAGTTTTTCCCAATAGTAAAAGTGTTAATTATCATTAATTATAGACCCATGGAAAAATATCCTTATTACAGCTATTTGTCTCTAACATCAGGTCATTGTCATATCTTGAAATATTGTGTGCCAAGTAAAACGAATCGACAAAAAATGTAACCTATTTTAAAATTGTCTTTTTTTTTCCACCTGTTGAAAACCGAGCCTTAGTCCTCATAACAACCAATAATCGACCATTAAAAAGGTTTTACCATGGCGCTCTCCTTCATATCACTTGTTTCATCCCAATCGTCCTCCATTTGTGAACAAATTAGGCAGACCAACTGAAAACACTTCTTCACGCTGAGACCGAAACACCGTTGCCACTAACGGTGAAAGATAAATTTCTTTACATCTTTATGTCAATATCTTTATGACATCATCTGCACGTAATAATTGTTATGGTTGATTGAGCTATGAACAGAAGCTTTGAAGATAATTACAGAAGACATACATACCATTTGCATTTGAAATCCCTGTATGTATAGTTTTGAAAAACTGCTATGACTAAACATCTTTCGTGCCTCGTTCTGTCTGTACTATACTTTTTCGATGTCATATCGGTTTCAATAATTTCTCGAATATAGATGGCGTTTCATGGATTATTTTGGTAAAGATAATTTTGATGAAACGTTCATCCTATTTACATTTATTTGTACAAATGTTGTACATAGAACGTATATTTTTTAGAGTGTGATTATTCTGTATACTTGTGATGCTGTTTGCAAGTCTTCATACGTGAGCATGTTGCGGAGGTGAAGGTTGAAAATTGATCAGAAATCTGTTTGGTTATAAGGTCGGCTGCGTGTATAAATTTTCACTTCTCCACAAGCATTTAACTTTAGATGTATGGCACAAGGCTAACAAGGCAATACAAAAGATGGCAACAATTATGTAAAACAACAGCAAAATATTTATACAGGAATAATACAATTATCAAGAATAAACAGCTCAGAATATTTAGCTGAGCTAAGCTGAATTTCAAAGTTCAGTTATGTTAATTGAGCAAATTAAAATGCTTTATAATGCTCCTTCAAAACAGTGTTTTTTTGGTACATAATTTTACAATGCAAAAATAAGAGTTGTTTACCCTTAACTATGAATTTAATTATTTGAAAACTTTTCTTTGAAAGGGAGAATTTTTTTTATCTGCTCTTACAATAAAATGAGAGTTTGTTTTTAGAAGAAATGTTCTTTGTGAATTAATTGAAAGTTTTTTATGTGAAATGAATATTGTGAGAATGTGTTTGGTAAAAAAGAACTTATATTATTAATTGATCTTTCAAAAAGTTTCTGTTTGGTACTAAATGAAATTTAGTTTTTGTTCTTCTGAAAATAAATACAATAAATCTTACCGCTAAAAGAAAATGTTCATCAAAGAGTAAATTCCGTTGACGACAACTGAGTGAGAAAGTTTCTTGAATTGTGTCCTGAAAAGTTGAAATTATACTCGGTAAGCTTGAAACTTCAGAAGACTTTTTTTTAAAGTAATTTCTTGCTGGTGAAGAATTGGAAAAAACAGGAATATCCAAGTTAAATTTCTTTAGCGTGGCAGCAATGTGTCTTGTTGACTTTTAAAAGGTTTCACTGATGGGATAAGTTCGCGCTTCCTATTTATTTGGTTATCCAGACTGCCGTTCAAAAATATTAGCGACAAAACCTGATTGCGTAGGCGTCTTTCATATTTATTATTATTTAGCCAATCAGCTATCAGAAAAATAGCAAGGTCTGTGTGATCCACTTTTTGCACAATTTCTTTCAATTTTTTAAGAAGACATATTGTTGGGGATGTGCAGAATTAATTAATTGTAATTGAGTGAATCAGAAGGAATTTGTGTAGGTTGCGTGACTTTCTGCATCCACAAACAAATAAATAAACGAATTTTAAATACAATCAAAAAACAAGACATATTCAATTTAGAAACCAACCAAACATTTATATACAATTGAAAGTAATATATATACAGGATATTTTGGTATATGTCACTATGGCAAAGTGTGTGTGATATTTGAGGTTTCGGTATGTCTCTTTTTGTATTTGTATGTTCAGTTACGGTCTTTCTGGAATTGTGTTAATTAACATTAAAAATGTCGATGTTAAGTGTTTTTACATGAGTTCTTATGGAGTGGTCTACATTTGACTGTAATATTTCAGAATCGTCCGAATGTTGATTTTTACTTAATAATGTAGTGAGTATAGTTCACTTTGGATAAGCAAAGTTGTTTTAGGTTTGCGATCGGATGTCCACAGAGTTGGTCGAGTTTAAATTGCAAGTGAGTCAGCGTTGATGTACTTTTGCGCGGTAAAGTCGTGATTTCGAGTGACGTGGAATATGTTGGCAATTTCTCTGTGGATGTTTGTCTCTGGCTCTTTTGGTCAGTCGGTATTTTCTTTTATATGTTTTTAAAAGTCCAAATTTGTTTTGCACGTGAAAATTTCAGATTATTGTGTCGTTAACCAATGAGATTTGTTGATTCGCCTAGTACAGTTTTTTATTGGTCGAAGTTTTCCGTACGTAGGCGCAAGGTATAGACTGTTCTGTTACTAGGGGTGGTAGGTAGAAAAGGACGAGTCTACAATACCTCCACCTAGATTAATGGCCATGCAATGTCTATTACGAAATACTTAGGTGTTCTGGAGATTACTAGATGTTGTCCAGTATAGTTCGGTGTTAGAGGTTTCCGAACTGCGTCACGACGCAGGAAAACATATTCTGAGGAATTTAAGTCTATTGGCACGGTTTCTTGTAAGCCCGCGTGGGCGTATAAATTATCTCAGTCATTTTTTTCTTTAGATCGGGCACGAAACAACTGGTAGGGGTAGAATCCGTAACATTGTGAAAGGGAGTGGAAGTTTTTCTAGTTTCAAAGAGGTATCTGCCTGCACTGAAGGGAGTGTGTCGTCACTCAACTGCTCTTCAGGTAGTGTGTCGAATTCGAGTGAGGATGATTGTATCACATCAAGCGTAGGTCTCGATAATGTATCTGCAACGGTATTATTCTGTCCTTTTACGAATCGAATGTCCGATGTAAATTGACTGATGTAATCCAGGTAGCGAATATCTCTAGGGTTTAGTTTATCGGATTTCGCGTGCAGTGCATAACGGCTTATGATCAGTGAGAATAATAAAGTCTCTACCCTCAAGGATGTGTCGATAATGCCGTATCGCCAAATAAACGGTAATTCTCTGGAAAATGTGCTATATTTCTTCTGCGCAGAAATTAGCTTGAGTGAGAAAAACGACAAAGGTGTTTCAATGCCATTAGTAATTTGGTGTAACACAGCGCCAACTGTGTCGGCTGAAGCATCTGTTGTTAATGTGAATTTAGCTTTCTCCGATGAGTTAATGTAAGTTAGTTTGGCACAGTTCTGTAGTGCATCTTTTGCATTTTGAAATGATCGTAGCTTATGATAGTGATATCTGCGAATTTTTTCTTTTATGCAGAGACAAAATATTCGTCAGTGGTAATAAAATTGACGCACAATTCGGGATGAACTGTCGATAGTAGTTAATCATTCCCAAAAATCTTCTTAATTGCTTCAATGTGGAAGGGGGAGGGTAATTAGCGATCGCCGTAATTTTCTGGTCCAAGGGAGTCAATCCATGTTGGTTTAAATGCACTAAAATGTGCCCGAGGAAAGTTAAACTCGGTACTGCGAAAACGCATTTATCAATATTTAGTTTTAAACCGTAGTGTTGTCATCTTTTGAGAACTGCATGTAGATGTTCACGGTGTTCTTCATGAGACTTGCTATGAGTACGTCATCTATATAAGCATATGTGTAGGACATTCCGCGTAGAACTTCGTCTATTAGCCTCTGGAAAGACTGCGCCGCATTACGCAATCCGAAGGGCATTCTCGTAAATTCGAATAGTCCGAAAGGCGTTGTAATAGCAGTTTTCGGGATGTCGGCTTCCTCAATGGGGATATGCCTTTTTGAAATCGAGCTTGGTGAATACTGTAGCACCTTCTCTAGCGAAAGGGCGAAATCTTTAATATGCAGGATTGGGTATTTGTCCGGGACGGTCTGCGCGTTTAGTAACCTGTAGTCGCCGCACGGACGCCAACTGGCTGAGTCAGCTTTAACAACCATATGTAGAGGGCTGGCATAAGGACTGGCTGAAGGACGGATTACACCAAGTTTGAGCATGTTGTCAAATTCGTCGCGAGCTATTTTTAGTTTACTCGGATGGAGTCTGCGAGGTTGAGAATGAACTGGAGGTCCTGTGGTCGTAATACTATGAGTGGCGTGGTGTTTCACAGGTTCATTATGGGTTGACGGTGACAGTAGCGAATGGTACTGACGTATTATCTCATTGTAGCCATTGGCTGTAGGTATAACAGTCATCAGACCGATTGTCGAATACTTAGAAATGAAACCGCAACGTTGTAGATTAGTGCTAGTGTCAGTTAAAGTTTGTGACGCCAACTCAGCGGATAGTTTGTAATGGGTTAGGAAATCCGCTCGTATGATCGGCATTGCAACATCTGCAAAGTCCACGTAAATTCTCGTCTCAGGCCGATGTCTAGCGTTAGGGTTCGCTCGCCGTACGTGGTGATCGGAGTGCCATTAGCCGCCTGTAATTTGAAAGATGTATGCTTGACGAGAGTCTGTTTGCTGCAATTTTTGAAAGGCAGGACACTTATTTGGGCACCAGTGTCAATTAAAAATTTTAAACCGCTCGCTCTGTCGTAGATATAAAAGAGACGATTAGTTTTTAAATATCTGGCATCCAACGTCTCTACTGGATGCCAGCGAGTCCGTTTCCCGCTTGTTTATTTGGAAGTGACTTTTCATACGAACATGGTGGTCGGCATTTCTTCGCGCGCGCGCCAAAATTTTCGTGGTACCAGCACTTGGCATGTTGGTAATGATCTTGTGGTGATCACTTACATGTGCCACACCTCCGCTTTCTTTAATGTCATTGGTTCATAAATATATGATACTTATTATATGACAATTTTGCCATCGCACGTAATTTTAAATTTTCTCTAAAATCACGGATTGGTCCATTTCCTGACCAATCGCGTATTTTAGTATCTTTCTATATTTTTGGCGCCAAGCTCGCTGGAGCCTATGCATCGTTATAAAAAGACTCTCGCTGTTTGCCAACAGTCAGTAGCAGTTCAATTCTTGGAAAATAAGGCACGGCGCTATATTGACATTTTAATTCTTAATTATTACTCACTCGAGTAATCATACTAATTCCTATTGATATCACTCGTGAATATTACATCTTTCTACACTGATGAAACACTGTGGAACTATCCTTTATTTAGCTAAGACTTCAATTGAACTTTGTAGTTAAATAAGATTCAATATTGTACTCAACATTAATTAGCTAAACTTACCCTTTCTGTTACGGTAAAAGGGAAGCAACTTTCTTTGTTGATATTTGTATATCATTGTTAATACAATATTTTATTAATGTTCACTGAGCTTGATTATTTTTCTCTCGTGTTTTTTGTGCATTATTCATGTGGGGTGTTATTTTACAAGAACACAGTTTTCTTTCTTGATTACACTCACGGTGACCCTAGCCAACAATACTTAGAGCACCACTACAATCTCGGCGTTGTTGGTATTTATGGCGAGACGTCGATCTTAATCCACGGTTTCTGTGTCGCGTAAAATTATCACGTCGACTTTCATCTTGTTTTAGTAATTCTTGCTGTTGTAGAGATATTCTTTTTAGTTCTGAGGACAATTTTTGAATTTGTTGGTTGCCATCTGGCACAAGGCCATCCACAGTCACTGTTGAAGAAATTGTCGTACCGGGGCAGTATCGGTTATTTTGTCTGCTATCATTGCTAATTTTTGTATGTCAACGGCGTCTGTTAATGCAGCCAAGATTCGTACCATTTCTGATGGTAATTTGTCCAGCCACATTTGGCGAAACACTGTGGCGGATATGTTGTTGTCGCCCAACAGTTGTTGCATGCGTCGTAGTAATTGGGACGGTTTCGAATATCCGATTGTTACATTTGTTAAGAGATCTCTTATTTTTCTTTCTTCCGAAAATCCGGTCCGATGCAGGATCGCTTGTTTGAGGATCTCGTACGGCTTGTCTGTTGTTAGAGAGGTTAATATGTCGGCTACTTCAGCCGCTACCTCCGCGGGCAACTTCTCTACCACGGACGCAAATTTTGACTGTTGCGAAGTCTGGCCTGAAATATTGCGTCCAACTGTAGGAACAACGTCTGAACGTTTGGGTTGAAGGCAGGCATTTCAAGCCTGATTACTGTTTCTGTGAAAAGAACTGGATCAGCCATTTATAAAGTCGTGGTTTTATTTCTGGATCTTCGATCTGTCGGTTCAAAGACAACACGTGTCGGTTTAATTTCTTCCCGCGCGTTGGGGTGGTCACTCTTGTTGGATCTTTTGCATGTCGAGGTTATCAATGTCGTTGTTTCGCACGTCGGTGGTTGCTAATTTATAGGAGATTTTTTTACTTTACTTTTCGCGTGTCGGGATCGTCAATTTTTCTTTTCGTACGTCGGGGTTACCAATTTTATCGGTGCTGTTTGCGTGAGCGTCGGCGTTACCAATTTTGTTGGGGATGTGCAGAATTAATTAATTGTAATTGAGTGAATCAGAAGGAATTTGTGTAGGTTGCGTGACTTTCTGCATCCACAAACAAATAAATAAACAAATTTTAAATACAATCAAAAAACAAGACATATTCAATTTAGAAACCAACCAAACATTTATATACAATTGAAAGTAATATATATACAGGATATTTTGGTATATGTCACTATGGCAAAGTGTGTGTGATATTTGAGGTTTCGGTATGTTTCTTTTTGTATTTGTATGTTCAGTTACAGTCTTTCTGGAATTGTGTTAATTAACATTAAAAATGTCGATGTTAAGTGTTTTTACATGAGTTCTTATGGAGTGGTCTACCTTTGACTGTAATAAATCCGAATCGTTCGAATGTTGATTTTTACTTAATAATGTAGTGAGTATAGTTCACTTTGGATAAGCAAAGTTGTTTTAGGTTTGCGATCGGATGTCCACAGAGTTGGTCGAGTTTAAATTGCAAGTGAGTCAGCGTTGATGTATTTTTGCGCGGTAAAGTCGTGATTTCGAGTGACGTGGAATATGTTGGCAATTTCTCTGTGGATGTTTGTCTCTGGCTCTTTTGGTCAGTCGGTATTTTCTTTTATATGTTTTTAAAAGTCCAAAATCGGCTCAAAGAAGTTTTGGCACAATTTTGTTTTGCACGTGAAAATTTCAGATTATTGTGTCGTTAACCAATGAGATTTGTTGATTCGCCTAGTACAGTTTTTTATTGGTCGAAGTTTTCCGTACGTAGGCGTAAGGTATAGACTGTTCTGTTACTAGGGGTGATAGGTAGAAAAGGACGAGTCTACAATACCTCCACCTAGATTAATGGCCATGCCAATGGGCATTAATATGTAATGTATGTACGAAATCTTGCTGGCCAATGAACATGTCTGCCTGACTTCGTGCGGGTAGACTGGGTTGATGGAGACATGTTTTTAGTAGTCGTTTGTGTGTTTGATTGCTCTGGTACTGTTGGGTTTAGCGGTGTTAGAATGACGTCATCACACTGTACGTATGCTGGTTTGAGTCTGTCGATGCTGACAGTATTTTCTTTACCAGCAATGTCTATTACGAAATACTTAGGTGTTCTGGAGATTACTAGATGTTGTCCAGTATAGTTCGGTGTTAGAGGTTTTCGAACTGCGTCACGACGCAGGAAAACATATTCTGAGGAATTTAAGTCTATTGGCACGGTTTCTTGTAAGCCCGCGTGGGCGTATAAATTATCTCAGTCATTTTTTTCTTTAGGTCGGACACGAAATAACTGGTAGGGGTAGAATCCGTAACATTGTGAAAGATTTGTCCTGGAAGGGTTGTTGGTTTCCCGGACACCAACTCCGCACTAGTACACTTCAGATCTAGTTTGACTGTGTTTCTTAGCGCAAGCATCACAAATGGTAGCTTATCTAGCCAGGTACGAGCACTGGTAGACGCTGTTAATGCGTACTTGAGCTGTCGATGAAAGCGTTCTACTAATCCGTTACTGCAGGGATGATATGCCGTAGTAGAAATGTGTTTAATTCCGAGCAAGTTGACGAATTCAGCGAATAAAGTTGACTGGAATTGAGGGCCTCTGTCGGTAGTAATAACCGCAGGGCATCCAAATATTGTAATCCAAGTCTGAAAGATAGCGTTGACCACCGCTTCTGCTGTTATCGTCGATAGCGGTACGGCTACAGGCCATCGTGTGAAGCGATCTACGATAGTCAGAATATATTGGACCTGTCAAGCGGACCCACAATGTCGGCATGAATATGAGTAAAACGAGCGTCAGGGCCGTAAAGGTTGACGATGGTGCTTTTGTATGACGCCTGGCAACGCTGGCACGTGCGGGACCACTGTTTCACGTCGGAAGCCACTAAGACGCATGGGATTACTGCGTGCGAAAGAATATAAAAAAGAAAAACATTAAAGAGAGAGCACAATAAAAGAATTTAACCTTTACTAGGTGAACCGGGGAAGATAATTCTTGTACCTTTAAGAACAAGTTGTAGAATTATAATTCTAAAATCTATCTAAAAGTAGATCACTACGAGATTTTGTTAAAATCTGTGCAAAATCCATCTAAAAGTGGATCACAGCGATATTCTTGTACAAAACCAGTACCTGGACGTCCCCACCAAAATGTAAAATCAACATAACGGAGTTCCTGGAGAAAGCCAAGAGCTACGCACATCTGGCCACAGCAGATGGGCTCTTGTCAAATGCTGAGGAACGTAAGAAGGTTGAAAAAAGAATAGTGTCAGTCTTTGTGGTGTACAAGCGCTCACGCAAAATATGTCGCTCAACAAAAGACACTGTTATTAAAGCCTTGACTTCTCTGGGCATCAAATCTCAGAGGGTCATCAAAGGCAAAGGCATTTTTTATGTGGGACGTACTGTTACCCACGCCTTCAGATTGTGAGGCAGCAACCACAAGAGACCTAATTCTGCGCACTGAATACGAAGGCAGGCGGAGGACCAAAGTTTTCAGTATATGAAGTTCCTCCTCAGATCGTCGTGGATCACTTGTCAGTGCCAGTTTGAACAGATACTCAGTGCTTCCTCTGACGATCTGACCGGGGGGGGTGGAGTTTTCAGATCATGATTGATAGGAAGGCCTGATCTCCATCCCCAACTGTTTGGATGTAGAGGGCCAGAAAATGTCGATAATCGTCACCGGGCGTAGACCAATATGCTGGAAGTGTGGACAGACTGGTCACCTGTCCTCTTCCTGCACAGAGAAGAAGGCGTTTGGTGGAGTCTGTTGTTTCCGTCTCGCCTGTAATGGGCATGCCAACGATCAGGACCGGTGTGGATAATCCCCCGGTTGGGTCCGACTCTCAGCCCCCATTCCCGAAGCCTTTGCTCGCCGCTAGTGCGGTTGCGTAGAAAGGAGAGCGGGAATAGCAAGTCGTTGGTAGGGCAAAAGGGAAGTTCCAGGCAGCGGGACCTCGTTCCACAACAACTAAAACAGGCAAAGGCACAAAAAGCCCCACTCCTTCTTGCAGCTCCAAGGGCGTCTCTCTGATCAGCTATTCTGATAGAAACAAGCAATATGAACCATCCTACGAAAAAGAAAAAAAATAGAAAAATATACAAATATACAAATATTAAAAGAATCTTAATACAGAAACGCCTGCAAGCTGAAAAATTAAGTGGCTCATCTTCGGCTCCAGCATCTCCAGCATCTCCAGCTTATAAACAGCAGCATATGGCTCCACCTCCTATAACAAAAATACTGCCTACCACCCCTTCCAAAATGACTACCCTCAAGAAGGCTCCCAGTCCCAAATCCTTAGCCCAGAAAAACCTACCCCTTCCCAAACCCCTAATCTATCCCAAATTCCCATCAGCTCCCCACAAAAAACAGAAAAACAAAACAGACAAAGAAGTCCGTCGATGGACGAGATAGAATCAGTAACCATGAAAAAGATCACCAACCCTAGTTTTAATACCGGAGAAGATGTTTGCAAAAAAAAAAAAAAAAATCGAAAGTACAAAAAGAACGGTTAGCTACACAATTCAAAAATTTTAGAGACTTAAAACCTCTACTAAAACTCAAGAAAATTAACGACTTAGATGTTGAAAATCCTAAAAACTTTCCAAACGCAAGGAGGATTTTAACTATCGTGAGGACTGGTGTTCCTGGCCAACAGATATGGTCCTTGATAACGGAGGCAAATACTGTCTTTGGCATGTTTCCTCCTTTCGCATGTTTTGATAATGATAATGTTCGAAAAGTAAATTAGTTTTGTTTTTGGAGGTTCCCGCTTTTCGTGGACATCAGGACTGAGATGGGTACATGTTGTAGAGTGAACGAAAAGTTTCTTTTTTGTTTTTTTTCTCTATGAGTACGAATCCCTCGTACGCCAAAGTTGTTATATATGGCAAACGAAGTTTTTGTTTTGTTTTTTTTCTTCATATTTTCTGTAAAAAATGAAAAATAAATAAATAAATAAAACTGTTTACTCCTACGGAGTATAGTTTTAGAGTGGGATGTTATATTGGAATATACCTATTCTATTGTTAATAGACTCTCCCCCATATAATAAGTAGTAGCAGTCGCCAGGGGGATCAGAAAGTTGGTGAGTCAGTCGATGTCGGACATTAAAGTATCAACCACCACAACTAGATTGCTGCGTCATTAACTATTATAACAAGTTCCTAACGTTTTGTACGCCGAACCTTTTTAGGACCGATTTAGTGAAATACAAGCCTCCACTGTGAAACTACTCTACAACACTTGACGACGTGGATTCGTAACTCATACGAGAAAAAAAAATTCACCGGCCTTAACAAACTTTGGCGACCAGTACTCATACGGGATGAAAAAAAGAAAAAAATTCGTTCGCCATATACAATACTTAGCGACGAACGTATTTGGATTTATACGGAGGAAGAAAAATTTTCGTTCACTCTACAACAGTACAGGATCGTTGGGAGAGGCCGTCGGTGTCCTTACCACGGCCATGTTCAGTGAAGGAGGACAACCCTAATCGGTTTGATAAATGTATCTCTGGTTAGGTAGTCTGAATGCCCCGAAGCCTGACTCGTGACATTCAGCGTCTCGGGGTGAATATATGTTGTGTGCAAGAAGCACATTTTTTTCTCACGATTATGAACGTATTCTGTCTAGGAGGTTTTCCCTCTATTCAGCATGTTTTGATGGAGGCTCGTGGAGTGTCTCTTGGGTGGTGAGCCAATCTTTGAAGGCTTCGTTTGCTCTTGTCTTCGCAAATTCGGCGTGCAGACTTTGCGTTACCATCACATCATCTTGCGGCCTCAGCCGAGATTGAACTCACCAATACTTTGATTGGTGTAGTTCATAATCTTGTCAAATAACTGAATTCTTGATGCTTCGCTAGGGCTATCAAGGGTGTTTTTTATCGTGACACCATCACTAAATGGATTGCCAACCAAGGCTCAAAGAGACTCCATTCACCCTCCTCTAAGGGCAGGTTTTGAATTCAGAGTTTTCCTTCTAGACCAGTTGCCATCCAAGGCTATAGAACCCAGTCTGTCCTGCTATTTACCCATAGCTGGAGGGAGAAGAAAGAAGATTCACACCTTTCCCAAGGGTATTAGCCCGTAAGTGAATGTAATGGATTCGACTGGAATTCGAACTCTAATCTCAATCTAAGCCGCTATCCATTACTCCACCGTGCCTCCTCAACCATAAAGGCTAAAGCTATTCGTCACATTGGGGTTTATGCGCCCAATGTCCATGCTGAGCGTCCTACTTTGTTTCGGCAGATCGAGCCGTTTTTGGCGACATCTCGTCGGGTAGTTTTAGCGGGGGATTGGAATGCCGTCCTTGACCCCGACATAGATCGTATAGGGTCAAATTCGGGTACTAACAACTGCGACGTGTAACCATTTCGGGACTTTTTCGATAAATTTGATCTTGTCGATAAGTACCGGAATAAACACTCCCGGGAGGTAGTATGAACTTGGACTAATAGTGGCGACTCGGCTGCAGTGGTGCGTTCTAGCTACCTCGACCGAGTTTTAGATAAGAGTGTCGATGTAGGGCTTTTAGGGTGTCCAAGTTTCCATTATATAGTTTAATCGGATCATAGGCTTGTCCGAGTCCATATAAACTTAGATAAGCTTAATGTTAGGATGGCTGGCTACTAGAAATTAAACTGCTCATTATTTGGTGAGCAGGATTTTCGGGACCAAATACTACTAATGATACAGAGGGAATTGACGGTTGCTCTGGTTGGGAATGCCTGGTGGGACAAATTAAGATCTAAAATTAGAACGTTTGCTACCGATATTAGTCGACTCAATCTAGATAGATTACCTGCGCAAAAGGTAGATCGGGCAATTAAATCCCGTGATAGTGGGGAAACAGCTTTAGCTAAGGCAGAGTTGGCCTCCTTACTTATCAAGAAGGATCAAGCTCTAATAGTTAGGACTAAGTTAAAAAGAATGTCCTCAGAGGCGACGAATATGGCCGCTGAATTGCGTGCAGAGGAAAGTAGGAATGCGTCTCAGCGGCATATCGCGTGCATCACATTTCTGGATAAGTGGACCAGTGACTACAAATGCGGGCATATGTGAGGCTTTTCGGGATTACATTCAGAAACTTTTTTCCAGGAAGCCCGGTCTGAGCCCTGCTCAGTGCGACGCTTATTTAGCTGACTTTCCCTGCCTTGAGGCAGCTGAAGCAGCTGAATGCGAGGGTCCTATCACAGAATCGGAAATCTGGGAAGCGCTGAAGCAGGTTGACCTGGATAAATCTCCGAGATTATATGGTCTTCCCTACGAAGTTTACTTGAGGCAGTCGCCCGTTTTTGTTCCATTGCTGGAACTGATTTGCAACAACTGGATGAACCAGGGGTCTATACCTCAAAGCTTCACCAGGGGTGTGATCAAGTTGCTACGCAAACACAAGAACGGCGAAGATGGATTACATAACTTTCGCCCTTTAACCTTGTTAAACACAGAGTTAAAGATTTTCGCAAAGATCTTAGCCAACCGTTTGCAGCTTGTCCTCTCTAGTCCGATTGGCTCCGAATAGACTTATGTTGTGAAGGGCAGAACTATTCAGAACAACCTTCATATGGTCCGCTTGATTATCGAGAAAGTCGAGAGTGAAGCCACGCTGATCCATTTAAATCAGTCCCAGGCCTTCAATAGAATTAACCATCGATTCCTGGAGGCTGTTCTTTTGGCGGCCAGTTTTGGGCCGGACTTTCGCACCTGGATCCGACTTCTGTATCGACTCCCGGTGCACAGGTGGAAGTGAATGGGGTAAGATCGGAACCTTTCGTATTGTCTCGTTCCATTCGTCAAGGTTGTCCGCTTTCGCCTATGCTTTACGTTTTTGCGGCGTATCCGGTCCTACGCGGAATTTCCCTGCCTCGGTTAGGTATTTTGCCTATGCTGATGACGTTTCTGTTCTTGTGTCGATCAGAGCCGAGATTGACGAAGTCAGCAAAGAAATCAGTGGTTATGAGATGATGACAGGGGACAAGATCAACTGCGATAAGTCTTGCGGTTGGGTGCGTGGAAGGGACTTTCTCTTCCCGGACCTTTCTCTGGACGGATAGGCCGGTAAAGATACTCGGCGTCTGGTTCGGTCCTTATATCCAGCTGGATATGAATTGGTCGGAGGTACAAAGGAAGGTTGAGATGGCAGTTAATCTGTGGTCTCGGAGGAATCTGACCTTGAAAGGGAAGGCGGAAGTATGTTTTTCTCGCATCTATCCGATTCTCCTTTACTGACTCACTGTACTTCCACTTCCGTATGCCACACTAATGTCATTAGTAAGACTCTTGTTCTCCTTCTTGTGGGGAGGTAAGGCCGCTAGAGTATCTCAGAAAATCTGTTGCCTTCATCCATCTGAAGGCGGTCTTTTTATGCCTAGCATTGAGATTCGTCAATATATGCTTCGCATCGGCTTCCTAGATCGAATGTGCTGAAAGTCGGATGAGGAGGGCGCTTTCTGGTAAGAACTTCCCATTCCTGTGAAGTATGCACTCGTGTGAGGAGGCCGGCCGTTTACCCCGGTCCGAATGCTCCTTTTATTGTGAATGTCGTCTTGCTCTGAAACGCCTCTTATGGGCGTCGGATGGGCTCTCCAACGTCCAGGCGTTGTCTCGAAGGGCATTATATCAGGTGTTAGTTAGGGGTCCGTTCATGATGAGCTGATTAACGAGCTATTTTTTTACGAAGCAGGCTCTTTTGATTCGTAAATATGGTCGTCAAAAGACTTTGTTCAGCGGGATTTGGAGAAATCTAAGAAACTGCCGACGCAAAAATTTGAGGAAGTTCCACCCTGGGTCACGTCTTCTTTCATTGCAGGGTAGTAGCGTTAATTTTAGCAAGTTTGTTGAAGGTCTCATGGTTCACATGCTGCAGGGAAAGTTCTTTGTCCTTGATAGCCTCTTCGCCTTTTTTGTAGCAATGTGGCACCGCCGTTGACGAAGGTGAACAATATGTGTTCTTTTTGCTTATTGGGTGTTATGAGAGTCGTTTTGGACGACACGTCAGAAGGGTTTCTATGGAGGCGTTAAGAATTTTTCACTTCTTCCCAATTGATCCTGTACTTTAAGCATCAGCTTAAAGTCAAGATTAGGACGGAAAAGTGGCGGCTCACTTCATCAGAATTTGTCAAAAGGTGGGTGAATCTTGCGTGATTGTGTCGAGTGAAAGGGGCTGACCTGGAGTGACACTTTGATACCGATTAGGCATCAATATATTATTCTTCCTGGGGCTAACATAGACAACTCATCCCTTTAGTTTAGGTTTGTTTTTGAATCTGTAGAATCAGATTCCTACATTTTTTTAAATCTTAAATTTTGTGCAAGTTAAACACATAGAGGCTCCCAGCCAAATATAACAACTGATGTATTTTGATTGGTTGTAAAATATTAATTAGCTGGCGTCAACTACGTCCGAAGGTACCGACCCAAATTTTGACCTCTAGTTGACGCCATAAAATGTAAACACGTTTACGAGCCTCCCCACGTGACCAAGAGAACTAATAAAAACGAAACTTCGACGCGACTTGGTCAGTGGGCACTTAAAATATTGAAACCAATTCACTTGACTTCATTGGAAATCAACACAGCAAAGGAGACGAGCTTTATCTTCAATACAACAACAAACCTTGTCAACCATTTCCAGGCTTAACGCTCACTCCCACAAAATATTCTATTCCACAAGAAGAATCTCTGGTTAATGAGCGATAACAATCAGTGAGTCAAGAACTTTTTCTATTTAATACACAAAAAAAAACATCTGTTTAATTTTCCTACAAAAACAAATATAGCTAACTAAACCTTGTCATTTTCATACACACACAGTACAGTAGCTCAAATTCTTTTCAGTAAACACACACCAAAGAACTCTATTGTGTTTATCAACTTTTTGCACTATATATTATGTATTTGTTGTGTTTATAAAAAATATTTATTGTTGAACAAAATTCACATTTTCTTCTACTTGATTATTTCTCTTGTTGTTGTCTTTGTTACATTTGATATTGTAAAAATTGTAGAGGGTCAGTTTTTATTTCTATTTATAACCAATACAAATTGGCTGACCCACTATCAATCTTTTTTTTTTTTTTTTCATGTAACTTAGCTATTTGCACGCTCATTGGCCCCCTTTATTTCTGTCCCTATTTTTCTTTAGTTTAATTCCCCATCCCCTCCGTCTTTAGGTGGTCAGTGATAATTAAATGTGTTGATGATTTACGTTAATTCGATTTCACTCTACAGATGGTTGCAGTGAATAACAATCTTTTACAAAGTCCTTTGATGAGGTATATTTCGTCACGAATGATTGTAAATATACGATTCCTGGAAATATAAGCGTTTTAAAAGTTATTCTACTTGTATCTTAAAATTTGAAGTGAAATTAATCGGACAGTAACGAAAAAAAAAAGCAAATAAATAATATCTCTCTCCAGAGTTTGTGTTACTTGCTGTTTGTTCGTAGTTATAGACATTTTATTGTATGATACTGTGCTGATGGCAGATTCTGAAGGAATACTGAAAGTTGAGGAAAGCAAGACCAAAAGATCAACCTTAATAAGAAGATAAAATTCATGGTGAGAAGCAAAAGGGACAAGTCAAGATCTGAGTTACACATCGGGAAAGTCAAAATCAAACAATTTCGGAAATTCATCTATCTGTTAATCGACAAAATGTTACGCAGAGAATAAGAACTACAAAATGAACATCAAAAAATGACAGCTGAAATTCTTGGGACACATAATGAAGGAAGAAGACTTAGTGAATTTAACATTCACAGGATACATCAAAGGCAAGATAATCTGAGAACAGCTCGTAACTTATTTTTTGTGTGTAAATGGAGAAACGAGAAAGTGACAAATCGTAAAGAAAAATTAAAATAAAAGTATTGGCGAGAAGTAGAAAGCAAACTGAGAGTCATGATCGTCTACGATCACCATAAAGGAGAGGTTTATCATCTCATGTAATTTATTCTAATGTTTGTGCTTTATCGAATTTTACTTATCAATTTGATGTTATAAACAAACACAGTTACTGTCAGAGGAGATAGCCTGTGTGTTCGTACGTGTGTGTAAAATTGAATGAATAGGAAGAAAATATGTTTTATTTACTTTACTTTCTAAAATAAAAACAAAGTAGTGTAAAAGTTTGTTAAAGTAGAAAAACTAGTAAATTGACTTTTTACTTTCTTCAAAGAAAAAAAGTACTATGACACTGACACATTTGTAAATTATTTTCTCCCCTCGACAACTGGTACATCGTTTGTGTGAGTATGCTTATCCCGTCCTAAACAAGGAGGGGGACATAACCGTACATAACGATTCTGTTCAATAAATTCCTTATTCTCTTACCTGTGACAATACGGAAGAAGAGTTGTGGATCAAAAGTCGTTACCGATCACGAAAGCTAAAGTACGCTCAACGTTTCTGCTTTTGTATTGTTTTGTTTTTTCTTTTTGCAAATTACACATTTGTGACGGTGCTACAAATTGTAAAGACAACTTATCAGTTGCCTATACCACAGCGACGATACACCTGTAGCAGCTTGAGAGCCTGAAACACTTTCCAACAATAACATTATTGTTACACGAATCGGTTACAAAAACGCACTTGTAAAGCTAAAGGTTAAGAAAAAAAACAATAAAAACACTATGGCTTCAATGTCCCAGGGCCAAAAGACATGGGCATTTATTTCAATATTTTTATGCTTTGTGTCTTTTGGATTGATTTGTACATCGATTGGGACCAGTGAATGGTTTCAAACGACCCAAAATACAACAAACTATACGGTTGTCACAGATATAGGACTCTGGAAAATATGTGTAAGTGAGATTAAACAAGGTAGGCAACAATTTTTTCCTTTATTTTTATTTTTTACTCATAAATTTCAAAGTTAATTTTTTTTTTTTCGAGCAATCTTCGAAGAATGCAATAGTTGTCATTTTATCATCCCCACCCACCGAAGTAAAACAATAATGCGACATAAAGGCAAAAAGGAAATAGAAATAGCTTCTTTTTTTTCCGATTTTTTTTTGTGTTGTTTTTGTTTGCTTTTTTTGGACGTTTAAAAAATTAATACGAGTTTGAAAAGTCTGCAGGCTAGTTTGTAAAAAGAGTGAGAATTGACATGAATTAAGAATTAAGTTATGAACATTTTTAAAATACTCAAACAGAACTCATTTAGGAAGGAGAAATAATTTTTATGTTGTTTTTTTGTTATCCGGCAGCTTGGGATCATACAAATATTTGTTATGGGGAAGTGGTACAGTTACATTTCTTAAAACATCTAAAAAGAATATGTGTAAAAAAAGCAAAGTCCTTGAAGTGTTGAGGGGAATACAAAAAGTTTACTAATCTAGTTCATCAGTATATTTTTTAAAAGTACTAAGTAGTTTATAGAGGAAAACGAAAACACGAAATGTGCGCATTATTCGAATCAAAAGAACAACTAAATTAATTTAAAACATTTCTATCGTGAAAGCCATTACAAATTAACAAATATAAAAACGAAATGTTTTCATTTTTAGAGGATGCTTAATTAAAACTCGCACTGCCAGCCACTGTTCTTTCGTGTTCGTGTGCTAAACGCTACTTAGAGATGTCTATCGAGGACACTCCTAGATTTCTTGTTTAATGAATGTCTACAAACGTAACAATAATGAATAATAACAGCCACTACAATCCACCGAATGGAATGAATAAATACAAGTTAAGTAGAACTGTTAAACGAAAGTTGACAGCAAAATAATCTACTACCTATATTTTTTAAACGGGATAATGAAAAATATTTTCTTTTAATAATCCCTACATGTGGAAAATAGCTGAGTTTTTTAAATGCCAAAAACTGAAAAAAGAATTCAACAAAATACACCCTTCCATTATTCTCTCTTGAGAACTTTAAGCACACGAAATCACATCAGTGTTGTTAAGTATCGAAGTCGACAAGTCCCTATTGAATTTTTATTTTAAAAGAAATAAAATAATTAAATGAAAACAATTGTTACACTCATTCTGCAGTCCCCTTATTTTTTTAAAAACATTTTTGAGGCCATTTTATTTCATTTTAATTTTTTTTAGTAATAATTTTGTGATTGAAGGAAAAGTAGGTAGTATTTTTTAAGTCACTGATTTAAAATTAAAATACTGCGTGAACTTATTTGAGACTGAGAGGTAACAAACGAAAAGAAATTAAGTAAAGTCTCATCTTGTTTTATCATGTGATCTTGGATAGGGGACAATGGCTTGTTCTTAAACGAATTATCTAGTCTACGCTTGATTTTTATTGTCTATTTTTGGACAAAGCTCCCTCGGAAAAAAAAACTCAATTAAAACTTAAACTAAAAGACATTGTTAAATTGTTAAAACTAGTGACAGTTAGTTATTGGTATTATTATATTCCTTACCTTACTTAAAGAAAAGCGTATTTAAAACCACATATTTTCTAGGTACACAAAAATTGTTTATAGAATTTAATTTTGTAAAAGAAATACCGGGGGCTGATGTTGCGGGTGGGGTGGTAGTCTACAATTTAGCGTCGGAAACGATTTTTTTAACGTACCAAATACTGAATTACTTTCCTTACGTTGTTTTTAACTTCATGTGCACACATTTTCTCCCTAATGAATTTAACCTCGGAAGACGTAATATTTGTAGACTCTAGTCTAAACCTCATATTTTAAGTACATGTGTGACCAATATTTACAAACTTTAAGTTATATTGGCAATGAATATAACTTAGAATTTGTAAATAAATTTAAAAAAAAAATAAAGATCAGAGTAAATAAGCGTACCGGATATATCCGCCTCGACAGTCAAGAGAAACATCTGGAAATAAAGCCGGTTTGTGCGCATAAGACCGTTATGCAAACCATTTTTTTTTTTTACCTGCACACCCTAAGGCAGGATGTGACCCAATATATATTTTGTGGGGTGCCCATTCACATGTATACACGGGCCAAGGGCAAAAATTGCCCAGGCACGCGTCGATACACCGACCACAATTCTCAGGAGCTGCTGCAGGGTTTGAATCCCCTAGACCGGGCGCCTTCTCTCGTGTCAAATTTCCCTCTTAAAACAAAAAAGCTTTATTTGAAATTTGCTACAATTCCAAATTACATCACTAAAAGAGAAGTTGTGACATTTTTTTTTAAGATTCATCTCTAGGCGATGATGGTTCTTCACAAATTTCTTTTAGTTTTCTTTATTATCCTTAAATTAATTGACATGACAGTTAGTGTTGTATTACCTAGTTATCCCCTTAATAGAACTCTCCGAAAGTAGAAGCAATTAGCTCCCTTAGTCACTAGCAGTACTAACTCGCTCTTTTTACTGTTGTCCGTAAATCCGTGTCTCGCTCGTCATCTTGTCTCTGTGTCATGATGGAACCCCAGAAAACGAATCATGGTGTCAGAAGAAAAGGATTAAAAAAAAAAATCTGAACATGGACCCCATACAACAGGGTTCGTTTTAAACAACAAAAAAAGAAGCTCCTCGTCTACTGAAATTAACATACTTTTTTAAACAATATCATGTGTGTCTACTGCCATTAAGGTAAGATTCTTCAGATTTCTTGTTGAACTATGGCAAACTGTCATGCCCCACCACCAAGTATTGACGGTACTAACTCCAACCTGGGGAAGGAAATGGACAAATTTGCACGAAAAGCGATGTTACATTTCAATGGGCCACTCTGCGACGCTAGTGACAACATAAAAATTAACAACCTATTAATTTGGGCAGGGGATGAAGGCCAGGAAATAAATGAAACGTTTGTTTTTCAGTGAGACAAGGGGAGAACTGTGGAAAGCTATATAAACAAATTTAAAGCTTTCGTGAAGCCCAGGTCAAACTTTTGAGTCTTCCGACACTAATGAGATACCGACAAGAGCCTAACAAGATGGCGCATGCCTGCCTAAAAAGGCTCCAGCAATAGATAAAGCTATGTGAATATGAACATGAATTTGACAGGACCATGCTGGTGGATCTCTTTATATGCAAAATAAACCTCAAATCAACACAAAAAGCCCTATTAAAAGAAGAAAGGGATTTAATGATTGTATCAGATTTAAAAGTAGTGGAAACGGACGAAGCTACAATCAGACAACGAGAAGCTATTTGTGCCCTGGCTAGAAACAACGACCATACATGCGATTAAATACAAAGGCACAAGGAAATGCAGACACAGTGGAATGGACCATGAGGTGGGACAATGTCCAGCAAAGGGTGCATGAAGTGCAAGAAAATTGGCCACTTCGCACATGCATGCCTCTCAAGGAAAAAAAGAACAGAAACGTGGATAAATAATAAGTTTCCACAATGCCAAAAGAAAAACAAGAGGTGTCAGAATGTACATATGGCAGTACAAGAGAACAGCAGTGGTGACAAATACACCAATGACATGTATTTCCATGTGGTGGAAACAAAAGACACACACAGAGGAGAGCGACCTAATAATGCAAAAGAGGCATATGTAAAACTGACAGTGGGAAACAAGACAAAACAGGTGTAAGTAAATGCCAAAATTGATACTGGAGCCATGAACAACCTACTACCACTCAAGGCATTCAAAAAAACTACAGGGTGTGCCACTAGAAAAGACTACAGTACGTCTATTTGCATTTGGGGGTACTGCAATAAAACAAGCAGGTGCATGTCTCCTGGGAGTGAGACACAGAGACACATTCACCAGTGCCACATTCCATGTGGTGAAGACAAACGAACCAATGCTGATAGGGTTACAGACGTCCAGAAAACTAGGTTTGGTAACATTCTACCTAGTAGTACAAAAGGACGTCCCTAATATAGCGGAATGTGGGAAAGTTTTGAAAGACCGAATAGTAAAAAGCAGCAGAACTACCACCCAAACAAAACCTCAACACACAGGTCCTAAAAGAATTCCCTGGCGTATTTGATGGGATAGGATGCCTACCAGGGGAATATACATAGACCCCAGAATACCACCAATTGTCCACCCATCACGTAGACTCCCAGTGTCACTGAGAGACAAATTCAAAGCTGAATTGGACTCTCTTAAGAAGCAGGGCATCATATCGTCCATCACAAAATCCACCCCATGAGTAAACTCATTTGTATGTGTCTCTAAGGCGAACGGATCAGTTAGGTTATGCCTAGGCCAGAAAGACTTAAACAAAGCCATACAAAGACCATACATTGTAACATCCACATTCGGGGATGTAGTCTCCAGACTACATGGGGCTAAGTGGTTTACAACCATTGACGTAAAATCCGGATATTGGCAGATGAAGCTAGATCAACAAAGGAAATGACGAACTTTATTACACCATTTGGATGATTTTTCTTCAGATTTCCAATGGGCATAAAATACACCCTAGATGAATACCAAAGAGCAAATTTAGAAACTTTTGGCGACATCAAGAACATTTTATCGATATCGGGCGATACCACTGTGTATGAGTTTGAGGAAGTTGGTAGTGACCATGACGCCGCACTCAACGAACTTATCGAAAGAGCTAGGGAAATATAAGTTAGTGCATCCCTGATAAACTGACGGTATGGGCGTCTGAAATACCCTTCTTTGGGCATATAATATCAAAAGATGGTATAAAACCAGATCCCAAGAAGGTCGAGGCAGTTACACACCTGAATCCTCCGGTAGATAAAACAGCTAGCAAGTTTTCTGGGGTTAGTAAACCACCTCAATAAATTTTCCCCCACAACTAGCAAGACTCACTAAGCCACGATGGGAGCTAATGCCCAAAGACATCGAGTTCACTTGGACTCCTCAACAGAAAGAATCTTTTGAGAGCATCAAAAAGGAGATTAGCGAAACGACAGTGTTAAGCTAACATAGGTTTCAATCCAAAGACGACCCATAACACTGCACTGCAGGTTGACGCCCCAACCGCAGGTTTGGGAGCAATACTAACTGTCAAGATACAAATACCTGTATATGGATTGCCAGGCAAGACACTAACAGGACTAGAAACCCGATACTCCAACATTGAGAGAGAAATGTTAGCTGTCGTATTTGGATTAGAAAGATTCCATCATTATATTACGGGGAACAGGGTGACAGTAAACACCGACCAGAAACCACTCCAGTTGATAACACTGAAGAACCTGACATAGGCACTACCAAGACTAGCAAGAATGCTACTAAAAGTGGAAGGATACGACTTCACGATAAAGTATTACCCAGGCAAAGCAGTCTCCATCGCAGATTGCTTATCAAGAGTATCCCCCTCAGACCTGGAATGAACATACATATGCTGAATCAACACCTCAATGTATCTCCAACATGATTACAGACTGTAAAAGAGGAAACCACAAAAGATCCAACTCTAAATGAGTTAACAAAAGTCATCACATCAGGATGACCAACAGCTGTCCACGCACTCTTTTGCCCTACTGGAAATTTAGAGAAGAAATGGGAATACAGGATGGCGTGATGTTGAAAGGGGACAAGATTATAATACCAGCGTCCCTTCATCGACTATATTGGGAAACGAAAACCTATTAATTGAGCCAAAACAAACAGACTGTCACCTGGTGAAATAAAGCTTATCTCATCAAGCTCATGCACAAAACCACTGTGCCAGATGCAAACAGACAAATCTCTAAACAGAGACACTAAATATCAACATGAGACCCCAGTCAACTAGATCTACAACCACCCCTGGCAAACAATACTCGCCAAATACCAAGATGAACACAAAACACTGATCTCTTTACTATAAAAGGCAACCATTATCCAGCATTTGATCAGTTTAGACAAAATAATCTGTTTGTCAGGCGCCTCTGAAACAAAAAAACATTTATTTCAACATTTAATAGAAACAACTGAAAACAACCACCAAACTTGAGGTGGAGATGGATTCATTTCTTTCCTAAATGGCATTAGTGCACTTATCCATTATGATAGTACTATCAATGTCTGTGGTGGACCCCCTGGAAGGAGTGTGATATAATATGGCCTGTGCACCCAAATAAACATAGTCACAGGAGGCCCACTAACATTTTAAAAATAAAAGATGTGAATCTGACAGGTCAACAAGAAGACAACAAAATGACAAACTAAAAGTGCATAGTGTTTCTATAAAAAGGAATATGAACAAACAATGAATCAAGAAATGGAGGCAAAATTAACAGAACCTAGATAATATAACTGACTAAATATTAAAAGTAGAGTTCAGGTAAGTTAAATTGGCATGTTAAACCACAGTTCGAAAGTTCAGTTCAAATTTCTGGCAAAAGCATTGAATAGTTGCTGGTTAAATCCAATGATGAACCTTTCATGGTATTTAACTGAAGTGTATGGAAATAGGTTGTTGGAGTCTGAATAATAAAGATGCAACTTCCTAAATCAGGTGAGTTGATAGGAAACACCGGAAGTTGATAGATGAAACTAGGCTGAAATAGCTGTACTCTCTGGTGCAAATGAAATGTTGTATTAATGTCCAGGTAATTTGCTGCTTAAGTCCAATGATGAACCTTCCATAGTATTTAACCGAACTGTACAGAATAGGTTGTTTGAAATCTGGATGATATGCATGCAGCAATTTCCTAAACCAGGTAAGTTGACACTACAGGAAAGCCAGAAGTGGGGACCTATGCGTAACTGGAAATTCAGTAAGCAGATCCATTAACACTAATCAACCAGGTGTGTTAAGTTGAAAGAGAGATGCTGGAAGTAGAGACTAATGTGTAGCCGGAAGTTATAAAGGCCAGGATCATGGTAGCTGGAAGTAATAAAGGCCAAGAATACCGGGAGATAAGGGTCTGTGGTGGCCAGAAATATTAAGGGCAAGAGTGCCAGAAGTAATAGTGGACAGGAAAGCCCAACTAGCATCCAGTTGGAAGACAAAAATAAATGGGCATGTAACTCACTACATAACCAGTCCAAGCCACAATGGCCTATATTGTTCCTCTTCTCTCCCAGGATTTACTGAGCCAGTTTGTGATACAAATTCGGTTTTTAACATGGGGACCTGCGTGTTTCCACAAGAACTGCTGGTTTAAGCTGGTTATAGTTGGTCATACCACAGCTATGGAACAGATGTTATAGAACAAGACCGAGGATTCTATTGACGCAATGGGGAAGGGGAGAAAGAAGGCCTCCAGCATAGAACAGATACTATAACCACAGCATCTACTCTGATGGGAAGTTCCTCCTCTCTCTTCCTCCTCAATCAGCGAAAAGTCACCAGGTTATATGATAAGGGAGTATAATGATATTAACTGGGCCTGCATACCTACTTAATATTTAAAGAAAATAAATCCAGAGTTGCTACGAAGTGTAAAAAGTATCAAAATATTCCCAAAGAATATTTAGATTAAGTTAGTAATTGAGAAATTTGATGCTTATTATGAACCCAGAAACAGCCTAACTATTATTAGAAATAGATTTTTTTTTTTACTTGCAAACAAGCAAGTAGTCAGATTCAACGATTACGTGACAGAACTACATAAAAAATCGAGCAACTGCAAATTTACAAACTTATGTGACACCTTAGTAAAAGACGTTCTCGTAGTTGGTCTTAAGGACTTGCGTCTCACAGAATGTCTACTCAGGGAACTGGATTTAATACTGACAAATGCAATTCAAGCTGGTCAGGCTGCCAAAGAAACGAAAATATGACAAACAATACAGCATAATCTCCTGCAAATTCTGTGCAACTTCTCACTTATGCAGCTGACATTCAGCATCCAACAAGCGATGCACAAAATGCAAAAAGGATACTTCGCCAGCTGTTGTCATTCATGAAAGTCAGTGTGATAAATAGAAGTATATACTGACTCATAAATAGAAGTATATACTGACTCATAAATAGAAGTATATAAGACTCATAAATAGAATATATACTGACTCATAAATAGAAGTATATACTGACTCATAAATAGAAGAATAAATAGAAGTATATACTGACTCATAAATAGAAGTATATATGACTGAGACTCATAAATAGAAGTATATACTGACTCATAAATAGAAGTATATACTGACTCATAAATAGAAGTATATACTGACTCATAAATAGAAGTATATACTGACTCATAAATAGAAGTATATACTGACTCATAAATAGAAGTATATACTGACTCATAAATAGAAGTATATACTGACTCATAAATAGAAGTATATACTGACTCATAAATAGAAGTATATACTATATACTGACTCATAAATAGAAGTATATACTGACTCATAAATAGAAGTATATACTGACTCATAAATAGAAGTATATACTGACTCATAAATAGAAGTATATACTGACTCATAAATAGAAGTATATACTGACTCATAAATAGAAAATAGACTCATAAAAGTATATACTGACTCATAAATAGAAGTATATACTGACTCATAAATAGAAGTATATACTGACTCATAAATAGAAGTATATACTGACTCATAAATAGAAGTATATACTGACTCATAAATAGAAGTATATACTGACTCATAAATAGAAGTATATACTGACTCATAAATAGAAGTATATACTGACTCATAAATAGAAGTATATACTGACTCATAAATAGAAGTATATACTGACTCATAAATAGAACTGACTCATAAATAGAAGTATATACTGACTCATAAATAGAAGTATATACTGACTCATAAATAGAAGTATATACTGACTCATAAAGAAGTATATACTGACTCATAAATAGAAGTATATACTGACTCATAAATAGAAGTATATATACATAAATGAACTCATAAATAGAAGTATATACATAAATAGAAGTATACTCATAAATAGAAGTATATACTGACTCATAAATAGAAGTATATACTGACTCATAAATAGAAGTATATACTGACTCATAAATAGAAGTATATACTGACTCATTTGATTCTGACTCAAATCTAATGTAATCAAAATACTTCATGATCAAGGTCAAGGATCACTGCCATGTAACTCAGTTTTCAAATGAACTGCATACGTCTTCCATTAACTCACTTTGATAAGAAAGCTAAACTCTGGACTGCAAATCTCGACACTAATAGTTCTATGGTTAACTTTAAAATTGTCTCAGGGGCTGAGATAAATGTAATTCCTGAAAGAATATACAATAAACTTCAGTATCCAAAACTGAAATCAACCTCAGTCACTCTCACTGCCTACAACAACACTAGCATTCCAGTTGTAGGCAAATTCATAGCCTCTGTAACTTACACAAATGTAATTTCTCCAGTTAAGTTTATAATAGGTGACACAAATTCTCAAGCAGTTCTTGTTGCTGATACCCATGAGAAACTTCAATTGATCAAAAGGATTTTCAATATCAAAGCAAATCTACCAGAATTCCTTGATAAATACCGGGATTGTTTTAGTGAAATTGAAACTTTAGGCACAACACACCATATAATTGTTGATCCATCATTTTTCCCTCTGATTAGTCATCCCAGAAAGATCCTCTTTGCATTGAAAAATCAAAAAGTAGAACCATCAGTAAAACCGTTCTATAATATCAGAGTGGCTATTTCAATGCTAAATGGTCTACTGCTAAAAGGGAACAGAATCCGAACTGATCTACGTGGAGAGGTCCAAAATCTCATCCACTCTAGACACAAAGGCATTGAAAAGTGTCTTGCCCATGCAAAAGAACATGTTTATTGGCTTGGCATCACAGCCATGATCAAAGATATGGTAAGCAACTGCAGCACCTGCCTCAATGAATGCAGCCAACAACATGCTCAACCAATTATACCCCATGAAATTCCTGAATAACCATGGACCGAAATTAGCACCAACATCTTTGAACTACACAAAAAAACGTACATGATTGCTGTTGATTATACCACCAAGTTTTTCAACATTCACAGTCTTCCAGACAAACAATCTCCCACAGTCACCATGCATCTCAAGAGCATGTTTGCAAAATTCAGCATTCCAAAGACTGTAATCAATGACAATGGTCCTGAATTTAAATAAAAAGGTTTCAAAATATTTGCAAAGGATTGAGATTTCTAACATGACATACCAAGTGCTCTATATCTGCAATCCAATGGTCTTGTGGAGTGCACCATCCAAACTGTTAAATTCACTCTGAAGAAAGCAATGAAAAGTGACCAAGACCCATACCTAGCTATTCTTAACCTACAAACTATTACTCTTAATGATATATCATCACAAGGAACACAGCTCATGGGTAGGAATCTCCAAATGACCCTGCCTCATATTGAACATCACCACCGAAATAAACAAAAAGATCTACCAATTACCTCAGCTCAGACTCTACCTGAACTCACACCTGGTGATATAAGATGGATACACTCAGATAAAAAATGGGAAATGAAAAGAAAAGTGCTTAACAAGCTAAAGTAGCCTCATTCCTATTTGGTAGAGACTGATAAAGGCATCAAAAGTAGATGTAATTGACATCATCTACTCAAGACAAGAGAGTGTTTTTATTAACTCAGATTTCGACTATGAAAGCATCATCCCATAGATGATGTATCAGCCCAACAAGATCGACATTCTGAATGGACAGATTGGGATCTGGAAGCTCATCAGCCCCATCATACAACATGAAGTGATAGAGAAGTCATTGTTCCCCCATAATATAGATGATGGCCTTCCTTGGTCCTTCAGCGAAACCTATCTCCATGAACTTTTCCTTGTTTTGTCTTCATTTTTTCTTCTTCTATTGTAGTGGTGGAGGGGATGTCATGATAGTACTATTAGGGTTCTAAGCAACTCCTTTTCCTTTTAATGATGACTACTTTTCCTCTTACATTGTTGTAAGCAACAATGAAGTCAGTGAATAAACATGCTTTAAAACCAACTACACGTGTCCGAGTTATTGCAACATTCAAAATGAAGGTATGTAACACCTTTATTATATAACAATATCAATGCAACAGACTCTGCCAATTGCACATTCTGTGCCAATAAGTTATACTTACAAGCACATCCTTATTGGCAACAATAATAACTTCATCAATCCAGTTATAAAACTTAAATATAAACTTTCTATATAAAATCCTTTGTATTTTTGTTCTATTATGTCAAAATGAGTTCTTTTTATTCTACTAACAAATCACAAATACATGTGTAGAGATGCACAAGGTGATTATGGTTGAGATGAAGTCACATGATGGCCACTTAATCACATCAGTTTATAGAGTGACAAAAGTGGTCAATCATTTAGTTACTTGCTTGGAGTCAACCACAAGCCCTTTTTTTTTCTCAAGAAGGCCAAAACAAGAACTCTGCTCAAGCTAGCTGCCATGGGGCAGCACATGAGCTCATCAGGAAACATATCCTCACTAGAGATATAGAAGATAAATTCAGTCCATTGGAAAATATAAATACGGCTTCTCCAAAAACATAAAATTCTTCAGTAGCTCAAATCCCATTGGGAATTATTATAAGTTGTTTATCTCTTCTTATTTTCACATTGTTGCAGTATACATGTGTTATACTTTCTGTCTGTGTGGGATAAGTGTAAATATTTGCATATAATTTTCTGTATGACTTAGCAGTACAAAAAACTCTTTGAGAACAAAGCATGTTTGTCATTCCCTTTCTTTCAGTTGTTTTCTTCTGTCCAATGTGTTAAGATGTTACTATATCACAGATGTAATTTTGGGAGAAATGAAAACAAAAAATATTCTTTCTTGCATAAAATTCCCATTACATGTTAAAATTGTGTTCTCTGTACCTGACTTGTTCCTTTTTACTTTACTCTTCTCATGTGTTAACTCATAAATTATTGCCTATGATATACAATTCACTTTACACATTATTTTGACTGAAATAATTAACTTTAATAAGACTAAATGTCAGCAGTAGAATGAACCTGTATCATGTCTGACAACACCTATTTCTTTTGAATATGACAAATTTTGCTAAAGAAATAAAACAAAATCAAGCGAACTTATGCAAAAATAGCATCGTAAATACAATATAATCGATTTATCTAATAACAACTACATAATTCCTATGAAAAATAAATATTTTTGTTGATCTTTGCAAGTTTGGCCATGTCTCATTTCCAAATTCTAGAATGTAAGCTCAGTCAGAATATGAGTTTAGATAAAGCAATTTAAGGTAATTCAGTATAAATACTGAATTACATTTTAATATGAATATTGTTTTCATGCTAAACTGAAAGTTATTGTTTTTCTCCAAATTGACTTCATAAGGTAATGTGAAATTTATTTTAATTCACTTTGCACTTGTGTAGAGAAAAAAAGTTCTACATAAGTAGACTGGTCCATTCAGGAAAAAATTAGGGGAGAATAATTTGTATAGTTAACATTCTTTAGACCTTCCTTAGGTTGTTAGGCTTGTTAGAATAATAAAATATCAATTAGTTATTGATTTAGAAAGGGGTCTTTTTACAATAGCTGTACAGTGTAAAATTGGTCCTTTTTATATTCTGACAAGTGTCATGACCTAAATCAAGGTTTAAAGAATGCTAATTTTAAAAAATTAGATTTAAATTTTTTTTCTATTTTTTTATGAGTGGACAACTCTATTTAAATAAGAACAAAAAAGAAAGTTATTTTGATGTGAAAATTTTAGAGAAAATAATTTGATTTTTAAATAGTTTTTTAAGGCTTATCAACCACATTGGAAGAGGCAAATTATTTTTCTGGAGTACTCTCCTTACTGATAGGTGTGACTTTTTCATTTACACATTCCTTTTATAACCACTCTGAGTTCTAATAGGATACTACAAGAAGGTTACAAATTTTTCTTTTTTTCTTTTTCTTTTTTTTTTTAAACATTAGCGGTGATATTCATGCATAGGTTTTCTTGTCTATAACTGAATTGCTGCCAGCCAAACTTCTGAACATTTTTGGGAGATTATGAAAAGCCCAACCAAGAAGGATTTAAAAAAAAAAAAGGTTTGTTCCTACCATGACACACAATTGAAAATGGAATTCTCCTCAAGTGTGATCAAATAATAATTCCCAAAATTCTGTAGCCAGAAATTATACAAAAGAGGCACTATGCATTTGGCCGTCCCTTGACGGACAAATGCAGATTGAGAGCAAAAAGCTGTGTGTTCTGGCATGGCATCAACAACATTCAACAATGCAGTATCTGCAAGAGAATCAAAAAGAGCAATGTGATGAACCACTCCTACAGCATGAGATCCCAGTAAGACCATGGAAAATTGTAGCTACTGATCTCTTGCACTTTCATGACCAGAACTATCTACTAATTATTGACTACTATTCCAAATACCCATTTGTATATAGACTGAAAGAGTTCTCCAGTCAAGAAGTAGTCAATGTGAATGTGTTATCAGCGATAATGAGCCCCACTACAGCTCCAGTCTGTCCCAAGAGTTTGCAAAATAGTGGAAGTTTGAACACCACACATTGTCACCAAGGTACCCACAATCAAATGGGATAGCACTGCATACAATCTATGAAGTCTGCCATGAAGAAAGCAACCCAGTGCAACATCGACATGGTTTTACTCTGCCTCTGATAAATGACTTTATTCCTTCACTAGATGAGCTCATATACAACTGAAAACTTGCCAGCAACATAATGCGTCAAATGCATGAAGTAGCAGGCAAGGAAAGACAAAATAACAAACTGCCAATACCAAAGGCAATCAACACAAAAATTATATCATGACCAAACACTAGGGAGCTTCCCATACTCCATAGGGGATAACCTGTCCCCATACAAAACCAGAACACTGGTAAATGGACCCTGCCATTGTAAAATGGGACCAGGATCCTATACAGTACAGACTCCCATTGGGCAGGTCATCCACTGCAACCAACAATACCTAAAGGAAGATAGTTCTTATCCTGGAAACAACACTGCAGTTAGCCAACCAAAGATCCCTCACAGCTCCCTACCAGAGATCATTTCCAATGAGATCAGCCCGGTATCTAGTCACCTACCAGTCAACACCAACTTGCATACTCAGAGACCTGATACTGTGACCACAAGGTCAGGTTGAGTCATGAGGCTCCCCCCACCCCACAAAATACAACTTATAGCCAGACATCACATAAAATATCAGATGAAAAGAGAGATGTCCTAATTTGGAATTCTCTTTTGTAGAATTTTTCTTAAAAAAAAAAAAAGTACCTTTTTTTTCTAGTAATAAAGTAGCCAGTTCAAACATGGCTGGCTAGCACCATACATCTGTCTTTGTGTGCTATCAATCTGTTTACAACATCATGTTTGTGTATTTATTGTTCTGAAAACAAAATGTAATAGTGTTTCTCCTTTCCTAGTACTGAAATTTCATTTATGTTAATTTATTTATTAATAGCTTACTAATCCACTAAATAATTCTAATTTTGCAAATAAAGAAATTAAGACAAAATTAATTTCAAACTTTGTTAATTTAATAATAAACAGAAAGATAGTTGTTTCTTTATAAGAAAACATTTGGTATTCATTAGCATTACTTTTGATTAAAATTTATAATCTTTCTCTTAAAACAATTTTTAAGAAAAATAGGTTTCTCAAGTTAATCACTTTTTCTAGTATTGATGGGAATTTCCTTTCAAACATTTTTGTTTAAGGTAATGTGGAAAGTCAACATCTTAATTATGTCATTATTTCCTCTTTGAGTTTTATATCTATCCATTTTAGTTGTTGCTGTTGTTGATGATCTTTTAAGTAATGTGATTTCTGTTATTTGGTAAAATTCTTTGATTCTGTACATGAAATCTGATGAAGGATGGTCCTATCTAAGACCTACAGGGTTCATTTACTTGAAGCTATTTTTAATCATTGATCTGAGAAAATGGTGGTATACAGCCTACATAAAATATGATATGCAGGCTGCATATGGCCCACATGACTCTCCTCAGTGTGGCCCATTGCCGGGAAGGGGATGGGTTAGAAATAGTACATTTCTTCTGTGTTCATCAGAATAAATTCAGCAATGTATAAAAAAATTTCATTTGGTCAAGCATAGTTCAATATCTTGGCATTTAAAAGGACACACTCACAGATTAGACAGATATTGGTTGAAAATACATCTATAAAAAATTATAAGCAAAAACAAAATATTTGAAGACTTAGCTTTTTTATAAGAGAATAAATAAAAATAAAGTCATCTATAAGTATAGCAAGAATGTCTTTAAATCCTTATAACAAAACAAAAGAACTTGTATATGTATGAGCAAAAATGGAAAAATTACTTCCCTTATACTGGAACCCCCAAAAAAAAAAAACGTGAACTTTGAAATCTAGAATGCTGCATAAGCAGTAAAAATAACAGTTGAAATGCTTTGAATTTATTGAAACACATATACATACTCACAGACAACTTAACCCTCTGAAGATAGCCTCAGATGAGATTGAAAGTACTTGAAAAAATAAAAATTATTTGAAAATAATTATTTTATGGAAGCATTACTTTATTATCTAATATTTCACTGTCTTTGAGTTCACTGTCATATCACATTGAAACACCAGTTCTCGTATGATCAAGTTATGCAATGATGAGTCTAGTCAGTACCTAAATGCCTACTGGAATACCAGGTAAGCTTGAATGTGCAGGTGGTGTAATAGATTTTTACAACATTAAAAATCGGAGAATTGAGTTCCAATTCCAATTGGATTCGTTATATTCACTTACACACAAATACCCTTGGGGGGAAAAAGGTATGAATTCATCTAGTTATGAGTTAATTAGTAGGACTGGTATCAGTAAATCATTGTGACAGTGGTCACGGCACTAAGCTGTGACCCCCACCTCCCGGTCGATCGGTGGTCATTGCTATCCCGTGGGATCCTTTGGTCAGGGTACCAAATGGGATGGTCGGTCGATTTCAAACAGCTTCACACCAGATGCTACCAGTTCAACATCAGCTCTGTAGTTCTCAGCTCACTTCCAATGGCTGGTTACCAAGGTAACTATCTTGATCTCAAGTCTAACCTAACCACATTGTGACTTTGATCTTAGGTCGATGAGATCAATCAGATGCCAGGGCTGTAGTGCAAGGTGAGTCTAAACTGGAGGTGATGTCACACAAGCAAAAAAGAAATAAATGAAAACCACAAAGGTTCGGGTATGTTGAAAGAAGCAAATCAACTTTTATCAGTCTGTTCTGTACAGGAGTATGTGTGTGTGTGTGTGTGTGTTTTTTTTTTTTTTTCCCAACCCATTTCTTCTGAGAGTGACACTTTTATATTTCTAGGCAAGTTCTGGTCTTCTAAGTCAACTGGTTTAGTTTTTAAGTGCTGGCTTATCTTCGTTCATCAGTAAAACTTGCTGTTTTGTAGAAAGGCAAGGTCAGAGGCCAGAATCATGGAATCTCTGTCAGCTCTCTTTCAAATGCAAAATGCAACTGGCTGGCTCTTGTGCATAAACTAGTGAACTGCCTGAGTGCGCTTGCTTATATGGACTTCAACCAAAACCTGGTGCAGGGTTAAACGAAGCCTGGGGTTTTTGGTAATTCTCTAATTCCTACAAAGTTCCCTTTGTCGTCTGGCTAGGAAAATTAATTACTTCCCATTTTTGGAAAATTAATTACTTCCTATTTCTGGGGGGATCCCTTCATCTGAGAGGAGAGGTTGCAGGATAGCTATCCTCATAAAGTCCCTCCTCCTCACATTAGTACCTCACACCAATTCCTTTCGGTGTGCATTAGTAACTTCTCTCTCTTATTATTTTACCTCTGCCTATCACCACTGCTACCACCTGACCAGTGGAGTCTTGGTCGGGCTGGTGTGGATGAGCTTGCTTCATCAATTAACTCTTTGACATCATTGCTTATTCAGGATTTCTTATCCAGGCAGTTTAGAATTATCAACTAGAACTTTGTCTGTGCAATCCTTTTTCGTCCTTCCAAAATTCTTACAATTAACACATGGCCTGGTCAATTCCTAATATCTTTGCACTCTCAAACGATATCTTTGTCGCTTCTGGTTATTTTGTATTTTCTTACCCAACACTTTTGCAATCATCATTAATCAATTGTCAGAGATCGCCATATGGCTTTCCTGCAAATTTATCATTGATACAATTCTTTGGTTTCTTGAGAAAACATACATTCTAGGAAATAAAATAAAATCTTTTTATCAAACAGTATATCTTTCAGGGTATTCTTTTAACCCTTCTTTTCTATTTTTAGCATTTTCTGTTCAGTTTTTTATGGCTAATTAGTTAATTAATTACCATAGCTAAATAGTGTCACATCATTATCGAAAAATACTTTCTCTTTAAATAACCTGCCATTAAATATAAACCATTAAAAACAAGCCAATCAATCAAAATTAACTGTTTTTACATCTTATTAATCCTTTTTACACTTCCTAGTAAGTAAAAGATTTTCTTGTCATCTCTCATACATGATTAGAAATTTAGTATTATATAGAGGAATACTTTTTTTTTTTTTTTTTAAAGAAGCTAGTGTACTTGAGTAAATGAAATAGGATATATTTATTTTTTTGTCATCCCTCTCTGTATATATTGGTGTTTATCATACTCATATGCAGTAATTTACTCAAGATTGCAGCCTGTGGCTAATTTTCTGTGATCAATGTGGCTCTTCAGTTTTTTATTGTGCAGGCTTGATTAAGACATTTCTTAAGTTGGACACTATGCATGACATCTATATGAAAGTCTACATCTGACAAGGCTATTTAGGAACATTACTCTAGTTCTTAGATTAATATTAGACTTTGTAGCCTATTCTCTGGTCAATTTCTTTATCTCCTCTACTAAATTCTTTATAACTGATCTTATATACAAGCTTTTTGAAGTGTTTAGTATTTATTCTGCATTCTGAATTTTTATAATGGATACCATCATGACTTTCAATCCAATTCCAGATCTTAGTTTCTGTTTTGGAAAGGTTTATCATAAGTTCTACTTCTTTAAACACTTGGTAAAGAATTTTTTTTTTTTTTTTTTGATCAAAAATCATTTTTATTCCAACTATAAATAAGAATTATGAAGAAAAATTACATTCTAATAGTAAAATGTTAGTTGTTTTTGGTGTTTTAACTAATATACCAAATTTGATAACCTAAAACAATTTTAAACCAAATTTTTTAAACAGCTTCAGTAATCATTTTCTTGTAAGAATCAATTTATCAAACACTAAACAGAATGTTTTTAGTTGTTTATATGAGGGAGTTCTGAAAATCTGACCAAATATCAGAATTTATTTTGGAATCCCTTCTTGGTCAAGCTGAGAACTTTTCAGCATCCTATTAGATTTTTCCTGCAATATTTTGTGTTTATTTATATTTTGTTTACATATCCTCAATAAATTGCTGATTTCTGGCCAATCATTAAATGAAAATAACAATATGAAAATCATGAAGAAAACAACCATTTCAAATTTCTGAAAAAATTTATATTGCAAGCATACATGACAAAAAACAAAAGTTAAAGAGTTGGTATATAAAAAAAAAATACACATATATACAAATATGTACAACTTTCTCAATATCTTCAAATGTATATTAAAAAAAAAAAGAAGCACATCACAGCTTGCTTATGTCACAACACTTGCTAGTTCTATGAAACTCACCATCGTCTCTACCTACTCTGATGATGACTTAAGACATGGTCAAAAGCTTGGACCATATTTCTTGTAATTTTTTTCTGAAATGAACTTCAGACAATTTCTGATGGGATTTACTCCTTGTTTGGGAAGGATTATTCACAATGTTAAAATTGACACAAAATGTCTGCTGTTTGTAATATTTGCTGCCTAATTACACAATATATACAAATCAGAATGTGCACTTTTCTTAGGATTTGCTTCTTTTCACTTTTCAGATGGATGGACTCGGAAAATATGTACTTATCGTGACTTAACTGAATCAAGGGATAAAACTTCTTCTGGCTTCCTTCAACTACGTAATTTGATTTTATTGTTATTTACATGTAAAATATTGGATTTATAATCAGAATTAATGATGTAAAATTTCATAATGGTTCAGAAACTTACATGACATATTTTAAGAAATACTTATGAATAATGAATATCATTGTGAAATACTTATGAATAATGAATATCATTGTAAGCATGTCTTTTTTTCTTCTTCCTCATTGAAAAATGATTAAATGTAGTATTTTTATAATTAATCATAAACCCACCTATAATAATTCTCTAACTTTATATATCACATTGCAAAGAACAATAATGTATAGATAATACCATTATCCCTTGTACTTCCTTATAACTTCTTTTACTACAGACTGATGGTTCAATAAGCATTTGATATTGAAACTTCTACCATTAAGCATGCATAAAATATTTTTTAACTAAACTATAAAAATATTAAAATATAGAGCTTTATATAAATACCATCTCTCTAACACATGCTTTATAAAATTTTAGGCATCAAATTTACTAAATATTTATTAAATATGATTTAAAATATTAAATCATATTTAGTGAAGAATTCTGTTTTGTAAAACTCGTTTCTACTCCATCTCCTTTCCTTCTAATTTCATTCATTTTTCTTTCCCACTATTTCCTGTTCTTTACACCTTTCATCATTTATTTTTCATTGATCAAGAAATATACATAACATATTCCCCTCTACGAAAATATGCCTGAGGGAGATTACTTTTCTGTTTTGGCAAAGGTTGGCTGAAAATCTTTTTTTAAGTCCAAATATTTGCACCAGAATCATATACTTTTAATTCTCCTAATTAACTTAATGTTTGTAACATTTAAAAACCATACAGCTCATTTATTTACTCTTATATATTCATTATCAGTGATATTTGAAAAGACTAGCTACAATTAGCTGATTGCTCTAAAAAGCAGACACATTGTTGAAATTAATTTATGTTCAATAATTCTAAGTTAATTTTTCTTTTTAGGTTTGGACCAATGTTTTGTGATATTCATTTGCTTATGTGCTTTCATCCAGCTCCTCACTCATTTGATTCTACTTTGGAGTTTGCCTGGATGCTGCAAATCTATGAAAAAAACTCACCTCTTCTTTATTGTTTCTGTTACTCAGCTTCTTGCCGGTAAGTTCTCTTTCAGTTTTGGCTGATGTTTATAAAGCATTAATTTAATGAATTCTACTAAATTGAATGCATAAAATTTACTCCTCAACCTGAATAAACAAATATTTTAGTAAGAAATGTACCTGGGTGCATCAATAAAATGTTGAAAAAAAGTATTTATTTTATACACTAAATATTTATTTTTCAACACAATCTCTTTTTTGACAATGCACTTAATATAATAGTGACAATTAATCATATAGATTGAACATTTTACAGTGAAAATTTCATTTAAATTCATTTAATTACCTATTTCATCTTACTGTTCCCTCCTTGTGTGACAAATTATTAAGATAATATGGAAAAACATAGAAATGGCTAGAATAACCTTTTAACAGCATCTAGTTTTATAATTTTAGAAAAACATTTTCCTTTTCTAGGGAATTATATTATATGATGTATTATTTACACTATTTACATTGTTTGGACTGATGTCATTATATTTTAGCCATATTCACAACGTTTCAGCCATTGTACACTCTGGCCTTCTTCAAGGACACATGGCCCAGTGGAAAAAAGTGTTGGTTGAATCCAGTGACTTGACTCAAAAGAGTTGTGAGTTCAATACCTAGCTACAGCAAAGGTGAACAAAAACTTGAGAGTTGAGTTCAAGGGAGATAACTAATACTGAGATATCCGGAAGAGGCATGGCAAGTGGAATTAGAACAATCTACCCCAGTGGATAAAATAAAAGGTTTCATTTGACATTCCAATCACCTGAAGAGCATACAATGGCCAAAACATCATGAATATGGCAATAAAGGTGAAGACTCCAGTCTGAACAATGTAAATAGTGTAAATAATTACAATATATCATCTCAGAAATATAGACAGATGTCAAGATGTCAGTCATTTTTAACCAATATATTTTCAAGTTGAATTCATTAACATATGGAAATTGTTAAAATTTCAATGTTCTTTTATTCTAGTAGACAAGCATCTAAACTCGGCTTATCTACTGCAGAAATCTGAAGTAGTAGGACACCCACTCATAGAAAAGTTCTGTAATTAAGAACTGTGTGAATGAAACTCAGTACACTTGCAATACAGACCTGCCAGTCATTGCTCTGAGAAGGGGAAAATAGCCAAGATTTAGATAATTCAATAATTGCTGCATTTTCCATTGTATAAGTTGCATATAAAGTCTTTGATTAATTTTTTTTTTTGAGTTCATCATAAATAACAAAAGCAATATTTTCCAGAACTCATTTTTTTAAATTGTGACTTGTGCAACATTAATACAATGGTACATATCATTAATCATTAGTTTTTATCTACAAATTGTTACATTTAGGAAGGTTTAAGAATTAATGTCAAGAAATTGAACCTAGTATAATTAATAGTGTAGTTAGATGTAATATTAAAACAGGAATATATTATATACTACACTTAATAATAGGAATATATAAATGTAACAAAGATTAGAAAATTTAAAGCGCGATATTTTAAATTAGAAAATATTTTAAATTGAGTTTGAATTTTATGTTTCTATTAAATAGGAACCTTAAAAAATTTAGTTTCCTTCAAATTATAAAAACCTGTATCAATAAAAGGAACATTTTATTGCACATAAGATATGTTTGGTAATACCAAATAAAATTTGAAATATTTTGAAACTTTTAGGTAAGTTCAACTGTAGTAAGATGTTTTGATAAGAATGTTTTGTAGCAGTAAATGAGCTGCAATTTTTTTTTAAAAAAATGTGATTTTGTAAGAAATTCTCTGTGGTACCTTCTAATGATTTTGTCCAAAACTTTATCCACAAAGGAAATACATATTAGTTTTTCTTGAAAATCAAATGAGAAAATGATTTAGATCTATTTATAGATTCCAAAGAGCAACATGCTGCATATCAATCAGTTTCTTAAATAGAAACTTGCCTTCCAGAAATATGAGGGTTTCTCAAAAAGTAATGCCTGTTCTAATTTAGTTTTAAAATGATTAGTCAGTATTCTGATAGTTTTTAATAATAGAATTGTCCACAAGCCTAAGGTGAAAAACTACCTTCACTTTTCTTTTTTTTCTATAATTTTCTACCCGTCTAGACACACAAAGTTGGTATAAAATTTCTGTTTTTGAGAAGAGAAAGTGCTACAAATATTTACAGGATCTTAGTGAATGTTTGCAGAAAGTATGTAATATGTGATGTAAGCATAATGAAGTGAGAGATCAGTTAATGACAGTGAAGAAAGAAATTGACCTTAGTGACAGGCTTTGCAGTGGTAGGCCTGCTACTGTTACTGTGAATAAGGATATGATCAAACAGGCTGTACTTTTATTAGAACTCAGAATATTCACTATAGCAAAACTGTGAGAGCCTTCAGTTTATTGCAATCTCTCAGCTAGTCAAAAGGTCTGTGCAAAGTTGGTTCATAGAAAACTGACATTCAATGAAAGTGCAGAAGGTTGTTGCTGCAGGATAGTCAAAGGATATAAGACTCTGGCCCATCATGATAAGACAGAGATCAAAGGAAGATCAATGGAATGGCTCCTCCCAAACACTTGGGACAAGAAAGGGGTCATTGCTAAGAGTTTATGCTCATTGACACTACTATCAATTCTGATTCCCAAATGAGCACAAAACCTGGAGCAAGACTTCTTTGAGTGAAGCCACATTTGAGTTGTATGCTTTTATGACATGACAATGCAGGTCTCACAGCAGATTTAAGACTAAACATGACAGTGATAGTGGAAGAACAGCAGTTCTCCAATGATGATTGCAAAGAATCAGCTCACATACATGGCTAACAAAGTAACAAAGAAGCTCATATGAGGTGGATATGCATACCTCCATTTAAAAATAGAATTCTGAAATCTTGAGACTTTGGCATATTTTATATGCTTTTGTATTTTTTTTAATTGCTTCTTGGCATTTTGGCCTTGAAGCAGGAATTAACTAATGTCCAGCTCCATTGAACTGTCCCATGAAGCAGCAACTCTCCCTTCAATTAAAATGAGAGGGGCTAAATTTAATTCCTGGTAACTGGTAAGTTTGAAATTTGGGACTTTTAAGTCTGGTCTTGTGTCATATTCTGTTTGAGGGTACATTGTCATGTAACACATATCTCATTTAAGACACCAGTCTTGTATAATGAGAGTGGCATCCTTCAGCAGAGCAAAGTACCTCACCACATTGCATGACTTGTACAGAAATGGTTTCATGAGTATGACAGAAATGTTACTAAACTTTCCAGGTCTCAATTTTATGGGATGTGTTGCCTCAGTTAAAGAACCTGCTGTTAACATTTTGGCACCAGACTGCAGAAATAACTTTTGCAAGTCTATACTTGATTTTGGGAACCTGATGTACCAATACCTGATTAGGCAGGTGCTCATAATATTTTGGTTCATAAGTCTGCATACATCATTTATTTATAAATAAAGATTGTTTTTAGGGGAACAGACAATTGAGAGAAAAATTTAACTTTTTAAAAAACTTTTTTTGATAGTATAAAGTAATGCTTGTTCTTTAACTATTTAATAACTTTTATTAGTAAAGAGGTATTTTCACTCACTGAAAATAAGTATCTAATTTTAATTTTTATGAAGAATTTCTAGTTATAAAGATGGTGTATACACATGTAGGAGGCTGAGCAAGAAGAGTTGTGCAAATATGTAATTATTTATGTTGCATCTGAAAGATCAAAAGACTAAAAGTAGATGAAACATTATAAACTGACATTTTTTTACATTGCCAGTTTATCATGTTTCATCTACTTTTAGTCCAGCATTATTTTGTCATAAACAATGAAGTTTTAGTACCTATGTATAATAATTGTTACATGTGGTCAAACATTTCATCCAATGTTCTTACTTTTACATATTCATCAAGTGATTAGATCTGTGAAAAAAAAATATTTTAAACTGTGACAAAATCTCCTCACTTTTGTTCCAAAATAAAGTTTCATTTTATTGACATGTACTTAGTTTCTCTCATTAATTGTATTACCTTTTATCTTTTCAGTTCTTGTTGGCATTATTGGCTGTATCAGCTTCATTGCTTTACAAGATGAGATACACAAAAGTGATTCCTCTCAGCAATACACTTACCAATGGTCATTCATATTGGCTTGGATATCGATTGCCCTCTGTTTGCTAGAATCTGGAATTTTTGTGGTGCTTGTCAAAGTCTGTTTTGACAATGTGTTTCAAAGTGGCAAGTTCAACTACTATTCCATGTGAGTTGAGTTGACTGATTTCCTGCAACACTGGACATTTCTTTTGCAGTCATCACTGTACACAAGCCACTCTGACCACAATCACTGAAATCTTCTCCAAATTCACTCAGAACTCATCTCTATGGCACTGCACTCACTTTTTTTTTTCTTTTGGTTACTTCTATATTTCTTCCTTTGTGTACTATTAGGATTTTTCTAAAAGCAATTGTGGAATTTTGCATGAACAAAATCTTTAAAAAGTAAAATGGTTTTCACAATTTGCCTTCTAGATATGCCTCAATCTATTCAGCACACATAATCAATGTTTTGTTTATATATTAAAGAAAGATCAATATAACTGTTTCCAATCATAAATGTACAGGGTATGATAATCAGGTTAAACAAAAATGCTACTAATACTAAAATGCTACTAATACTACTAATAAATCAATCAGGATAAATATTTCTAATATATTATGAAATAAATGAGTTATTACTGACAATATGCCAACTTAAAATTACATATTAAATAAGAAAAATAAAAATTAGTCAATAATCACACAACTAAATGTTACTTGGTGAGAAAATAGGAAACGACTTGAAAAATTACTTGATTTCCACAAACCAAATTTTTTAAAAAGCAAGTACATTTACTTTAGAAAATTTTTTTTAATTAAACTACTTTTAAGAACCAAGTCTACATTTAAAAAAGATTGATATGTTTACAAATTCCATTACAAACTTCAGTGAATGAAAAGTGAAACAGAAATGTTGATTGTCATTAGATTTTTTTCTATTGACTAAATTAAGTGTTGCTGTTTTTACTTCTTTTCATTGTTATGACTAACATTTTGCAAAATATATTGAAAACTAATTTTTGTAGTCACAATTACCTATCTAATGTTTTTGTTCTAAATGATATAATTTTTATTCCTTAATACTTGATAAAAACGTCAGTGAATCCTATTTATTTGCAAATTAGTGTGTGTGTATATATATATATATATATATATATATATATATACACACACTATCATACTAATTTGCATATATCTATATATATCTATCTATCTATATATATATATATATATATGAAAATTTCTCTGGTTTAACCAGTAGAGAAGACAATATTTATGAATAAAAATGACAATAGGATAACTAGTAATTGCTGACGCATTTTGTATTTTGCTTTTGATAAAGTCCACACACACACACACACACACACACACATATATATATATATATATATATATATATATATATATATATATATATATATATATCTACGGGACCTCCACAAAAAATGATACCTAAGGTTTAAACTTTAACTTTAAGCTTTAATTTTAGTTTTAAATACAAACTATTGGATTAAATTTAATATTTCTAATAAGCATTTTGCTGTATTTCAAAAACTAATTGAGTGGAAATTTTTTTTAAAAATAGCTGATTTTTTAGTCATCTTTCATCGCAGCATAATTCTCTTTATTAAAAATCTTCCAAAAATAAAATATACTTTCCTGAAACTGTACTTAAGGAATATTAAAGTATAATTAATCTGATTTGAAACAAATATTATTTAATTTAAGTTTAAAATATCACAGAAATGCATTTTTTTAACCAGACTGTAGCTGTATTTATGTGTTTGGCAAGGTGATGACAGATCTAATGTTCTACAGAGACTTTTTGCAAAACATAATTGAAAAAAGTTACAAAAGTGCCTTTATTTAATCTTTAAATACTCAGTAATGTTAAAAAATTTAGGAAAATGTTCTCCATAATCTAATGTTTTATTGAACTTTTGGCTTTAAATTTACTATAGTCATCACTCTTATTTTCTGATAATGGTGTGTATGGTTGCCTGTATTTATAAAGAACAGCACATTTATGCACTAATAAAAAAAATTCAATTATATTAAGTTTTTCCATGTGTGATTTAGTAAATATAGTTTTCACTTAATATTATCAAAACTGTTGGAATTAATACAAAATTTTACAAGATTTAAAACCTAATAGTTTTTCTAATTAAAATTATTAAAAAATGAAAAGAATTCATTATTCATAGCAAAAGTTTTTTTCTTGAGATAATAGTGTCCTTGATATATCTTATTTATAAAAGCAATTAAAAGCTTTTTCTAATTAAATAATGTCAGCTTTTGTTGCATTTTTTTATTTTATGATTCAGAGTAGATTTTCAGTAAATGGTGTTTCTGTTTGACAAAAAAAATTTGATGATATAAATTCTCCAAGAAGTCCTACTTTTAGCTAATATAAATATGAAGATCTTGAAATTTATAATTTTTCAAAATTTCGTAATTAATAGGTTTTTTGCAAGAATTTTCAAAACAATGTATTTTTTAATCACAAAAAAGATGCTAAATTTCCCATACTAATCATTGGCCCACCTGTTGATGCAAAAAAAAAAAAAAAAGATTTTTAACCAAAATTTTGAATGTGCAAGAATGGATCCAAAAATTTAATAAAAAATACTTCAGTCTTTGCTCTTAATAACAAACATTTTGATGATAAAACTTTATTTTTATCAAGTTTGGGGCCATTTTCATCACGCTATGCTCTTTTTAGAAAACTTTTGGAGGTACCTTATATATATATATATATATATATATATATATATATACACACACACACACATGCACGTGTGTGTGTGGTACATGCATCTGTATTATGGTTAAATATTTTTGTAATCATTCTACTTATAAATTGAAACTGACAATCAGCTTGAATGCAAATAAAAAATATTCAAGATTTACTTTTTTTTATTTTTCCATCCTTAACTCTTGATTTATTTTGAGATAAAGATTGTCAGCTTATTTGAAAAGTTGCACCATCAAAAATTTACTTACAAACAGAACTAGTTTCATTCTAACAATATCACTTTCATGGAAATGTTTTTCCAAACCCAAGAAGCTTTACCTGAATTAGTTATTTTTCATTTAAAACATTTAAATATTTGAAACATAAAAATACACCTTCAAAAAACGGATTTTTATGCAAAATATAAAGAATTTGAATTTTCTTTCTCTGTGTACACACACACACAAATATGTTACAGTTAACAGAAAATTTAAAACTTTATCTGTAAACAAATCAACAAGATTTTTAACACAGAATGGGTTAAATGAAATGCAAATATGGTGAATCAACATAGAAAAACAAAAATGAATGAACAAAAATTTAGCAAACAATTAAGACTAAAATAATTTTTTCTGGTTTTAGCATATTCTATTTTACATACTTTTATATATTTTACCTTATATATCTCAATGGCATTGAGATATGTAGAATATCCCCTGTAAAAATGTTTTTTTTACAGAATAGTCCAAAAAATGTAAATAGTGTAATAATGTTTAATGTATTATTTCAAAAGGATAATAAAGCACCTTAGAGAGACTCAGTAAATTTATACCTATTGTAATGATCACTTCTAAACAGACCCTTGAATTTCTGTACTTCTGATACACAACATTCAATTTGCATTGATCTCTTTTCACAATAAAATGTAATATTTGGAGAAAGACTAAAGTCATGCAGTACATATAGTATCCATCATTCAGTAGCAACTGCTGCTGATGCGGTAAAAGAAAATGTGAACCAATATACAGTGCATCTTCCAATATTTGTCATCATAGTTCCTTAATGATAACCTTAACATAAACAATTTAAAAAATGCAAATAAAAATTATTATAATTCATTGGTATAAATTTTTCCAAATCTGTTAAATTTTGCTTTGAAAGATACACTCAGAGGTTAACTGTAAGCATAAACACTTGAATAAACTCTGTTGACAATTTATTTGCTTACCTAAGCATACTTTTCATCATTGATTTATGTATGGAGAGAGAGAGAGAGAAAAATAAAGATCAATTAGACATGTATGATGCATTTGTAAAAGATTAATACCACAAACTACAATCATAGAGTTAAATCAAGTTGGTAGTATTTACACACTGCATAAAAAATGTACTTACTGTCTAATTAGAAAAGATTTGAACCTACATATGTTTTAACAGGCAGTTGTGTTTTACTAAGCTTAGCATTTTTTAAGTACAAGTTCACAAGTATAGAGAACCCAGTGAGGTTTGAACCTACTAGTAATGTTTAACCAGGCTAGCTTACTAAGGTGCCCAGATTTGATAGAGGTTTATAATCAACAAACACTTAAGTAATAACTGTAGTGAGATCTACACAAAATAAAACATCTTGCAAACTATATTCTTAAATTTCATTACTTACAAGCAAGCAAGATGATTTAAAAATATTGTTCAAAACAGAGAAAAGTAATATAGTCAAATTTTTAGAAATATATATGCAATTATCATTCTTATTGTAACAATTGTTAAAAAGTGAAATCCTTAATTTCAGAAGAAAAAGCCATTTGAATTGGAACTGTTGTCATTGTTCTGAAACACTAAAAGTACTATAAACGTCTATAAAGATAAGGGTCAACTTGATGTTTCATTTAAAAAATTCTGCAACTTCCAATTTGCTAATAAAATTCCACAATCTTTTCAACAGAAACTGGATTTAGACTATCAGAGGATCTTACTAGGGTATGCAAGAGAAATTCAAATGTGCATGCAATCAAGTTTCATGTATTAAAAGTTCATCAACCTTTTGTGCTTTTTCCCTATAGAAAAATTTGCTTTGAGTACTATAACATTTTCTCAAAGAACACACAAACACAATCAGATATTATGCTGGAGGAAAAAAGTTTAAGAACCTCTGTTCTATATCATGATTATACTTTAAAACTTGTTTCCAAACAGTGAGTTTACAGTGTTTTAATAAAAGTATCTTCTTCATAAATATTGTTGAAGTCTATACAACTTTGTGGTTATCAAAATCGTTTTTGTCTAGCAATCATTTTTAAACAGTAAAAATGCACATTCAAAGTTAATTTCATCAGTAAAAGCAAAAGTCTGGTGATAACTCATGAAATTACTAGATGTTTTCTGTATTGGATAGGTAAGGATTTTTATTTTCTAGCCAATTTCATTTATTCCATACTCTCTACTAAATCATTGAAACTAACTTGATGAAAAAAAAAAAGAAGCAAAATCAATAAAAACAATAAAAATGTCAGACACTCAGATGCCCTTGAATTAACTCCTGAAAAAGGACCTTTATTATTACAGATCAGGAGTCTACTAAAAATCAGATAATATAGCTATTACAAAAAACACTACAGTCAACAATGAAAATCATATAGATTTGGAGACTTTCAACTCTTTTTGATATCTTATTTTCTTCCTATATTGAGTTTTTCTGGGATTAAAGCTATTAAATACATCTGTTAATAAATACCCAAGGTCTCATTAGCAATAGAACAGATCATCCAAGAAAAATTTTTTAACAGCTTATAAAAAATGTGTTTATAACTGGGTATATAACTTTCTTAGAAAGTTCTTGTATGAAAGAGAAGTACTTTATAGTTTTTTTTCTTGTTTTTATTTCATTTAATGGAGCTTTTCATTTGTTATTCCATATTCAACACTTTCACTGGGAAGAATTTTTTCTATTTATCCAAGGTTTTCTTTTTCAAAAAACAATTTACAAAGTCTTCATTATCTAATGTCATATAAGTCATTTATCTTATCAAGATGTAAACATTAATTTATTCCATTCAATTTTTTTATTTTCATGCTAAAAGTTTTTCACCATTCTGGATTCATAGAATATTTAGATTATCTAATTGGCTGATAATTCAAACTTTAATATAATCTCCATACATTCTTAAGATAAAAGTTATAATATAAATAAAATTTTGTCCTAAATGTTGTGTGTTTATTATTTAGTATAATTGTGTATGTATGTATGTATGTATGCATGTGTGTGTGTGTGTGTGTATATATATATATATATATATATATATATATATATATATATATATATATATATACACACACACACATACAATGTCATACATGTGTTTGTTTTGTATATGTGTGTGTGTATATATATATATATATATATACACACACATACATACACAAACAAACACACACGTATGACATTATATATGTAGAGAAATCTGTTGCATACCGTTCTATATATTGTAAAATATTAGAATTATTTTAGAATAATGTTAATATAACTATACAAATTGTTTCATGAAAACATTCTTTGCATTTTGTAAAAATTTAAAGAAAATAAAGACTAAAAAGTAAAATGTATGACTTAATTTTAAGGAATATTTGAAAATAACTGACTTTTCTTGAATCAAAGTCATCAAAATGTTAATTTACAAAACTAAACCGACAATAATAACTCTTCACAAATAGGTTTTGATTTTAATATTAACCCTTCATATTACCAATTCACCATATCATTGTTAATTTATCAAATAAATTTTATAATTAAATTCTTTTTTAAGTCAACCTTGCTGCAATTTTCATTTTCTATTGTAATTGTTAATATTAACGAATTATTGATTGCATATTTGTTTTAATGACGGAACCAAAATCATGATAACTTAGTTGGCCATTAATCTAAATAGAATCACACTGTAGAAAGTAAAGAGTAACTAACCCAGACTCATTTGTGAAGTATTTTCAAGCTGTCTTAAAAATCATCAGTTAGCATTCAAATATAGCTTCTCTCTTCCTTACATAAAGAACTTTGATTAAAAGTTAAGATTTATGCAAAGCAATCAAATTAAAAGTTTTATTTATTTTATTGGTACATATTTTTAGATTATACTGCTAGATTTGTTCTTTTCATATTGATATCCACATAAAGCAATTTATAGGAAGAAAATCATTAGAATTAACTATTACTGTTTTATAGTAAATAGGAGGATTCAGTAGAAACCTTTCTTGAACCATAAAAGTCAAGCTATAAAAATTTATAACAAAATATTGCCTCATAAATATGACAGCCACTTCAGTCAAATTGCAAAATGATTATTTGAAAATAAAAGTAATTTATGTTAATTTGTTCTGAATTGAGGTTAAAGAAATAAAGAGCATGTTCATAGCTTTTTTCCATCAAAATCTTTATTAGAAAATCCTAAGGCATGCACATTGATGAAGTCTTCAATTTAGAGCAACTGCACTAGAAATATAACATATTAGATGCTGTGAGTTTTACAGTTCTCACTCACATGAAAAAAGTTGATTATTATTTCAATTACTAAAGGACATTGATAAAAATCACAAAATGAGCTCTAATGACCCTCTTAGGTTACAAAAATTGTATATTGTCTTTAGATTAAAGCAAATGATGTAGTGAAAGAAACATTTTTCAGTCCCAAATTCACACAATGTCTCAAGTAATTCAATTTTAAAAAGAGTTATAATTAACCAAATACAGCATTATATAGTTGTATCACACTGAAATATAAATACACGCTTTTTAGTTTTCTAATTTCTGATAGTTTTGTTTGCTTTGAAAGAGATATGCACCAATATTGTCTGCAAGATGAAAACATCATATCTGTCAATTTTTTTCCCCAAAATTTAAACAGTGAATCTCATTGAGACATTTTATTTTATTATATTTTAATAATGAAAATTTAGCATTCATCTTTGCTGCTGAAATGGATTTTTTTTTAATTCCATTATGAAAGGAAAAACAATTCTTCAAGATTCATCTTAAAACATCTAGTTGCAAACTAGCTTTAAAAATAAATCATTTTCTTTAAATTTTAAAAAGTAAAAACAACAATAATACATTTCAAAGCAATAAAACATTGTTATATTTATTGTGCAAATATCTCTCCAATCTCAGTTCATATTATATAACATTACTTTCAATAAACCAAAAAAATTTGGTCATTTAAAAAGTGGAATTAATATTTTTGTATTTAAAAAGAATTAAATCTTTTTTTCAATTTTTGTAATCATCAGCTATTTTAATAAATATTTATTTTTAGATGTTAGTTATGAATATGTTTCCTTTTTGACATTTACTTGGTGTGTTAAAATTTGAAAACATTTAAATTGTTTATTGATTGGTTACAAATCAGTTTCTAAAGATAATTAGATAATGAAAAGATTTCATTTTTTTTTTCAGTTGTACTAATTTGAAGCTTTACAAATATGTTAAAAACTAGCATTGAACATGCTTTCCAAACTAGAATATTCTTTAATTCATCACTTTTTAACACTTTTAAGTAGTTAAGTACTTTTTCAAAGACATGCAGTCCTGATAGACATTACACATACACTTCAGTATTTGGCATATATTCCTATTAGCTCTTTATCATTAACTTATTACAGACCTATGAATACTATACAAAATTTGTAATAGATATAAATCAGACATCCTTACTTCCATGCTGCATTTTTCAAGTCTATTCTAAGGTTTAAGACAGATTTAGTCCATAACACAAAATGAACACATCAAATATATATGAAATAATAAAATTAAACATGCTATCAAATTTAATAATTTACATAATCTTATCTTCAGTAGTCAGATGTCTAATGCCATACAATTTAGGGTGTGAAATCAAGACTAGACAATCTCTTCTCTATTATTCCCTCTATACATCAGATCATCTATCCCAAATTCACAAATAACTCATCGATATTGAATCAAAACTTTCACAAACTTCTATTTAGTCAGTCTCAATTAAATTTCATAACATTTTCACTCAAGCCCCAAAACTCACAAATACAAAATAAATCTAATATCTCACAAGAATTCAGAATGTTTTTTTGTCACGTTCCGATTCAAATTGTTTCTAAATAAAATCAGGACTTTTTTCTGAAGGGAACTTGAGATGGAAACCAAACCAGTCTGCTACCAATTTGACAGTGTTGGTGTTTTGATGGTTCTTTGTTTAAAGCTAACATTACCATGGTATGCTGCTCCTAATGTCAGAAATAGACATTGAGAGAAAATAAAGAGAAGCAGAGATAGAGATAGGTTAGAGGGAAAGTTTCTTAGAAAAGAAAATGTTAATTTATAAAAGGTTGTCATTGTCATTATGGTGATCTCTGACATGTGGTGCTACATAATGTGAAGAAATGCGAGTGTTTGTTGGACCACCTTTGCTTCGCATCCACAAGCGGCTTGACTGAAGACTTCGAGCTGAATTGTATTTATTTTTGTAAAGGGGATCGACATAGGGTTCATTGGAAGTTGTTCGAATAGCCTTTTGCATTTCAGCCTTTTTGTGTTTTCTAAAACAAAGAAAAAACGAATTTTAGAAATTATACTGATCAAAAGAAAAAGAAATGAAATAACATAGATGAAGATTTTGGTCAGATCAAATAAACCAAATTGATTCTTAGATTTAAAACTAAAAAGAACATTTAGAAACATAAAGGTGTACAGTTTAATGAAAATCTAAAAAAAAGATAATATTTATGAACAAGATTTTGAAAAGCAGATGCCACCTTCTGATGTTAACATGTCTCAAGAATTTGTGAAGAAACCCATCAATATTTACTAAATGCTATGCATAACATCAAATATTGCTCTTACTCTGTGATAAAATACTTCTACAGTTAACATGTAAAAGACATTGAAATTTTTGGTCTTGTGCATTTTATTCTCTGGAGTAATCTCCAGAACTTTCATCTCCACACCATCAGTGACTCTGCAGATTTCAGTTTCATGTGACTTCTAAATGTTTCCTTTTTTACAGAAGTTGGACAGTGCCTTTCTTCTTTTGGTTTAAACAATCAAATCATGTAGTATTTGAGAAATCAACCCATTGTATCAGGGGCAACAACCTATAGCCATTAAGTGTTTGGTCAGAATTACTAAAACATTTTTCCTACAACCAAAGAAAAAAGTTAGATAATTGAAATAGTTAAGACATCTATGTATGTATATACACCTACATAACATTCACCTTTCTAGCTATCTCTACATATCATAAAAAGCGAGAACAGTAGTGTATTATGTTTCTTGAATATACTATTAGTTATTTTGTAAAATACGTTTCATAATCATTGACCATCAGGACTTACCTATAATAGATGAAGAGGACTGTCAACAAAAGAATTAATAAAAGAATTGCCAAGAAAACTCCTATAGCAGTTCCAATAATTGTCATTTTTGTGTCCTCTGAAAATATAAAAAATAACCCAGTTTAAATTATGAGAAATTGATCCTGTCAATGAAGATGCAAATGCAATATACATTCTTCTTAAGAGAAATTTACATTATACTTATGCATTCTGATGATACTATGTCATTTTTGTTTCCTTAAAAATTTCAGTTTGCCTAAATATTCCCAGATTTGATACAACAGAACTTGAATAAATTTCAATACTTATATGAATCATTTTAATGAATTCTGTGTGTACTCAAAACCTACTCCATCAAATTATGTTTAGTTTAACATACCCAATTCACCTGAAATTATTTTGTTGTTAAATATTTTCTATTCAGATTGTAGAGGTTCAGTCCTATTTATGACAACTTTTCTTTCTTATTTAAAATAAAGGAAATTTCCTTCATATAACTAATGTTTGAATGTCTTTACTTTGATTTATAGGCCTATTTTTATGTGAATCTTTTTAATTATATTTCAGTTGATATTTTTCTAAAATAATCAACTTTTTTCCTTCACTTCAGATTTGGAATGTTGTCCATGACATCAAACTCTACATCAAGTCAGTCAGCTCTCTATTTGGACAGTCCAAAACGTCAGTCTTATGATTCAACTTCTTGTTCATTCTACTGATTAAAGAAAATATTTCCTTATTTGTTGCAGATTTATTTCACTTGGATTTCAAAATGAAACATAATTATATTCAACTATAAACAAAGGATCAAAACAAAAATAATTATTTGTAAATATGATTCAAAAGGAAAGGTGTATTAAACAGTTTGAAAATATTTTTGGATGAGTAATAAAAGAAAGACAAAGATATATTTTTGAGAAGAAAATCAAAGTTAAAAAAAGATTATTTCAATCATGTTTGGAATAGAAAAGACAATCAATGGAATATACATATTTTTCATATAAAAATATATAAATTATCTGAGAAAGAATCAAGGAGTTACAAATGATTTCATTGTTGAACTGAAGACGTATCCATGTATTTACTTGTGTGCTTGTGACTATATACATTCATCTTTGTCTGTGCAGTTATCAGATTTTATCAAAAGAACTTTTTAATTTTTGTTATTAAGTCTTGTTCTGTATGATGTCAATTTTTTTCCAAAATCTCAGAGATGTAACTTTGGTAATTTGTTTCATGTTCTATTATCCTAAAAGAACCCCATTGGGGTTTTTGCTAAATGAACAATAATTTCCACTTGAAAAAAATATTAAAACAAAAAAAATTTGTAGTAAAAATCAATTTAAATATAAACTGTATATATATTTTTTCTGCAATATAATACTTGTTGCATACTTATCTCATCATAGTTTTTTTTTAGTCAACTTATATTAAGCACTGTGTTATTCTGAATTAGAAGTACAAATCCTATTTTAAAACTATTATAGATAATGCTCACATTATAATAAAAATTGCAAATAGGTTTTTTAATAAACACAAATCTAGCTATCTAACAGCTTATAGAAAAAGAGATTGATAAAGGGTAAAACATCCTGGAAACATTAAATGGACATTAAATGTGAACCAGAACAAAGAGACTGGCTTCTAAAATTTATTATTATTATGATTTATTGATAATCAGAATACAGAAATATAATACTTTATAATTAAAGCAATTTAATTCATATTAAAATGCTGAATATTTTAAATGAAACCCAGAAATATTTTTCTCACCTATACACTGAGAAGACGAAGTCGCTCCCTCAGTTGATGTTTTTGATGTTCCTGCACACCTTTTGCAAGCAGTTTTTCCTGTTTCATCTTGATAGTAGGAGACAGGACATGAGTCACATGTTTGCATATCTAGATTATGAAATTTACCAACTGGACAAGGAATACAGCCATAACCTGAAAAAAAAAAAAAAACATCTGTGATAAATCCTTGCAAATTTAAATGATAACAGATAATGTAAGTAAATGTTTTCTTACACTGATAACATTTACATACTTGTGCATTTATAAATTCAATGAGTAGGAAAAAAAAATGAGGCATTAAGAAAAAAAATTATATGAAGGATATAATCAAAAGACAAGCATTAATAATCAATAATAATGATAGTAGTTTAATCAATCTGTACTATATAGGGAGTACAAACTTTTGCTTTCCAAAATAAACACATCCAAAACAAAAATGTTAAACCATAATTTTTGACAATTTCTGCAACAAGAAAATAGGTAACTCTCTTTTTATTTATTCATTAAGAATGTTGACAGTCTTAGAAGGATTTAGAAAAGAATTACACACACACACACACACACATATATATATATTAAACATGATATATTTAGGCAGCAATCATTCATTTAAACATAGACACAATGTCTGTTCAGCCTTTAGTTAGTTTCTCCTGATGACAAATAAATGAATAAGTCATTTGATGTCAGGTGGATGAAATGTGTCAGCAAATATAAGTTTTCATTTTGTCTTTATTCAATATTTTTAGTTATATCTGAAGTTATATATATAAATATATATAAAAAATAATTAATTCAAAGTATTTAAAAAATAAATAACTTCATATATTACTATAATTTTAAATAATGAGTTTATCTCCTTTAGCTTTTACCATAAAAAATTCAATAAAATTGTTTTTTTCATGTTATAATTTCATTTTTTTTCATGATTATAATTTTAGTCTATTTGTTCAAAAACAATATGATACAATTTAAACAAAAATCAATATTTTTAATTAAATAGATAATTGTTTTGTTCACATTTCTAGTGTATCTCCAAACAAGTTGATTTTTAAAGAGAACCGATAAGGTCTGTCTAATTTTTATTATATTTTTTCAATTTTCAGATGAGACGTTGAGTATTGTGCTCAAAGTTGTGGATAAACTGTCTGAAGTTCATACTTTGTTATTTTTGTTCAAATACATTTGACTTTCACACTCATTATCAAGAACCAATGTGGTGTCTGTGTGGTAGTTAGAATTCCTTTGTCTGTATCCTGCTATTCTTTGGGAAGCTGGACATTTGAAATGGTTATATTGATGATGTTTTGTTGATAAATCCCTACAAAACAATATTACTTGATCTTGCAAATAAACTAAACAAAGTTGAGCATATGATAGAATTTACTTATGAAACAGAAACAAACAAACAAAACATTACCTTTCAGTGATATGTTAAACCATACTAATAATGACCTAGAATTAAGTGTATCATAAATCTTCTAATAAAAATGATCTTGTAAATTTCTATTCTTACCATAACAAAATAAAATCTGAAATAATTACTGAATTCTATTTAAGTGCACTCATAATTTGTAGTCCACAATATTTTCAAGAGGAGAAATACATTGAAAATACGTTTCTCCAATAACCTAATTATTTCATATTCAGTCCAAAACTGAAAGCTCAAATTTAAAAAATAAAAGAATGAACGATAAAATAACTATTGATAAGAAATGAGATACATTATACTACCTACCAACTATCACAACTACAATTGAACAGAATTTATCTAAGCATAATGTAAAATTTGTTACAACTATTGAAACAATAAGAGACTTAATACAAAATAATAACAATCTAAAACAGAAATTTACTCTATAGCCTGTAATGACTTCCACAAGTAATACATAGGAGAAACCTCAATGAATTTAAATAAAAGATTATATGGACACTAAAGAGATCTTTTGCAAAACAACACACTGAACACATTAGTTTCTCATCATAGTAAGTTTGACCATAATTTTGATTTAAAAAAAAATGCTTCTTTAATCAATAGAGAAAGCAATTTACTAATGCAAAAATATATGGAAATTGCACTCATTGCTAAATCATCAACAGTAAATTTGAATTCAGGTTCTTACATTTCTTGGCAGATTTTCTGTTATCACTTTACACAGTATGCAAAAAAGATCCAAAAGTTAAACTGAAGTGTATAAATACTGTTGTTGCTTCTCTACTTACCACATGTAACATTTCCACCTTCTGATAAATGACCCAAGGGGCATACACATTCCACCCGAGCAGTACAAGCAGATACTGGGATAACATTTTGGCTTTCCTAAAAATAAAACCATTTGAAATTGGTAAAGAAAAAAGGATGGCTTACATTTTTTTTAAATTACATTAATGTGTATGAATAATTTTCATAAATCTCACAACAATTATACAGAAAACTTAAGAAACATAATTAGAATTATTAGATTATTAAACAAAACAATGTTGGCATTTACTTAGATTGTTTCCTAAAACAAACTGTAAATTAAATATAAGATAAATATACTTAACCAATCTTAAGTTACATGTCACATGGAAAAAAAGAAAACATACAGATATACACAAATTTTTCTCTAACTTCATACACCCTTTTTCTTAATCAACTTTGTTCTAGTTAATTAACCAAAACTTTCATATGATTTTAAAACATATTTATCAACATAGAGGACAAAAATTAAAATATGATGCTCAAAGTGCTTAAATGGAAACCCACTTACCACACTATATCTGGAAATTCTTGAACAATCCCGACCAATTACACTGGCAGCCATGTGGCTAATATTTTTCTCAGCCTTATGTAATGTAAATCTATAAAAAACACAGATAAATCATATAAAGCAAATTATTTTGAATAGAAAAGAAATCCTTGACAGAAAAAAGCTCAATGTTCGTTCTCTGTATTTCTCTTTAGATTATCTTAATAACATAATTAAGCCTACAATAATGACTAACAACAGACCAGAATTTTTACAAACAGATAAATGGTAAAAGCAGAGAGCTAAAGGATACAATGTTTACTGTTTTATGCAGTCTCATATTAAAAGTTTTCCTGTATAAAACACATTTATATATTTAAAAAAATTAAATAACTGTTTTCACATATCAAAAACATGCCTGCTATATTCCATTTAATCTAAATTTATCACACCTGCATCAGTAGTGACTCACTAAAATGTCTCAAAGTAAATAATTCATTAGAGATGGAGGATTTTCTGATTATAAGAAACTGGATTAGATACACTTCATCATTACTAAGCCTTTGATGAATGAAATCATAATCTATCTAATAGATTTGTTATTATATAATAAGTTTAATATTAAACACCTTGAAAGTATATATGTGTTACAGTAATGGTGAGATTAACTGTTTCCTTATACAGAAATATTTGGCATTCATTGACTGAACAATTAGCATTACTGTCAGATTAAATTTATAAAATCTTTCTCTCAAAACAGGTTTCTCAGTTTCACTAACTTTTATTACTATTTCTTGTAGTGATGATGGGTTTCTTTCCTAACCTTTTCTTTGAAGTAGTGTGGAAAGTCAACATCTTGATTATGTTATTTTCTCTTCAAGGTATATATGCTATCTATTTTAGTTGTTGCTGTTGTTGAAAGTCTTCAAGTGATATGATTTCTGTTATTTGGTAAAGTTCTTTATTTGGGATAATGTAGCATCAGTCCATGAGATCTGATGAAGGTCAGTCCATTCTAACATGTACAGAGTTCATTACTTTCTAATCTGAGAAATTTGCTGTATACAGCTGACAGTTTAGATATTTTGTTATCAAGCTGGATGCTATGCATGACATCTATATGAGAGTCTAGATCTATATGAGAGTCTAGATCTATATGAGAGTCTAGATCTATATGAGAGTCTAGATCTATATGAGAGTCTAGATCTGACAAGTTATTTAAGAACATAACTTGAGTTCCTAGGTTTTGGTTTTGTAGCATCTTGCAATATTGGATAAAATTAGCTCTAGTATAGCCTATGATAATTTTATTTATCTCTAAATTTGTTATAACTGAGCCATACACCAATGTATTTGAAACATTTACTATTTATTAATTTCCCATTCTATATTTTATGATTGATTCAGGGTATGTGTCATCACTGCTTTCATACCAATTCCAGATCATAGTCTCTGTTTCATACCAATTCCAGATCATAGTCTCTGTTTTGGAAAGGTTTATCTTTACTTCTTGGAACATTTGATAGAGAAAGTTGATTTTTGTTCATTAAGTCATTCTTATCCCAGCTATGAATATCTGTATCACCTGCATAGCTCCCCCACCACCAATTCCTTCATCATCAGTACATTGAACTTGGGAGGGAAAACAAGAACAGTTTTCTATTAGTAAATTCATTTGGGATGTGATATGGAATGCTTAAATGAACAGTGCCTGTCTCTTAAACATCTGTGTTTGTACACATGTGGAGAATAATCAAGGAAGAGATTAAATAGACTGGGGCTCTTGTTTCTTCCTTGTTAAAAGGAAGAAATTGTATCTGTCTGAAAAGCAAAACAAAGTTAAATCATGTTAGTGAGAAAGTAACTGAAGTTGTGATGCCTAGGTCAGGATCGATTACATTACAGGCCCCTTCTCTGAATTTTAACAAATGCAAAATATATAATAGGAGCACTAGACCAGATATTGCAGCAGTATTCAATGCAAGGTTGAATGGTAGATTTATAAATGTGTACAAGGGATTCTGTTGAAAAGAATTATCTGGCACAACACAGTGAACCAAGTTTGCTAACAAGCATACCTAGCAATTGATTCAATATAATCTTTCCACTTCATATCAGTGTAAAACATGAGTCCAAGAAGCTGCAAAGTATTTCTCTCCTGGAGTTTAATATCAGCCATGCTGATGGCAAGTAGAAAAGATTCTCTTTGGTGATTAATTAAAAGCAGTTTTGTTTTGGAGGTGTTAAAATTTACAAGTCATTCCTTGCCCCAGTTAGCCATTGATTGCAAGTCCTTTTCAAGAGTAGTTGCCAGTTTTACTTAGTAGCAAGCCCAACAGGTCTAACAAAGACAGGAGTAAATAGTTGTGTCATCTGCATAGATACCTAGTTGGGAACTGATAACATCAGGAAGATCGGTGATGAAGATATCAAACAACACATTAGAATCCACTTAAGGGTGAAGATATTATTGTCTACAAATGCAGTATAATCAGTTTATTTATATATTTAAAGTTAACAGATTAGTTATTACTTACTGTGTACCAGAAATTTTAACTTGCACATTTGCATATTTTGTTGTACGTCTCAGGCGGTTATCAGAAGTAAAATTAATATCTGGCTGAGGACATACAAGAGACACAAAGATGTCATTACATTTGTTGATGCAAAGACCTTGCCACATTTCAGACAAAGCCAGAAGCCGTTGTTGTATGTGCTCAGTGATGATTTGTTCATACAATATACGACTCCTCTCTGAATTGCAATATTTCACTTCATATTGCATGTCAAGGACAAGCAATACAGATGGTGAATTTGATGTAGAAAGCACTGAAAGGAGAAAAAGAATGAATAAAGTGAATGAAACAAAAGACAAAACAAAAGAAACAGTTGTAGCAAAGAGACAAAAATTACAAAGAATTATTTAAAAATAATCATACAAAAGTTGCATTTGCTGGAGAGACACATGAAGATTTAAACTGGGAGCAAAATGAAAGAGAAAAGAGGAATCAGAAAATGTCAGGAATTTCTTACCTTTTGGTGTTATAATGCATTCAGATTCATACATACTTCCTGTATACCTGGTTGTGTGACCAACAGGGCATTGAATGCATAAAAGAGAGTATCTGGCATCACGAAAGAAGCCACGAGGACATTTTTTACACTGATAAGTATAAAAGTCCATCTCTTCACCATCTTCACAAGGAGCTGGAGAAAAAAGATCTAGTATTTTACAAGACGATTAAAGATTATTATAAAATAATGTTCTCTGCTTATATTATCATAGACTGTTCATATTGGAAAATATTTGAGATATCAATAATAAATATCTGGTTCAAGATTAAAGATATTTTATAATGTTAAAATATGTTTGTTATTAAATGTTATTTATGATTAAGTTTTAATCATTTAAATGAAAATATAGATGACAGGTTTGGCTTAGTAAAATTTCTGCAAGAAAATAGAGACATTTTGTAATTGTTTTGAAACTACTTTATAAAATGTTTTCATTGTTTTTTGTAAATGGATTCAATTTTCAAGAATTTATTTATGAATATAAATTTATCTTAGCTAACAAAATTTCTGACTTTCTTCATCATTTGTAGCTAAATTTCATAAGGAGACTTTGAACAAAATTACTTGGATATACAAAATATTCTTTTTCAAAAAGTATATAAATTTTGAATTAGTTCCTAATGTACCATTTCCTTCCATGTTGAAATGTTTAAATTTGTCTTTGAAAGTTCTCAATCCACTTTATATTATTTCACAAACTATAAACAACAATTCATATTTTGCACTAATACTAAATTAATTGAATCCTTCACAAATGAAAAGAAAAGAGCTTGTTGTATAGACTCACAAGGCTAATAACTTCCTGCAACAATGATCCTTATTTTTTATCATACATAATTCAGGCTCCAGTTTTAATAACATATGTATTTGTGCAAAAAGTTTTAAAAGTATAAAATCTTGCTTATTTTTTGTTTTAACAAATATACTTTAAAGGTAAGTTACAGTTACACATGAAAAATTAATTAATTTTAAGTATTTTGCATGATCCTAAAAAGGAAAAATTTTGTTTACCTAAACATTGAGACTCTGTGTCAGCTCCTTCTTCAAAGGTAGTCATGGAGAATGGACATGACATACATTCATGTTGCATATTTTGTGGTTGGTAGAAGCCAATGGCACATGGTTGGCAACTTGAACCAGACAAATAGCTACCAGCTTTGCAAAAGACTAGTGATCAAAAAGGAAATAATGTAAAAATGATGAAAAAAGATGTTTTGATAAAACTTCATTCTTCATTCAAGAATAACAATTTGTGTTTGGCATAGATGAATGTGCTTATAACAAAAAATAACTAAAAGTATGGTGACATGATGTGTAGCTGAAAAATCCCAATTCATTAAGTTTTATTTATTTAAAAACAATTTGAAAAATATTATTTCACTGAATGATGTTATTTTCATTCTAAAGAGTGTGATATTTAAGTGCAAATGTGAAACTGATCACTAAACATATTTCAGTTAAATTCATTTAAACGTATTAATATCCTATACAATAGTAATGGCTAGAAATCAGCTTTAAAGATTGATCCACAATTTCAAGAATTTTTTATAAACCTTTATAATATATAAATAATTAATATTCATAGTGTAGACAACAAGAATGAAACAAAAGATTTGGCCTATTTCTAAATTCAGATGCCAATCACTAATTTTAGAACCAGTGCTTATCCCCAAGTTTAATAGTGACATGCATCCTTTTTTACACATATTTATACAAATTTTATGAAAAAATAATCAAGTTGTTAATTTGACTTCTTGCCTAACTTTTTTTCATATATAATAAAGCACACATTGGCTTGAATTAGAAATTAATTCACAAATCAGTTTTAGTTTTCATAACTGAGAATCTTATTTGAATTGATCAACAAGCAATAATTTGATTATGAACTCCAATATTTTCTATACTGATGTAAAATAAAATTACAACACTCTGGAGAACAATACTAATTTTGAACAGAGATATGGTTTTCTTCTCTCTCTCTCTCTCTCTATATATATATATATATATATATATATATATATATAGAGAGAGAGAGAGAGAGAGAGAGAGAGAGTGTGGTAGTTATATTCTGATTCTTCAACCATCTTGTGATATAGCAATATTCATATCAGTGTCTGTGTGAGTTTCAGACAGTGATATATGCTGTGATATGGTTCAGTGTCATAAAAGAGTCCAGTGCAAACAGCTGTTATGTCATAATACACACACATTCCTTTTGTTCAATTAGATCAGATTTTGGGGCTTTGAGTGATAAGTGGTTACTTTGGCACATGTTGGATCAAAAAATTTCATAAGGGCAGAAGTGGCAGATCATGTAGCATCTACAGTACTGTTCATAGCAAGAGTGTCAACACAGACTGTTGAGAAATCATTTACTTGCAGCAGGACTACAGGCAAGTCTGTTTCTTTCACTTATGGCATAAAACCATTGTGCATGTCTCCAGTGATATCACAAGAGGGTCAACTGGGAAACCAAATGACAATCTATAGTGCTCCATAATGTGAACAAGTGCTGCCTTCATGCAAGTGATCATAGTTTGCATGTTTCATAGTGACTTGGGGAAACAATTACTTCCAGAGTAGATTTGCCCACAACCCACAAACCCAAACTCTGGTAATATGGTGTGAAATGACATAAGTTAGAACTCTTGCTTGCCTTTGGTATTTATGGAAGAAATATTGAATGCATGTCCAGAATATTTTTCAACCTGTTCTGCTGCCTTTCCTGCAACATGAAGACAATATGTTGTTCTTATAGGATAATGCCTGCCCAAATGATGCCTGTGTTACTTCACATGATTTGCAAGATATCTACCAATATCCACAGTTGACACAATCATCATACCTGTTCCCAGCGACCATATATGAAACATGTTGGGATGATGCCTGATATGTTTAGTTAACCTTTAGTTAACTCTTGTGTTCACACATGCAAAAGAATAATGTATTATAGGATTATATCCACCATCTCTAGGATCATATCTATGGGAAAGAAGAATATTGATCTGTATAATTTATCCTTTACCTACATTACCTGTACACTTTTTATCCTGTGTAAATTGAAATACATATTCCAGATGTTGCAATCTTATATTCTGTGTATATCACTCATTTTACAAAGTGAAAAACTTTACAAAGTGTTTCATTTTAGAACCAAAATAAATCTATATTTGATAAAAATATTTTATCACTGTCAAAATTAACTTTCTTTAGGAAACCCAATCATCAAACAGTTTAGAATGCAAAGAAATAGAAAGATACATTAGTTTCCTGAAGAAATTAATTTTTCTCAAGATATATTTAAAAATTAATGAGGTGCACAGTTTTTACTGAAAACAGATACTAGGCATATTAGGAGAAACAGATACTAGGCATATTAGGAGAAACTTGTAATCATTATACTGTACAAATGTACAAGTGCCTTTGAATGCACAAAACAGGGAAAATAATTTCCTCAAATATTAATATATAGCGTTTCTCTTTGCAAATATTGAACAGTAAAATATTTTACTAAGAACTGCTGCTGTTGATAGATAATGAGAGCTTTTCATGAAATTTATATGAAAGAAGCAATTGTTTTCAAGTACCCTGAGAGCAGTCATCCAGACTTGTTGATCCAATTGTTAATGTTGTCTTATCCTTTGGACATGGAAGGCAGGTAATATTCCGGTTATAGAACGAGTTGTATGTTGCTTGTGCACAGAGATGACAAGTCTCCAAGTAAACATTCAAGTAATAACCTTTAGCACATAACACTACAAAATACAAGACAAAAATCAAACAAATAAAATTATCAATTCTTATATCAAATAAATTTAAATATTTATTAAAAGTAAAATGTTAATTTATTAACTATTTTAGTGTCTTTAGTGTAAGATTTACAGAATATACTTATATGAGTTTAAGCTTATGATATCTATAATTATTCAAAATATTGGCAAGGACTTGTTTTAGTTTTATCCCACACAGGACAACATAATTATTATTTATAAATAAATCCAAACGTATTTGATTAACATATCTCTTATACTTGAAAATTATTATTGTACATGTTAATATGAACTTCATGACATTCTTTATCCTTCATTAGCCTTTCATTTATTGATTATCTTAACTTTTTTTACTTTTTATTTTTAAATTTATTTGTAGCAGTTTTTATTGTTTCCCAGAGATATTCAATGCCTGAACATTATTTTCCATTCTTCCATACATCTCTTTTAATGATGAACCACAATTTTTTAATATTTGGTCATTCCATTAATTTGGCATCTTTGAAATCATTTTTGGAAAGGTGGGCAAAATGTGAAGGGGCATCCTCTTGTAGACTCTTTAGCTTAAAACTTCTTAGTTATGACCTCTAACACTCAAAAATTATCTTTTCCAAGAACTTCCAATAATTCACTGCATTTATCTTGATACTATCATCAACTATGAAGGGACCTATTATTACTAGCCTAGAACATAAAATCCCATACTGCCAATTAAGTTATTGTAAATATTTCTAATAGAAAAAATTCACACAGTATATTGTTTGAAACATCAGTTGATTAATATTAATTTTCAGGAGAGAAAACTGACTTACATAATAAAATCTAACAGTGTTGTACAAACTAGAATGAATATAAGATGGAATAATACAGAATGTATTTCTATGTTATAATATTAGTTCTTTTCAAATGTAATTTGTCCTTTGTTTTGTTTTTTAATAAAGCTGTTTAAACATTTGATATTTATCTATTTATCTAAATATTTGTTTGCTGGAAGAAATGAAATAATTTGTAATAATGTTTTTGATTTTGTTCAAAATCATTCATATTTATCTGGTTTTTAAACACCTCCAAATTATATCTTTAGAAAACAGTTTTTTTTTCTATATGTGCAATGCATTTTGCTTTGTTTAACCTTAAAAAAATAATGTCCAAAATTTTTAAAAACGTTATGAAACAATAAAAATCCTGACTATCCTGAAAATTAACACTGAAAAAGTTAAAATAAGAATTCTTCATTTCAAATTCAAATTTTAAATTTTCCATTTCATTTTACTAAAAGAGCTTGCAAAATAACTTTATGCTAAGCACTGATATTTTTCTTTAACAAAATATAGGGTGCTGCAGAAATACCTCCCACATAATTGTAAGACATTAGCTAGATGAAGACGCCATTGCCACTAATGTATTATCATTATGTAAGAGGTATATGTGGAAGCTATTCCTACCACACCCTGTATAAGTGAGCTCTATAAAATTATTTCATTTGAATAAAAAATTATCTTTTTAAATATTTATTCATTAAATGATTGAATAAGTAATTTCAGCTAGATTTTAATAGAATGTTTCAAATTAATTTAGCCATAATGACATTGCACTTCTGTTTGAATTTCTGAGATGAGGAATTATCGTTATTTACATTATTTATATTCAGACTATTTTCCTCATCTTTGTTGCAATGTCTTGGCCATTCATCAAACTAATCTCTATGGAATTCCAAATTGAACCCTATATTTAATCCATGGGAGTAGGCAGTTCCTGTTGCTGTGTGCCCATGTCTAGGGATATCTTGTCCTGTTTTTATTTTTAATATTGTTTAGTTATTGCTCACCCATTTTCTTCTCACTCACTAGGCTAGTGTCCCACAGGAAAATTCTCTGTGCAGAATTTGGAGCTTTAAACATAACCCACCTGCTGATGTTGAAGATGTGCTATCATTTGTCTTTCTTTCTTTATTAGTGGCTCCCATATCATATTTATTTCTATTCTAGGCCTACTAAGCAGATCCTCATAGCCTAGCATATGCACTGATTTTTTCAGACATCCAGTTCTCCAGTGTTCTTCCTTGTCTAGCATTTTCACTTGATTCTACAGGGGCTGATGACTACCTTTTTCTCCCCTTTCAGGATCAGCTATACCTGATTTCATTGTCTCATGCCTAACTACAGCTTTTCGATGTCTCACCAGCCTTACTTTTAGGAGATGGCTTGTTTCACCTTTATATTATATTTAGTACAATCCCCGGACAGGCAATGTGTACTTGGACTCAGTGGAAACAGGGAAAACAATTGTGCAGTGCTAAAAATAAGAACTAGATGAGACAACTATTTATACTTCTGAGATGATGTATTGTAACTATTTACATTATTTACATCTTTAATATGGGAACCAGTAATACAGTGAGCTAAAGAAAAAAAACCGATAACAAAAGAAAATTGTTGCTGAAACATTAGGTTTATAAGTACCAGAAGATCACTCACTGAACACATGGCCCAGTAAATCAAAGCCTTGGTTCAGTGATCCAAAAAGTCACTTGACCCAAAAGAGTTGTGAGTTCAATACCTGGCTGCAAAACTTGGAGAGATGAGTTACTAAAGGGGATACCCCAAAAAAGCATGGCATGTGAAATTAGGGCAATCTACCCCCATGGACTAAATAATAAATAAAGGTTCAAAATTCCAACTGAAGAATGCCAAAACATTATGAACATGGCAATAAAGATTATGACAACATTCCAAGCAATGTAAATATATGAGAACTTGTAGATTAAACAAAGAGTTCAGTTTGTTATTCCCTGTTGACTACCCACAACAGCCGAAACATTGTGAGGACAACAGTTCAAATGTAACAGTCATATCATCACTTTAGTAATAACCAATCAAAATTCTATAAATTAATCTAACAGTAAAAAATATATTTGAAAACGCAGAACACCTTCTCACTTAAATGTGAAGGTCAAATATTTGTAAATATCACTTGCAGAAAGATATGCCTACCCAAATTGCAGTCTTTCTTTGAGGTTGCTCCCTTTCCTGCTGTTGTTGTATTGGATAGTGGACATTTTGAGCAAGCACTATTACCAGATGTATTTTTGTAGTAACCTTGGTGACACATCTGACACTCCTTGCCATCTTTTAATTCAAAACCTGCCATACAAGACACTGTAGAAAAAGTAGAAGAAATAAGAAAGCTACATTTAAAATAATTAGATTCAAACAGATATCCACATTTTATAATTTTCAGGTTCATTTTTATGACTATTAAATCCTATGAATGCATAATTGTTACTTGGGTTTTATTAATGTATATTTAATTTGAATGTATGAGAAGTAAAGACAGCATTTTGGGATAGAAGAGAATGAGAAAAAATAGACTTCAAAAATATCCAAATAAAAGATTAAAACATGATACACAATGAGATTACACACTTTTTACTTTACGAATGTGTAAGAAAATAAAAAGCAAACAAGAGAAAGAATACAAGAAAATAACTTATCTTAACAGGTACAATATTTATATTTATAAATGACAACAGTTTACAATAATAACAATAATATGAGTTACTCCCTTCGACTGGGCTAAAGTTTTTCCTAATAAAAAAACATTTTTTATCGGAGCTCACAAAAACTAAATTAACTTATCGTTCAAAATGTTCACTGAAAGAGAATTTTGTAAAGTTGAAAATATGTTGATAAACTTTTAGCTTTAAAGAAGTTGGAGAAGTGAATGTTCCGTTTGTTTTTTTGTTGCTCGTAGTTGAATGTATTGTTCGTACTTATTTTTCGTAAGATTCAATGTCCTAATTGAATAAGTTTTAGTAAATTGTAGAAATTGGTGAGTGAGTTGTTTCGTTTAAATTGTCGTTTGAATATCAGTGAAGTTATTTCATGTTAAAAAACTTGAGGTCCTAACTTGGTACTTCGCTGTAGTAATGATTCAAGCGTCGTGAACTCGTTTAGCAAATTCTAGTCGTCTTAAATTCTCATTATTTATTGTACTATGTACAAATGTGGCACAAGGCCGAAAAGGGGGCTGGGGAAAAGGAAGGTCATCACATGTCTCAAAACAAAACTTAGCTAGCCACAATCACTGACCCTATCATACTAAACAATATTCCTATCACCAAAACAACACATTTATCCATACCTTTCTTACTACATCCACCAAAATGCCTCTTTTGACTCAATGAAAAACCTAAATACACCCCTTATGTACAAATATTGTCTGTGGGGGAGGGGGGCATAAAAACAACAACTTTTAAAAAATCCCCAATGAGTATATTCAATATGTCGAAATATATTTACAAGAAACTAAACAAAATTAGTGTTAGTATTAAACACCCCCACAAACTTTGAATGTGGCAGAAATATCAGTTAACCGGACGAAATCGATGCGAGACTATAAAAATAAAGACACATTCAAACCGTCAAGCACTCACACAAGCACTCACTCATCCATACACAACAACAAATACGAAAGCACACGCACGAAACGAAAGGCGCCCCGTATCCACCAGAGAACTGACATCACTGACCACCTAAACGAGGGAGGGGACGGGGAGTTAAACTAAAGGAAAAAAAAAGTGGGGACAGAAATAAAAGGGGACCAATGAGCAAACACACCCTAGCTAACTTTATCAGAACAGGAAAGAAAAACTAAACGAAAAAATATAGAAACCTACTCTAACCTAAATTTTGGGAAGGGTTGCCCATGTTCAACCCAGGAAAACAATATCCTAATGCCTAACCGACATCAAAATGCCACTCCAAGTCAGCCCTTTTTTTACACAGCACAAACGCGCAAGATTCACCCACCTTTTGCTGAATTCTGATGTGGAGAGCCGCCGCCTTTCCGTCCTAATCTTGACTTTAAGCTGATGCTTAAAGTACAAGATCAGTTGGGAAGAGGTGAACTTCTCGCCCTCATGGAATCCCTTCTGACACGTCGTCCAAATCACGACTCTCATAACCCCTAGTAAGCAACAGAACACATAGTGTTCAGCCTTCGTCAATTGCGGCACCACATTGCTACAAACAGAACTAGCTTCAAGAACAAAAAACTTTCCCTGCAACATGCGAACCATGAGGCCTTCAACAAACTTCCACAACGGCACTACCGCCTTGCACCGAAAAAAGGCGTGACCAATGGTCTCGACTTCCCCAGTACAGCGACGACAGTTTGGATATTTCTCCAAGCCTGCTGCACAGAGTCTCTTGCCGACCCAGAGGGCTTCACGAATCACCAGCCAGGTGAGTGATGCCTCATCGTTATTGAGGCATTTCAAGCCAGGCGCCCAAGGCCATATCGAGCGAGCCTCCTGCTTCGTAAGACCGAGCTCACCAATCTCAATGCTAGGCATACCCAGACCGCCCTCCGAGGGATGAAAGCAACAGACCTCGCGAGATACCATATGGGCCTTGCCTCTCCACAAGAAAGAGAACAAGACCTTGACTAATGATATTAGTCGGGCATACGGGAGTGGAAGCACAGAGAGTCGGTACAGGAGAATTGGATATATGTGTGAACCACATACTTCCGCCCTTCCCTTCAGGGAAAGTTTCCTCCGAGACCACAGATTAACCGCGACCTCGGCCTTCCCTTGTACCTCCGACCAATTCATTTCCAACTGGAGATCAGGACCGAACCAGACGCCGAGTATCTTGATCGACCCATCCGTCCAGAGGAAAGGTCCGGGAAGAGAAACTCCCTTCCACGCACCCAACCGCAAGCCCATAGACTTATCGCAGTTGATCTTGGCCCCTGTCACCATCTCATACCCACTGATCTCTTTGCTGACTTCGTTAATCTCGGCTCTGCTCGACACAAGAACCGAAACGTCGACAACATAGGCTGAATACCTGGCCGAGGTGGAAGCACCAGGCAGCGAAATTCCGCGTAGGACCGGATCAGCCTTTAACTTGCGAAGGAAAGGTTCCAACGCAAAAACGTAAAGCAGAGGCGATAGCGGACAACCTTGACGAATGGAGCGAGACAATACGAAAGGCTTCGATCTTACCCCATTCACTTCCACCAGCGCACCAGGGGTCGCATACAAGAGTCGGATCCAGGAGCGAAAGTCGGCTCCGAAACCGGCCGCCGAAAGAACAGCCTCCAGAAATCGATGGTCAACCCTATCGAAGGCCTTGGACTGATCCAAATTGATCAGCGCGGCTTCACTGCCGACTTGTTCTAAGATCAAGCGTACCATGTGAAGGTTATCCTGAATAGTCCTGCCCTTCACAGCACAAGTCTGTTCGGGGCCAATCAGACGAGACAGGACAAGCTGCAGACGGTTGGCTAAGATCTTCGCCAAAATCTTTAAGTCCGTATTTAACATCGTTAAAGGGCGAAAGTTCCCTAACCCATCCCCACCGTCCTTGTCCTTACGCAGCAACTTGATCACACCCCTGGTGAAGCGTTGAGATAAAGACCCCTGCTTCATCCAGTGGTTGAAAATCAGCTGCAGCAAAGGAACAAAAACGGGCGACAGTCTCAAGTACACTTCGTAGGGAAGATCATCTAGTCCCGGAGACTTATCCAGGCCAACCTGCTTCAGCGCTTCCCAGATTTCCGACTCTGTTATGGGACCCTCGCACCTAGCCTCTTCAGCTGCCTCAAGGCAGGGAAAGTCAGCTAAATAGGCGTCGAACTGAGCAGAGCTCAGACCGGGCTCCCTGGTGAAAAGATCCTGAAAGTAATCCCGAAATGCCTCGCATATGCCCGCGTTTGTAGTCACGGTCCGCTTATCCGGCAATGTGACGCCCGCTATATGTCGCTTAGACGCGTTTCTATTCTCCTCTGCACGCAGTTCAGCGGCCATGTTCATCGCCTCAGAAGACATTCTTTTTAGCCTAGCCCTAACTACCAGAGCTTGATCTTACTTAATAAGCAAGGAGGCCAACTCTGCCTTAGCTAAGACTATGTCCCCACTAACACGGGATTTCACGGCACGATCAACTTTTTCTTCTAAAGCCGTTTGCGCCGCTAATCTATCTAGATTGAGTCGACGACTAAAATCGGCAGCAAATGTTCTAATTTTGGATTTTAATTTGCCCCACCAGGCCTTTCCTACAACCGCCCCTTTATTCCCTCTGAATGATTAGCAGCAGCTGGTCCCGGAAACCCTGCTCACCAAAAAGTGAACAGTTAAGTTTCCAGTAACCAGCTAGTCTACCCTAGGCTTATTCAAGTTTACACGGACCCAGACAAAAATGATCCGTATAAACTATATAGTGGAAGCTTGGACACCCTAAGAGCCCTACATCGACTCTCCTAAGACTCGGTTCAGGTAGCTCGCAATCGAGCCAGGAGCCGAGTTGCCACTATTAGTCCAAGTCCATGCTAAAAAAAGGGGGTGTTCATTTCGGTACTTATCGACGAGACCAAACTCATCGATAAAGCCCCGAAATGGTTTCACGTCCAGGTTGTTAGTACCTTTTTTTGCCCTATACGATCTATATCGGGGTCAAAGACGGCATTCCAATCCCCGCTAAAACTACCCAACGAGACGTCGTCAAGTACGGCGCGATCTGCCGAAACAAAGCAGGCCGCTCGGAATGGATATTGGGCGCATAAACCCCAATGAGACGTAAAGCCTTATCCTTTATGGTAACATCCAGCACGCAAAGCCTGCCCGCCGGATCCGCGAAGACAAGGGTACATGCAGCCTTCAAAGAGCTAGCCAAGAGACACCCCTTGAACGACCATCAAAACATGCTGAATAAAGGGCGAACCCCCTAGACAGAATGTTCTCACAGTCATGAGAAGAAAACCGGGTCTCTTGCACACAACACACATCCGGGGAGGCGCTGAAGGTCACGAGAGAACCTCGCCCTGCGAGACTCGGACCTCAGGCCCCGGACATTTACACTAGCTAACCAGAGAGCCATAGTGAAGCCTGATTGGGGTTGAACTACTGGTGTGAACATGGACGGGGTAAGGATACCGACCGCATTCTTCCATAGACTCATGGCCCATCTCAGTCTTGATGGTGCCGTCTTGGGAGATACCGCCGATATTTCAGGGGAAGGTCAATTTAAGTGCTCTATATAGGGAGGGGTGAACTAAAACGGGGACCCTCCCTGCACAGAACTGTTTTAAATTTTTCAAATGATTATTTTCAGTTATAGCAATGGGTAAAAGCCATCTTTTTAAGCATTGATAGCTTCGTCAACCATGGCCCAAAATCTGTTTAGCAGCAAGTCCTGATCTTATTACTGTCAGGACTCTCTGAGCATTGGGAAGTACCCGGAAGAAATATCCAGGTCTGCAAACTGCTTGATGGAAGCAAGTATTTCAGGTCCTTTAACCTGTTTCCATAATCCCGGACTCTCTCGGCCTGGGTGGGGGAAATATGGCACACCTCCTCCCCAGTGTTGAAAATTAGTTTTTTTTTTTTTTTTTGCTCGGGTGGGGCTTCTTTTTGGAAGCGGGAGGTGGCATATCGGGTTTTTTTTTACGGATGATTGACTGGGGGTACAAAGGGTAGTTGTTTTTTACTTAACTGGGGAAAAGTGGGTGTATGGAGAGGGGTATAGAAAGACCTATGTCTATAGGGGCTGGGATCTCTACTGAGGGGTGAGGATTTGGATGGCGATATAAATGGGGAAGGTTTTTTCCTTCGGTGAAGGGGTGGGCCGAGCAGAGGACGTTGAAGGGATAGGGTCTTTTTTTTTAGCATCCAATTGCTTCTTCAACTTTAATTTTTTTTTCCGTTTTTTCATATCCCGGGTCAATTTTTTTTGCTTTTCTTGGAGTGTCAGTTCAGAGGCCGGGGCATCGCCCTTAACGTTGCTAGAGGGAGTGGGGCTGTAAGTGCCTTTCTTCCTTGGGGCTTCAGGGGACTGAGGACCCGCTGTTCGGCGCTTCCCTCTGGCCAAACCGGCAACCAGCCATTCCCCCCCCCCTTCTCCACAACTGCACTGGCAGCGGGCGAAGGCTCTTTGGGGAATGTGGCTTTTGATGACACGCCAACCGGAGGATTAACCGACCCGGTCCTGGAGGCTGGTACGCCCATTACAGACGAGGCGGAATCTACAGACGCGGTCAGAGGGGATCTTGAACAACTGGAGCTTGACTTCCAGAGGCCTTCTTCTGGGCAGGAGGAGGAGGAGATGACCAGTCCTCCACACCTCCAGCATACTGGTCTTCGACCCGTCACAATGACCGGTAACTTCAAGCTACCAACATCCAGACAGTTGGGGATAGAGCGGAAGGCTTTCGTCGTCCAGCATGTTTTTCGTCGAGCGACAAATTTTGCGCGTACGCTTGTCCACGACGAAAACTGACACTATTCTTTTTCAATTTTCTTCAATTTATGGGGGTCTTCCAAGAGTCCACCTTCTACAACAAGGTGGGCATAACTCTTGGCACGCTCCAAGAACTCCGCTAAATTGATTACGCACTTTGGTGGGGACGACCAACAAGAGGGCGATTCACCGGCCCCAGGCTTATCTTGCGGTTCATTTCTGGTTTCTTTAACCTTTTCAGAATTTTGGCCATTATTGGCCTCCGTAGGAATCTTTCATTTTCCTTGTTATTGCCATTATTGGCTTCCATAGTATTATAGTATTAATTTTTTCATTTTCTTTTCTTTTTTCCCAGCGGTTTCAACGTCGCTAGGGAAAAGTGGTCTCAAGACAGGAAACTCATTTTGATTGTCTTTGTCCGGGGGGTCTTTTTTGGTAGGGTTGAATAGATGCTTACGTATCGCCTTTCTATAATCCGATAAATTTAGCTTTTTTTTAATTGAAAAAAGAAGGTGTTTTTTTTCCTTTTTTCCATTGAAAAATATTAAGAAGGAAGGGAGTGGTAAAAAAAAAATGGGGAACCGCCTTATAGGCGGAGGGAGAGAAAAAAAAATAAAGGGAGAAGGAAAAAAGTAAAGTATTGCTTATCAGCAAGACAACAATTTAACTTAAACAGAGATCAACAGACGAAAGTAAAACAGAAGGACGTGTGCAAAAGATTATAAACACAAATGTAAAAAATTAAAAGCACAACAGACAAGAAAGCAACAAATTACACAATAAAACTAATAGTTATAAGCGGAAAAAAAAAACCTAAAAAAAAAAAAAAAAGAAAACGCTTTACAGAATAAAGTACGAAACTAAAAATGTAACAATTTACAATATGGCTGCCGATAAAAAACGGTCAACCCCAACTTTACAAGGAAAAAAAAACGTTAAATAATCAAAAAAAAAAAAAAATAAGGACAGAAATTACAAATTAAACACAAAAAGAAAAAAACAAATATTATATACACGTAATTAAAGAGATTAAATGTAGACTTTTTAACGGGTATTTAAAATGAAAAACACAGAAATAATTAACACGTAATAAATAAACAAATAAAAAAAGGTCGGACGGGAAACGAAAAATAAACAGATAAACTCCGGTGTGGGCACGGGAAGAAAATAGATTTAATTTAACAAAAAAAAGTAAAACGTAAAAAAGAAAATAAAAATTAAGAAAGAAATAATTAATAACAAAAATGAAGTAACGGTAAATAAGAGGGAAAGGAAATGAAAAGGAAAAATTAAATGGTCAAAATAAGAACGTTAGAAAATTGACAAATTTAATAAAAAAGTCAAAAAAATAACGTTAGAAAAATGGTAAAAATAATAAAAAACTTAACTAAATTAAGGCAGTCAAAAAGTTAAAAAGTAATCCTCTGAAAAACAGTGTTGCGGACCCGGTAGGGTGCAGTGCTGGATTATACTGAGTGGCCTTGTGCCAGACACCACACTAAACTACCGAGTCTACAAGCAAAAGTAAAAAAAGATAAAAAATGTGCGTGGATGAACAACGAAGAAATGTGGTTAATCCACACGTGCATGATTAAAATATATTAACAAGATAGCCTCCTCGGAATGACTGAAAAATACTGGGTTTCAACAAGAGTAATTTTTATTAAATGCAGGAAAAACAAGTAATTTGTCCCGTGGTAGGGACCAATGAAAAAGTTCCGCGCCAAAATAGAAAACAAGATGGCTAAAGGCGGGAAGTTTCTTGAAGAAGAAGGAGATGCCAGATAAGTCAATGTACATGATAATATTCATACAAGGAAAAATACTCACTGCGAGTTTTTAGGTAATGTGAGTGAATGTTATTGTTATGTACATATTTTTTTTTTTTTTTTTTTTTATAAAACATGAGTAAACTTTAATCAAACAGTAACAAGAAACTCATCCCAAGGTCGGGATCAATGAATATGTTCCGCGCCAAAATAGAAATACAAGATGGCCAAAGGCGGGAAAAGAAAGTTTTATACAGTTCCGGAAAAAGAATGTGCGCACAGATAGAAAGGAGTACTCACTGTGGATATTTTAAGTTGTAAGTGATTATGCATATTTTTAATGTACAGGTTCAAAGTTATAAAGAATGACCGGTCGTCTCAGAGTTTTTTTTGGTGAAACATTGAATTGACAGCTGGTAAATGTTCTGGACTGCTGTGGGCATCTAGCCGAGGGAGAGACGAAGCATGGTCTTGTAGAATGGTTTACGGCGAGCCCAAAGAGAAAGACGAAAAATGTTTTCGTTCAAAGGTAATACTATCCCTGCCTGTATTATTTGGTTCGAAGCCAGGGGTAAGTTTAAGTCACCTGTTGAACACGAAGTTTCTGCCGACGACAGTGTCGCGTGTCTCTAAAAACGTCTTCTGGTAGAAAACGGAGAAAAAGGTCCTGACCTGTGATTAGCAATTTGTTCGTTCAGTAGGATATCCCTGCCTATACTTATTAGGACCCTGACGAGGGATAAAAATACGCCATTAGTTGAATACGAACTTTTGCTCACGACAGTGTCGTGTGTCTCTAAAACGTCTTCTGGTAGAAAACGGAGAAAAGGGTCCGACCTGTTGGCAGCTTCAAAAGGAGAAAAAGTCTTGGTAGAGGGTGCAGTCGACATTGTTGAAAAAATAAGATATTCCGGCCCGCGTATGGGTTAAGTGCACGGAATAAATGAGTTGCCCATCCAGTCCGGTTGAAAGCTAAGAGGCAACTGGATTGCAAACGTTAGCAGTTTTGAAACATCGAAAAACGCGCGGGAAAAATTCAAAAAGTCTAATTTGCATAAGTAGAAGTAGCAGCTCGTCTTGACTGCTGACCAAAAACAGTTACTACTGTATTAGACTAAAAGAGACAGAAAGGGGTGTCAAACGCGCGCACACACGCACGAGTGTAAAACAAAAGGAGGAAACTCGCGCGCGCGTAAAATTATAAATGGAATTAATGTTAATTCCATAACAGAATAAACGTCTAACACAGTCAGACAAGAAACGGTGTAAAAAGTCGTAAATTCTCATTATTTATTGTACTATGTACAAATGTGGCACAAAGGCCGAAAAGGGGGGCTGGGGAAAAGGACGGTCATCACATGTCTTAAATTAAAACTTAGCTAGCCACAATCACTGACCCTATCATACTAAACAATATTCCTATCACCAAAACAACACATTTATCCATACCTTTCTTACTACATCCACCAAAATGCCTCTTGACTCAATGAAAACCTAAATACACCCCTTATGTACAAATATTGTCTGTGGGGAGGGGGCCATAAAAACAACAACTTTTAAAAAATCCCCAATGAGTATATACAAAATGTCGAACTATATTTACAAGAAACTAAACAAAATTAGTGTTAATATTAAAACCCCCCACAAACTTTGAATGTGGCAGAAATATCAGTTAACCGGACGAAATCGATGCGAGACTATAAAAATAAGGACACATTCAAACCGTCAAGCACTCACACAAGCACTCACTCATCTATACACAACAACAAATACGAAAGCACACGCACGAAACGAAAGGCGCCCCGTATCCACCAGAGAACTGACATCACTGACCACCTAAACGAGGGAGGGACGGGGAGTTAAACTAAAGGAAAAAAAAAGTGGGGACAGAAACAAAAGGGGGACCAATGAGCAAACACACCCTAGATAAGTTTATCAGAACAGGAAAGAAAAACTAAAAGAAAAAATACAAAAACCTACTCTAACCTAATTTCGGGATGGGTTGCCCATGTTCAACCCAGGAAAACAATATCCTGATGCCTAACCGACATCAAAATGCCACTCCAAGTCAGCCCCTTTTACACGGCACAAACGCGCAAGATTCACCCACCTTTTGCTGAATTCCGATGAGGTGAGCCGCCGCCTTTCCGTCCTAATCTTGACTTTAAGCTGCTGCTTAAAGTACAAGATCTGTTGGGAAGAGGTGAACTTCTCGCCCTCATGGAATCGCTTCTGACGCGTCGTCCAAATCACGACTCTCATAACCCCTAGTAAGCAACAGAACACATAGTGTTCAGCCTTCGTCAATTGCGGCACCACATTGCTACAAACAGAGCTAGCTTCAAGAGCAAAAACTTTCCCTGCAACATGCGAACCATGAGGCCTTCAACAAACTTGCCCAACGGCACTACTGCCTTGCACCGAAAAAAAAGGCGTGACCAACGGTCTCGACTTCCCCAGTACAGCGACGACAGTTTGAATATTTCTCCAAGCCTGCTGCACAGAGTCTCTTGCCGACCCAGAGGGCTTCACGAATCACCAGCCAGGTGAGTGATGCCTCATCGTTATTGAGGCATTTCAAGCCAGGCGCCCAAAGGCCATATCGAGCGAGCCTCCTGCTTCGTAAGACCGAGCTCGCCAATTAGATCATCTTGTACGGCCCCCTAACTAATACTTGATACAATGCCTTACGGGACAACGCCTGGGCGTTGGAGAGACCATCCGTAGCCCGCAAGAGGAGCTTCAGTGCGCGACGACATTCACGATAGAAGGAGCACTCGGCACGTGGTGTACGGCTGGCCTCCTCTTCGCACGAGTGCACACTTCTCAGGGACGGGAAATGTTTCTGGACGTCTTCTTTCCAAAAGGCACCCTCCGCAACCGACCCGCGACACATTCGGTCTAGAAAGGTGATGCGAAGCATATATTGACGAATCTCAATGCTAGGCATACCCAGACCGCCCTCCGAGGGATGAAGGCAACAGACCTCGCGAGATACCATATGGGCCTTGCCTCTCCACAAGAAAGAGAACAAGACCTTGACTAATGACATTAGTCGGGCATACGGGAGTGGAAGCACAGAGAGTCGGTACAGGAGAATTGGATATATGTGTGAACCACATACTTCCGCCCTTCCCTTCAGGGAAAGTCTCCTCCGAGACCACAGATTAACCGCGACCTCGGCCTTCCCTTGTACCTCCGACCAATTCATTTCCAACTGGAGATCAGGACCGAACCAGACGCCGAGTATCTTGATCGGCCCATCCGTCCAGAGGAAAGGTCCGGGAAGAGAAACTCCCTTCCACGCACCCAACCGCAAGCCCACAGACTTATCGCGGTTGATCTTGGCCCCTGTCACCATCTCATACCCACTGACCTCCTTGCTGACTTCGTTAATCTCGGCTCTGCTCGACACAAGAACCGAAACGTCGTCAGCATAGGCTGAATACCTGGCCGAGGTGGAAGCACCAGGCAGCGAAATTCCGCGTAGGACCGGATTCGCCTTTAACTTGCGAAGGAAAGGTTCCAACGCAAGAACGTAAAGCATAGGCGAGAGCGGACAACCTTGACGAATGGAGCGAGACAATACGAAAGGCTTCGATCTTACCCCATTCACTTCCACCAGCGCACCGGGGTCGCATACAAGAGTCGGATCCAGGAGCGAAAGTCGGCTCCGAAACCGGCCGCCGAAAGGACAGCCTCCAGAAATCGATGGTCAACCCTATCGAAGGCCTTGGACTGATCCAAATTGATCAGCGCGGCTTCACTGTCGACTTGTTCTAAGATCAAGCGTACCATGTGAAGGTTATCCTGAATAGTCCTGCCCTTCACAGCACAAGTCTGTTCGGGGCCAATCAGACGAGACAGGACAAGCTGCAGACGGTTGGCTAAGATCTTCGCCAAAATCTTTAAGTCCGTATTTAACATCGTTAAAGGGCGAAAGTTCCCTAACCCATCCCCACCGTCTTTGTCCTTACGCAGCAACTTGATCACACCCCTGGTGAAGCGTTGAGGTAAAGACCCCTGCTTCACCCAGTGGTTGAAAATCAGCTGCAGCAAAGGAACAAAAACGGGCGACAACCTCAAGTACACTTCGTAGGGAAGTCCATCTAGTCCCGGAGACTTATCCAGGCCAACCTGCTTCAGCGCATCCCAGATTTCCAACTCTGTTATGGGACCCTCGCACCTAGCTGCTTCAGCTGCCTCAAGGCAGGGAAAGTCAGCCAAATAGGAGTCGAACTGAGCAGAGCTCAGACCGGGCTCCCTGGTGAAAAGATCCTGAAAGTAATCACGAAATGCCTCGCATATGCCCGCGTTTGTAGTCACGGTCCGCTTATCCGGCAATGTGACGCCCGCTATATGTCGCTTAGACGCGTTCCTATTCTCCTCTGCACGCAGTTCAGCGGCCATGTTCGTCGCCTCAGAAGACATTCTTTTTAGCCTAGCCCTAACTACCAGAGCTTGATCCTTCTTGATAAGCAAGGAGGCCAACTCTGCCTTAGCTACGACTATGTCCCCACTAACACGGGATTTCACGGCCCGATCAACTTTTTTTCTTCTAAAGCCGTTTGCGCCGCTAATCTATCTAGAGTCGACGACTAAAATCGGCAGCAAACGTTCTAATTTTAGATTTTAATTTGCCCCACCAGGCATTTCCCACAACCGCCCCCGTCAATTCCCTCTGAATGATTAGTAGCAGCTGGTCCCGGAAACCCTGCTCACCAAATAGTGAACAGTTAAATTTCCAGTAACCAGCTAGTCTAGCCCTAGGCTTATCTAAGTTTACACGAACCCGGACAAGCCTATGATCCGTATAAACTATATAGTGGAAGCTTGGACACCCTAAGAGCCCTACATCGACTCTCCTAACTAAGACTCGGTCCAGGTAGCTCGCAATCGAGCCAGGAGCCGAGTTGCCACTATTAGTCCAAGTCCATGCTACCTCCCGAGGTTGTTCATTTCGGTACTTATCGACGAGACCAAACTCGTCGATAAAGCCCCGAAATGGTTTCACGTCCGGGTTGTTAGTACCTTGACTTTGCCCTATACGATCTATATCGGGGTCAAGGACGGCATTCCAATCCCCCGCTAAAACTACCCGACGAGACGTCGTCAAGTACGGCGCGATCTGCCGAAACAAAGCAGGCCGCTCGGAATGGATATTGGGCGCATAAACCCCAATGAGACGTAAAGCCTTATCCTTTATGGTAACATCCAGCACGCAAAGCCTGCCCGCCGGATCCGCGAAGACAAGGGTACATGCAGCCTTCAAAGACCTGCTCACTAGCCAAGAGACACCCCTCGAACGACCATCAAAACATGCTGAATAAAGGGCGAACCCCTAGACAGAATGTTCTCACAGTCATGAGACGAAAACCGGGTCTCTTGCACACAACACACATCCACCCCGAGGCGCTGAAGGTCACGAGAGAACCTCGCCCTGCGAGACTCGGACCTCAGGCCCCGGACATTTACACTAGCTAACCAGAGAGCAATAGTGAAGCCTGATTACGGTTGAACTACTGGTGTGAACATGGACGGGGTAAGGATACCGACCGCCTCTCCCATAGACCCGTGGCCCATCTCAGTCTTGATGGTGCCGTCGTGGGAGATACCGCCGATATCCCAGGGGAAGGTCAGTTTAAGTGCTCTATATAGGGAGGGGTGAACTAAAACGGGGACCCTCCCTGCACAGAATTGTTTTAAATTTTTAAGCTGTTCATTTTGGGTGATTGCGATTGGCAATGTCATTTTACAAGTATTGATGGCCTCCTCAAGCATAGCCCAAATCGGTTTAGCTCCGGTTCCCGTTCTGATCACCGTGAGAACTCTTTGGGCCAGCGAAAAAATTTTGGGGCACTTCAATGTCCTGGTCCGCGAATTGCCTTATTGATAGTAAATACCTCAAGTCTTTAATGCGGTTTCCGTAGTCCCTGGCTCTCTCGGCCTGGGCAGGAGAAATACGACAGACATTTTCTCCTGTATTATAAATAGGCAATTGAGTCTTCTTTTTTTTTCTTTTTCTTTTCCTTCTTGTGAGGGGCTTCTCTGTCGCTTGGAAGCAGGGGGTGGCATTTTAACCGGGGAATGACTGGGAGTATGTAGAGGTGTGCTAGCGGGGTTTTGTTTGACAGGGGAAGGGGTAGGTGTGTTAAGGGGTGTGTAGAAGGATCTGTGTCTGTAAGGGCTAGGATCTCGACTGAGGGGACGCGAATTGGATGGAGTTATCTGGGGAGAGGGTCGTTTCTTAAGAGAGGGGATGGACTGGCTAGAAGACGCGGAAGGAGTTGGATTTTGGGATTGCTGATTATCTAATTTCTTTTTTAGCTCCTTAATTTTTTCGGTTTTCAGAAATCCTGGGTCATTTTTTTGCTTGTCCTTAAAAAGATAATTCGGAGGCCGGAGTATCGCCCTTAATGTTGCCAGAGGGAGTGGGGCTGTTAGTGCCTTTCGTCCTTGGGGCTTCAGGGGACTGAGGACCCGCTGTCTGGCGCTTCCCTCTGGCCTTACCAGCAACTAGCCATTCCCTCCCCCTTCTCCACAACTGCACTAGCAGTGGGCGAAGGCTCTTTGGAGAATGTGGTCTTTTGACCAACCGGAGGATTTTCCTTACCGGTCCCAGAAGCTGGCATGCCCATTACAGGCGAGGCGGTAGGTAAAGACTCGGTCAGAGGGGGATTCTGGTCAACGGGAGATTGAATTCCAGAGGCCTTCTTCTCTGGGCAGGAAGAGGAAAGGTGACCAGTCTTTGCACACTTCCAGCATACCGGTTTCCGGCCGGTCACAATGACCGGCAATTTCAATTTCCCTACTACCAGACAGTTGGGGATGGAGAAGAATGCTTTTTGATCTAAACGAATGTCAAAACTCCACCCCCTGCTCAGGCTGTTGCAAGATGCGGTCAGTATTTCACCGAATTGAGACAGGTAGGCCGCGAGATGTTCCCCGAGAACCTGAGGAGGGACCTCGTATATTGAAACTTGGTCCTTCTTTGGCCTAAGTATTCCGTCCGCAGGATCAAATCTTTTGTGATTAAGTCCCTGCTCGACGCTGCCACGCAATCTTCCGGTGTGGGTAACAATCGTCCCCACCTTCTATGACAAAGGGGCTTGAACCCCAAGGACTCCAGTGATTTTATCACTGTGTCTTTTGTCGAGCGACAAATTCTGCGCGTACGCTTGTGAAAAAAATGAACTATTCGTTTTTCAACTTAGTTCCTGGGGGTCTTCTAAGAGTCCAATGACAAGGTGAGGTAGCTCTTGGCCTCAGTCTAATACTTTGAGAGCTATTCCTGGCTTTCTTGAGCCATTCTTGGCTTTTCGAGTCAATTTGGGTTTTATGGCTATTATTGGCCTCCATACTTTTTTTTGACTTTTTTCATCTTTTTTTATCGCCATTGCCGGCCTCCATACTTAAAGAAAGTGAATCTTTTTTCCAGCGATGTCATCCTCGCTAGGGGAAATTTGATCTAGGGCTGGGTATTCATTGATGTTGTCTTTATCTGGAGGGGTCTTTTTTTGGGGGTTAAATAAGTGTCTTCTTATAGACTTTCTGTAGTCTGCTAAGTTGTGTTTCTTTTTTATGACTAAAAAGGAAGGAGCTTTTTTTTCCTTCTTTTCCATATTTTTGTATTAACAGGGAAGGGGAGGGAGAAAGGGGTGAAAAAAAAAAAAAAAAAAAAAAAACAACACAAATCTCACCCGGAAGCGAGACAAACAATCAAAAATAAAAAACACGTAAAATATTATACAAAAAAGGTTCGCCTAACGGCGAAACAATAAAAAAGAAAAAGAAAAACGAAAAAAAAAAAAAAACGCTTAGACAAAAAGGAAAAACAAAGAAAATACGAAAATATGCAAAATATACAGAGCTAGCTACAATTTAACAAGATGGCCGACACCAAAACAAATAAACAATAGAAAATAAATAGAAAAACGTTAGAACAAAATAAATGGACAAATATATGTACAAATAGGCAGTAAATAAAGGTTTAAAAAATTAGACAAATATACAATACAAAATGGCAAAAGAAAAAAAACACGAAAAACTTAAAAGGTATTAAAAAAAAGAAAAAAAAGAATTATTAACGGTACGCCAACGCAACAACGAAGCACAGACAGGGGTTACAGAACAAAAAAAAAAAAACGGAGATATAATTAAAGGAGAAATAAGAGAAAATGAAAAAGACAGAAAGGAAATTTAAAATAAAAAGAATAAACAAAAATTAACGTAGATAATTTTTTTTTTTTTTTTTTTTTAAAAAAAAAAAAAAAAAAAGAGGAGGTAAAAAAAAAAAAAAAGAATAAAAATCAAAATCTTTTCAAAAAAATTCGTAAGAACACAAATCAAATAAAATAATAAAAGACAAACTTAACAAAAAGACGTTCAACAAGCAATCAATATGAGGAACAAACGGAAGTCAGAAAACAGTCCAAACAAAGGTCTGGTCGTAAATTCTCACTGACTGGGTTCGCTCGTACCTTCAATTTATATGTTTTTTAATCACGTGACTGGCTCCAATAAGCATTGTTTTTTCGTCAGGTCAAAAACTAGGTTGACGTTATTCGGACGTAGTGGTGAGCAGGTAAATTGTTTTTTTAACATCTGTTAACCACTCAGAAAGCGCCTTACAAAACTCAGTCTAGATCCTGATATGTTTTGTGTTGTTTATTGAGAACAATGCACGTGGAAATATACGAGATAATTTTAATATTTATTGTCCAATGAGAAGTTCAGGTTTTCAGAAACATTTATGAAGATGTGATCCGGCTTCTTTTGTCAGTTCATGATCTTCTGCACATTTCATTGATGTACAGGCCAACGCCTGTTTAAAAGCCTTGTTTTTGTCATATAGGAAAATCCAACATGGCGCGTAAATGAAATATTCGGCAAAAAATCTCATTCGTCAGTAACATTTTAAACACCTCATAGAATGTAAAGTTCTTAAAGAAAACCTATGCCAAACTGTTTTCCTGAATCCTTGATGACTTGGCTGTCCGAAAATGATAATATCAAGATGAAATAATGGAAACTGACCGTGAAAAATACAATTATGTGCAACAGGTTTTCGATCAATCAGCAAACTTCTGGACCTTTTAGGGTGACATTATAGGATTCAGACGGCTATTGTTTGCACATGGTAATTAATCTTCGATTTGGCTGTGGAAAATGTTGCTCGGCAGTTCGCATTAAGAAATTATGCCCAATTTTCTGAGAAAAATCATCGTTTTCTTATGAAAAAATATTTATTTTTGCTTCAAAATAACATCATTCAAAAGTCATTCCTTTCTCTTTCATTTGGCATGAACATCATTGAATAAAAGGAACGGCTAAATGGCCCAGCGATGGGAAAGATGAAAGATATGCAGCGAAAAAAACAATGTCGTCTGCTAAGTGTTGTTGTCATCACCCGGGTCACGGGATGTTAAAAACAAAACAAAACACATCAAGCCATTGTTCAAACATAGGTTATATCAAGCCCTAGTAATGTTGACCCTTTTTTTTCACTCTTTGCTCTTATCTGGGAGTGATGGGATTTATTACAACTAACGTTTATTGCTGGCTGACCCAGATGTCAAAGTCAATTTGGTTTAATTTTCCTTATTTTTTGGAAAATAAAAAACTTTTGGTTTCTGGTAGTTAGGAACTGCAGATAAATCTTTTGCCTTTTACTAAAGATTTCCGTGGCCAGGTGTCAATTTTTTTTAACTCTTGGCAGTCATATAATTGAAAATTACCAATTGACTTTGTCGCATTTTGACCCCCTAGGAATGTTGATTTCCTTTAAAACTCTCAATTTTATGCCTAAAATAGTTTGATTATGATTTAGGCTTTCTGAATTTAAAAAAAAAATGGTTAATTTCCCATTAATGGGGGAAATATTTGTTTAGAACAAGAAAAAAAGCAAAATTTTCACTATTTTTTTCACATTTTACCCACTGAAAAAAAATTGAGTCATTTACACCAGCCAATTTTACTTTTAAATGAAAGGATATATCCTTTGCTTTCAGAAAATACCTAGTTTCATGGGGTTCAGATCAAAAGTTTCCTTGATATTAGTTCAGGTGATGATAAAACAGTCATTTTTCAATATTTTACCCCTATAAAAGTATGAAAATCCATTTTTTGAGAGAAAATAAGCTGTGACAAAATGACTTTTTTGCCATTTTTGTGATGATTTTACTTGGGAAAGAAAAAAATTTTACCATAGGAAACCTGAATTGATATTTTATTTAAGTTCAGAGGGGCTATAGGAAACCTCAAACAGCTGTGAGACAGCACTTCTTGTCTCTAGTTACAGGGAGTTCAAACCATGCAGGAATGCAATGGTTGAAAAACAATGAAGTTGCCAATATCAAGCCATTTCTGATAATCAAAGTCACTCAATTGATGGAGTACCCATTGGTCCAACTTGCTGACTTTGCCAATTGTGTGCAGGTACTCTATAACAGATTACTCCCATATGTCTGCTGAGAGCTCTTATGCAGTTTAGTATGGTTTGGCTTTAAATATCTGCTATAGGCACACTATCCACCACTGATGGCCATCCAGAGTTAAGGTTGAACATTGAGGCCTGGTGTTACTTTCACAAATGTGCTTGAACCAGTCTTGTGCTGTTAATTTGGACATTGTACTGTAACCAAATGCACAGATTTACAGTCAAACAGGAGAAAGATTTAAATGAGGTCCTTGGTTAGAGGCAATTCAGAAGCCATAGAAGATGCACTTGATAAACAAATAGTGATGAATGTGCACCCATGTACCATGTTTATACTTATGCAGCATTAAGTTTTAGAACATTTGAGGAAACAGATAATCATATTTATTTAGAAACTGCAACTTCCTTCTAACCAAATGTCAATAAAATCAAAATTATTAATATATAAATCTAGATGTATTCATACATGACAATGCAGTTTATTCCACAATTATTAAAGCACATAAACTGTAAACAAAATTTAGCTAATTTTTTTTTTGTGGTAAAATTTTAACATTTTCAAAACTTTTGTCCTATTTAACATGTATAAATATATTGAAAAAAACATGTATTGTTTGATAAATTTAATGTAAATATAATTACAAAAATTTTTTAATCATTTCCATTATATGGACCACAAAGTTAAAAATAAGTTCATCATATCCAATAAATAAATCAATTGCTATTTAGTTGAAAAAGAATCTAACTTACAGACAGAACATTTGGTTTGATCACTGTTGGAAGTATAGTTTCCTTGGCATTTATCACAAGGCTGTATGCTTGGCTCTGCCTTGTACCATCCAGAAAGACAAGGAACACAACTACCATTGCGACTATGTTCTGTTCCTGCTGGGCAACTTACTGATTGCAAAAAAGTAAAAAAATATTTATCATTAATTAAGGAAAGAAAAACATTTGTAAAATGATTTAGATAAATCACAATGATAACATTTCATTTACAAGAATCTAGTTGATCAAGTTGCAAAACAAAAATCAAATTTGAGAAAATAAATATGAAAAGAGAAAACAAATTTATAAAATTTTGATATTTTTCATGAACTAAATTTTTTTACTTCTGAGTAATAAGCATATATCAATAATACAGACAGACACACATGCACACACACAGCTATATATTACTAATTTGTGACTGGTAGGGATAATAATCTGGGGAGAGCCCAATGTAAACTACAGAGCATTATAATAATAATCAAGAAGAAAATCTTATTTTGGTTATAATTTATTTCGTGAATATCTATATATTCATCTCTTCAGACTGAAATCTTTTAGTAAATGGAGACTGATATATTAGATTAGCAGGGGGAAGAGAGAAGACAAGAAATGAGGAGAGGAAGAAGAAAAGTGATGATGATCATGTTCTTTTTAAAAAGTGAGTTAGAGAGAGGGTAAGGAAAGGAAAGGGAAGAAGGAAGAGATGAATGGGTAGTAATAAGCCAAAAATAGACTGACCCAGCCAAGAATTTTTTCCTTAAAGTGTGGAACTTTGTACATTGGGTTATACAGCAAATTTACTGATATGGCCTGTTATTTTAGGCAGAACAAATCAACACAATTCCAAATTAGTTAGTCTGATAAAAGGTCCCTTAATACAAATAATAAATAAAAATTACAATAATGATAATAATATCAAACATAAATACAGATAATAATAAAAAAGTAAAAATAAAAACTGAGCAAGATGATGTATGGATAATAATACAAAAGATGTTAATTTAGAATTATAAATGTTGTAGACATTGACAAGACAGTCATAGATCCAACTACATATAAAGAAATATACAAAAAAACATAAAACCATACGATATGCAATATAAACACACATACACATACATACTTACATACATACACATGAATATATGTACACCCATATGTGCTAGCACCCATATAAATGAATCAACATTACAAGTGTGCATCTCTCCCACCCTAAAAAAACAATGTTTTTAGGGAATTTTAAATTTTTTCTTATGTCTACATTAGTTCCTTTCTTTGATTTAACAACTGGTTAGTATTTCTGTATTTGATTATTGCAAGTTTTTCTTGTATACACAGATCACATCTATCCCAGAAGTTGTTGGGGGTTTGAGATGACAGATGATTTCCCATTTGATTAGTGGGGTGAAACCACTAACTTTAATCTTCCAATAATGCTTAGAAGTAGATTGAATCATTTTTTTCTAAAGTGTTCTTTTTTGGAAACCAAGTTTAATGCTGTTATATGACCACAACATATATAGTAAATGACATGTTTGGAACAATACATTTTTATATATGCATTCAAGAATTACTAGTCTCAAACAATAGTTATTTTATTTACAAATTGTTACTTAAGTTGGATGTAAATGACTTCTATAGTCTTTAGTTGTTTTAACAATTAAATTTATATAGAATTCCAATATAATTAAAAAGATGCCATCTGGTATTAATTGTAATTCTTGTAGTGCTTGATAATGTGACAATTTGGTCAGATAAATAATACATGAGTTTACAAGAAATAATGCTTAATGGAAAACCTGTATAAAGGCATATGTTTATTATGTCCATTGATGCACTCTTTCATTGGGCAAAAAAATTCATAAAGGACATTAGTCTTATGTAGGGTATTGCTGGGCTGAAAGATATTATTTTTGGTGATTAGGTTATTGGTTTTAAACTTTTTAAATTTTTAAAACTTTTTTTTATAAATCTTAAATGTCTATTTTTATCAACAGGTTTGATGCATCTATGAATTGTTTCTTTATTGTGATTCATCCTATTTGCTATTACAGTGTATTTTTTTAACAATATACTTTTAAAACAATTGCTGCCCAAATATATGAAATAATCTGTGACTTGGTATATGTTAGGATTTCAATAGATTTTGTGAAGATAACAGTGAGTCTATCTTTGTTTACCAAATATAGGTACAAGTCCTTTATTTCCCTCTCCAATAACTTGACCTATGGATCCAACCAAAATGAATATCATTGAGAAAGTACCTGGAATATTTTAAATAAATTAAGTATCTGAATGGTAACAGTCTACCAATATTTCAAGTTTTTATACTGAACTTTCTGGTTTTACTCTTGGATTTGAATATTCTTAGCTTATTTTACTAAATTTTCCCCATAATTATGACATCTAAGAGATATAAGAGCTATTAGCATGATGGGGTGGTGAAAAGTTCTTAGCCCAACACATTTCCCAAAACCTGACCAAAGACCATTTTGTGGAGAGGAGATTCTTGTCAGGTCAAGAATTCTCAGTAATCCTTCCTAAATCTAAATTACCTGTTTGCATTTTTATCAATATATAGTAGATTTGAAGTGTTCTATTATTATTATATAGTCTAATCTCATTGCCTCTGACCAAATAGCTAATCCAGTATGATTTTCAAGGAAACAGAATATTCTTCAATCATTGTACCTCTTATCTGCTTGATATTAGAACACCTGTGGTTTTTTTTAAAGCAATTTTAACCAGATTCTTTGATATTGTAATAATTCAACCATATTGTGATACATTAGCAAAAAACAACATTTTTATTGTAATCTATCAACATCTAAATACAAAATAAAGACATTATTATCATCTTATTTTCATATGCAATGATCAGTGTTACTTACACTTGCAATCCAAATGACTGGTTGAGCCGGGTTCTGATTCTCCATTTGCACATTTGATACATACAGTTTGACCCATGGCTGATTGATAAGTGTTACGTGGACATGGTACACATGCAAATTTCTCCATATGCATATAACTTCCAGAAGCACAATTCACTACAAAATTTTAAAAATTTAATTATTTGACAATAAAAATATTTGTATTAATTTTCATGGCTCAAACATTGCAGAATGTCTTTAATGTGGTCAAAATGTTCTTATATAAAATATCATTTGAACTTGATAAAAGAATTAAAATAATTGAATATAAGTTAATAAACTATGAAAGAATAAATGGTGCATTTTAGCTTAGAAGAATATGGAAGTGACATAGTGATATACTTACATTGACTACATTCTTTTACAGATGTTGACTCTTTGCTTGGAGTGGTGAAATTTTCTGGGCATGAAACACATTCCTGGAAACGCATAGTTTGGTTGGCATTATTCCATGTTCCAACTGGACATGACACACATCCCATTGTTTGATTGTAATATTGACCAGCAGGACAGTAGGCTACAAAAAAAAAAAAAACAGTATAAAAATTATAAAATAAGATTTCAAATTGGTACAATCAAATAAAACAAAATAATTTGCCATCAAAATTTAAAGTGGATTTAATAAAAGATATAATCCTTAACCAAAATTATTCAGGTCTAGTCTTCAAATTCTCAACAGCAGAGTTACCCACACACACACTAGAAAAACAATCTGCATGCTACGAGCAAGATTACTTACAGGTCCCATAATTTCTTCAGAGGAAAATGCCAATCTAGCTACATTACAAAAAGATGCTAGATGTAAAGATATTTGCATCTTCTGTGGAAACACACATCATCTATGTCCAGCCCATAATGCTGACTGCAAAAAATGTTTATAAAAAGGACATTGGGCCAAGGTAGCATTATATGATCCTGACCCTCCCAGTCTTACTTGTCTAGGAACAAAAACAAAAGACGTTACCTTGACCAAGTGCAAAATAAATGGGTACATTGTTGATGCCATGACAGATTCTGGTAGTGTGGAAACTTTTATTAGCAAAAGCACTACAGAAAATTGAATCTCTTCATCATATTGAAGAAAAAACAATAGCCCTGGCAGACCCTAACCAACATGCAAAAATTGTTGGTGAAGCAATAGTTGATGTCACCCTGAATTCTGAAATGATAGTGGAAAAGATCTGTTCATTGATATCATCATAGGAAAGGACATCCTAAAAAAGTATAACAGAGTGATTTTAAAATTTGATTAACTTCGAGATGAACTTATTGTCAGAGATATTCTTAACAATAACCATTTCCTTCCACTCTTTTCTAATTTTTTCATTAATACAACTTCAATCACCACTGTCACTAAAATCTTAAATCAGCTTCCCATCAGATCCCTATCAGCAACAGTGACTGTAAGTACACTGGGTTTGAGGTAAGTGGTAAACTATACCAATTTACTCTCCTCCCTTTTGGTGTTACAAATGAAGCATCGACAACGTCAGGTTGACTGGAAGTTTTTGTCTCAAGAGTTAGGTGTCAAATGACCAAAATCGGTCATTTGCACATCAGGCTCTGAGTGGCACTTCCAGTAGCATTTCAAAAATATTTGAAATATAATGTAAATTATTAATCAACCACTAACAGCATTTCCCTCACATTTTTGAGGGACCTTTTTGAGAGCCAGCACCTAATTAAGAGAATCCATAAATACAGACCAAAAAGAAAACAAAAACCAAATCTAAATTTGTATATGTAAACTCACCCTTCTTTTCACCACACAATGTCTAAAACATACAAATAAATTTTTATTTGTTGATAAGTAAATCTTTATCTTCAGTTTCATTTTAAATTCACTTGTTTAAATGTATAACTTCAATATTGCGTTGTTATGTCTGTTTTCTATGCTTGTTGGATCAAGAGTGTTTTATTCAGGACAGAACTTGGAATAATTAGTAAACACTGCTACTATCAATAACAAGTCTATCACAACTTCTTCAGAAAGTCAGCTCTCCCAACAAGTGGTGACATACCAACGTGAGATTAACATTTAAAAAGCAGCGGTTATATTTTCTCTCTTCAACTTCATGAATGGAAATCTTTGAATGTTTTAATTTTTTATGCAATCATTTTCTTGGTTATTACTAGCTGTGGAGTTCTGGTTAGTATTACTATTAGTAAAAAAATCCTACTTAGTGGATGGTCTCAGAATAAAAAATGATTTTACTGAGATGTATTACCCTCATCATTGATTTAAAAGAAGTGTTCAGAAAGAAAATTACAATTTAAAAACATAAGCACTACTAAAATTAGCACTTCTGCACCCCTCCCCCAGTAGGCATGCAAAATGGCTGATAGATCAGCCCTGTCAATTATTATAGTTGATGATTAACAGTATAACTTAGAAAAAAAGTAAAAAAGTACAAAAATCAAAAAAATGTTTCTGAAACTAGCTCCAAACTTATTGGGGGTTCCTGCGTAGTATGCACTGCTCTGGCCATGCAGATACACAATATATAATATTAGTTGATGACTGACAATGTAACATTAATTTAATAATAATTAAAAAATGATGGATGGCGATAAAACAGTGCTGAAAATATGGCAGAGGCCACAACAATGACCACCTCCCTGCCAGTCTAGGGTAAGACGCACTTGCCTTGCCTATGACTACTACACAGATAGTAGCATCTATGATGGAAAATTATGAATTAAACAACTTTGCTGATCGCATACATGTGACAGGATAATCATTCAATACATTCTCAACCGGTAAAAGAATCAAGAAATCCATCAACTTAAACAGGCGATATCTAAACTAACCAATCAAATGGAATATTTGATTAGGCATGGAAATAGCAAATCATGTTTGAGTTAGTTTGGAGATAGGAACAGGAGTACCAACAGGCATAAACACAAAACAAATTTATGATACATTATGTTAGTATCATAAAACCATTGGTGATAATGTCCACAAATGTAATAAGCCTTGCGGTTACCAAATGGATCAGCCAGCCAATGAATGCAACTCTATTGACTGGTTATGTAACACCATGGAGTAGTCACTTATGCTATTTGTGTAAGAAATCTACTAACCAAAATTTCCTTATAGACACGGGCACACATGTGAGTGTCATACCAGTGATATCTAATATAAAAAAACGAAATGCCTTAACTTCAGTGTATACACTACAGGCAACAAATGGATCTAGTAAGACATATGGTGAGAAAATATTTAGGTTGGATCTTGGTTTGAGGCAAGAGTTCAAATGGGTATTTATAGTAGCAGACATTAAATACTCATTATTGGAGCTGACTTTCAGTAAATTTGGCAAAAAAGACTTTGTCAGATGATGAAACAAAGTGAAAAGTTGCTGGCATTCACACTGCACAGCTCACCACAGGAATTGCTGCTACATTTTCCTCAGAAAGCAAATTCAGCCACATTCTTCCCCAATACCCAAACACAATCTGTCTTTTATTACAACCTTCAGTTGTCAAGCATACAACTACTTACCACATCCAGACAATGGGACAACCTACTTATGCAGTCTGTGACTGGATAAATACAAATTTGCCAAACAAGAGTTTCAGTGGTAACATTTTCGAGATGAACACACTGGCAGTAAATGCTAATGGAATGCCACCCAGTGGCAGATTGGTGGCTTGCATGTAGGGGAGATATAACAATCTCATAGTCACCAACATCTTAGGTGACATTTCATCATCTACATCCCAAACAAAACAAGAGGAAGTGCAGATCACTCCACAAAACACATCACAGTGTTCCACGAAATCTGGAAGAAGAGTTTTGTGGCTTCAAAATTTTCAAAACTATGGGTATTGTCGGGTCGACATAAGTTTCTGCCTCAAGTGTCAGGAGTCAAATGACCAAAATCAGTCATTTGTGCATAAGGCTCAGAGTGGCACTTCTGGTACCATTTCAAAAGTATTCGAAATATAATGTAAATTATTAATCAATCACTGTCAGCATTTCCCTTACATTCTAGAAACTTTTTTGTGAGCCAGCACTTGCATAAGGGAATCTATAAATACAAACCATAAAGAAAACAAAAGCCAGATGGCGAATGGATTCTCTCTTGTCACCTCAAATGAATTGCTAATGAACTGAAACATTTCCTGCCATTCTGTGTGTCTACCAACTTTTACATTTTTCATAGACTTTATAAACACACCTAAATGTGTGTATGCAAACTTTCCCCTTTCAAGGCATTTTTATTAAATGCATCTGAATGTGTGTATGCTAACATTTCCCTTTCAAGTGTGTATTTAAAAACATCTGAAATGTGTATGTGGACTTGTGGGAAATTTATCCCAGCTTTCCTACATGAAAAGTTTATGGTTAAAGTTGACAAAATCGATAATTGCAACAACGGCTTGAAAGTTTAGAGCAGACAATTCTCTCTTTTAGATGGAAGAATAAAGACTCAAACACCTGCTCAGAGTGTAACAATAGAATTTACATATGCAAATAAAGGTAGAGGGATATAAACAAAAATAGGAGAGAGAGAAAGAAAAGAAGAAGAAAATTCCTTTAACTTAAAGGAAGTAAGAGTCTTCATATAAAAGCTTGCTCAGAATATTTCTCTGGGCACCTAAAAGTTCTTTAAGCAAGTAAATTAGATATCTCCATGAGATCAATGGAAAATGAGCATAGCATAATAAAAACGGCCTTAAATTTGACAAAATCAAGATTTTATCATCAATATGTTACTATTAAGAGGAAAGAACAAAGTATTTTTAATTATTTTTAAAAAATTTTTTGTCTTTTTAGAACATTCTAACTTTTGTTTAAAAAAAACCTTTGTTTCTCTTCACTGGTGGAAGTACTAAAGTAACATAACAAATTTTTGTGCATTTTTTTTAATGACAGACATTAATTTTGAAAATCTTGCAAAAATAGAAATAATTGTCAGATTTTAATCAAACTTTCAGAAACTATTCAGGAATAATGGAAATTATTATAAATATGTTATTTTTTTTTAAAGTCATGATAAAAATATATTTTTTATATATATATTATGCCCCACACACACACCATAAATAATTTTATGAAAACTCTAGAAATTCAATGTTGAAGCACGCAAAAAACACAAGGCTTTGAGGAAAGTAAATCATGTTTTGTTTTTTTAAAAATCAGACCACATCCACCTAAAAATCTGCTCTGAATTGTAACATACAAAACTCAATAAAACAAAGGTATTATTTAATTTCAAATGCTTTTAGTTGTTTCTATGAATATGCATAATATTGTCTGAAGGCAAAAAACTTTTTCGATGAAAAATGAATTTTTAAAAGAATTGTTATTCTTAAATTATTTTATTATTTTTACATTAAAGTTGTTAAATACTGTAAAATTAGTGGAAATGGCGAATCCTTTACTTAATTGTTTTATTAAGTAAATGTATCTGTACAGATTATAAATTGCACAAGCTTTTTACAATCAACGAGCCTCCAGTTAGAAAAATCTTACTTTTCCTTGCCTTTTGTGTAAAAAAAAACTGCTGTAATTCAAAAGTACAGAAGCTCAGAAGAAACATGATACAATAAAAACATCACATGATTTGATTTTGTATATAAATATAGTTCAGCAATGTTAATGGCCTTTACATTTTTATATTTATATTGGCAAAGCACAAAAATTTCATGAAAGTCTGATACTAGTTGCATTGAATTTCTAAACCTCTGTTCTTACTTGGCTATGAAAAATAAAATAAAAAGTGTATATGATTATGTAACTATTAGAAAAAAAATGCCTTTTCAATATTGTCATAACTTAAGATTAAAAAAATTAACAAAAGAGAAAAAATGTATAGCATTTCAATTTATAAGGTTACCTATGTATTATGAAATTTATATGATCTTAGTTTTATATTATCTCAGTTATGTGATTTTTCCATAAATGAAATATCAAAATTAATAATAAAATGAGTGGAAATCCAAATACCGTAAAATGTAATAAATGTACATGAAATATACACTACTGATAATCTTTTATAAGAAAGGTAACTAATTAATTAGGTACCTTTCTTATGAAATTTTATCTCACTCTTCATGTCTTATTTAATTTTTTTTTATAGTATTATATTTTTCCATAAAGCATTGTAAGTGTAAAGGTGAAAGCTAAGTACCAAAAAACAAAAAAAAAGAGCACTGATAGTTTTCCTTAAAAATAATGAGGTAAATAAGTTGGTTCACTTAAAGCTAAACTATGTATCTTCTGACCTTCCGTATGATAACTTTTCCTCACGTAAGATGTCAGTGCATGGTGAAATCATCACATGTTACTTGTCAATTAACACCGCTGTTAAGACCGGCTATCTCTTATTTTAAAGTACATTTTTTTCAGCACAGAAAGCAAGTAATGTTTGTTTCAAAATATATTAAATAAACTTTATAATTTCTAATTTTCTTAAATTTTGAAAAAATTATAATTGATTTTTAAAAGAATTTTAAAACAGAGAATTTCACTTTTGTAAACAAAAGTGAAAAAAATGGCTGATGATTGATTTTCTGTCAAATTTGCTGATCAAAAAAAAACAAGATCTTTAATGAAAATTTTGGACATTCTAGGAATGATTAAAAAATGTAAAAAATATTCAAAAAATACTTTGATCTTTCCTCTTGATAATAACAAACATTTAGGCAGTAAAAAAAATATTTTCATCAAGTTTAAGGACTTTTTTATTCATGCTATGCTATTTTTTTATTGATTTCATGGAGATACCTAAAGTAAATTGTTCTTAAAGGGTTAACACTCACAAGATTTCTTCAGAGCTCTTGTTGAGGGGGAGCCATCAGAAGATTGGTAGTTCATAGTTGAGTGAGTTCATGGGCCGACGACAGGAATTTCAAGGTAATAGGAAGCAGATCTCAAGTAGTTTTAGTAGGGGCCAACGTTCTGTCTTTAGAGGCCATTATATAGATTTCTTCCTTGAAACAGGTTTCAAAGATGACTGGTGTTACTGTTGCTGACCTGATGTTATCACAGACAATGTAAAATACTCACTGCCAAAGAGGTGCATATTCTCCGTATTTATTGAGATTAGTAGGCTCAGAAATATCAGGAACTTTTCCCTCCAAAATTACTATACACTTTCCTGGCCCTCTCATTCGTCGGAAAATATATTCTTATCTCTGATCAAAGGTTTGGGAGATCATTTTTGGAAGCAAGGGTTTAACAAGTTGTGAGCATTACCCCGACCTCCGATTTATGGCACCATGGTCAGGGCAAGGGTGGTCAATTCCTTTTTTACATTTTCCAGCTTTCTCATTTGTCAGAAAATATATTCTTATCTCTGATAAGGATCAAAGCTTTGGGAGCTGGATTTGAAAGCAGGAGTGAAAGTTGGGGAAAAAATCAGAAAAAGGCTAGAATGTGAACTTGTAAAACATTGTAGCAGTAATTCTCAAATTAAATTCTGATACTCTCGCCCTTCTTTTCAAGGGTCTTATTATAGTGACCACACAATGTATATAGCATCCAAATAATTTTTTATTTGTTAATAAATAAATCTTTATCTTCAGTTTCATTTTAAATTCACTTGTTTAAATATATAGCTTCACTATTGCATTGTTACGTCGGTTTTCTATGTATGTTGTGTTAAGAGTTTTATTCAGAACAGAACCTGGAATAATTAGTAAATACTGCTACTACCTTAAATGAGTTAGCACCAAGAACATATCACCCTCATAAATCAATAAGGATCATCTGCCCCCACCCAACAACATCATCAATAAGGAAAAACTGACAGATACATTTGTCTTTGTGGATAATGTTACTGTATGTGGGAAAACCAAAGAAGAACATGGTTATAATCTTCAAAAATTCTATGATGTGGCTAATTACAATATCACTAAATAATAGTAAAAGTATCATTTTAGCTACTTCAATTACATTACTTGGGTAAGCTATCCAAAACAATCAGATATCACCTGACTACAACAGACTTGAACCTCTCCTCGAAATGCTGCCACCTCTAAATATAAAATCTCAAAAATGAATGGTTGGGTTGTTCTCATATTATGGTAAATTTATTCAGAACTTTTCAGACAAAATACTATTATTGAATCATAGCAAACAGCTTCCACTACACACTTTCCAAATGCTGAAAAATGATTTTAAAAATGTTACCTTACTGCATAGCAGCAACTTTAAATCAACAGGGCCGACCTATTGCATTCTTTTCTCATACACTGAATCTTAAAGAAATCAAATGTCATGCTGTTGAAAAGGAGGCTGCTGCCATAGTCAAAGCTCTATGGAAGTAGTGTCATTTTCTACTTGGCAGACATTTCAGAGTCATAACAGACTAAAAAAGTATTAGCTTCATATTCAATAACATTAAAAAATCCAAGATAAAAAGTGATAAGATATGCTGTTGACGCATTGAGCTGTCCCAGTTTAAATTCAGTATTATTTCTCGTCCAAGAACTGAGAATACTGTTATCAATATTTTTCTGGCATCTCTATCATGTTGCAAAATCTACGTGATTTGCATATTCAATTATATCACCCTGGCATTACATGCCTTTTCCACTGTACCAGAGCAAAAAGCCTCCCATTCTCTTTAGACCAAATAAAAAGCGTAAACAATTCCTGCACATCTTGTCAATATCTGAAACCAAAATTCATAACTGGTGTCAGGGGGGCACTCATAAAAGCAATACTACTATTCCAACAATTAAATATCGATTTTAATGGACCCCTAACATCATCTGTAAATAGTAACAAATACCTTATTGTAATCGATGAATTCTCCCATTTTTCGTTTGCTTTTCTTTGCAAAGAAATGACTAACAGAACTATCACACATTGCCTGAATCAACTATTTTCAATTTTTGGTATGCCTGATATGATACACACTAAAAGGACCTCTGACTTACTCTCAGAGGAAACCAAAAACTATTTGCATGAAAAAGGCATTGCTAAATCGAAAACAGGTAGATACCATCCAGAAAGCAATAGACAAGCTGAAAAACTTAATGGCACCCTATGGAAGGCTATTCAGGTAACCTTACATTCTCATAACATGAAACCACCATATTGGGAAAATATCCTACCTGATGCACTCCATTTACTTACACTGCACAACAACTAATGTAACACCACATAAGAGATTATTTTAATACAGCTGCAAATCCACATCCAGAATCTCGTTGGGCAAAACAAAAACTGATATACATCAGGAACCACACCAAGTCAAGTAATCAAGAGCCTCCTGTTACACTTCTGGAAATCAATCCTGACTATGCACATATATGCTTACCTCCCAGTGTTGGAACTACAATCAATGTGCAAGACATAACTCCCAAATCTGCTAATGGAGAGTACACTTGTACTAATGACATCTCTGGAAACCTCATAGATACCTGCAAATCATCTGTCAGTGTTCAAGAAAGTTCTGGCAGCAAAAACGAGGAGACCCCACTGTTATGATTCATGATGATGATATTTCATCATTCTAAAAATCAAGATCTAAAATTTCATAATTCTAAAAACAACCTTTTCACCAGTGATGATTAATGATGAAATTTCATCATTCTAGAAATAAAAATCTGAAATTTCATCATTCTAGAAATAAAAATGAAATTGAAATTCTAGAAATAAAATTGAAATTTCATCATTCTAGAAATAAAAATCTGAAATTTCATCATTCTAGAAATAAAAATCTGAAATTTCATCATTCTAGAAATAAAAATCTGAAATTTCATCATTCTAGAAATAAAAATCTGAAATTTCATCATTCTAGAAATAAAAATCTGAAATTTCATCATTCTAAAACAACTATACTGTGATAATTTCAGCTGCATTTATGTAAGTGCATTTCATTATAAAATAAAGATTTTATCCATTTAATTTGTCTTATATGACAACTCAGTTTGTCATATAAGGCCTAAAAACTCTCCCTAAATTTTGTTGTTATTGCATGAATTTAAAATATATTTACAGAACTGATAAATTATGTAATACTTGAATTTGGTAACAAATATTTGAGAAGGATTTCCATATCTGTTTCAAGCCAATGCAAAAAAGTTACACTTTTCCATGTCAACTACAAGAGAAGAAGGCTTGGTAGACAGCATGAGATTTGTGGAGATTCCTTTTTTCTTCTATTCATTTTTTGCAGTTCAACCTTGGCAAAGAAGGTTGCTTGATAAAATCTATGTCTCCATGCCTCTATTTTCTACTGATGGTGTTTGAATCCATAGGTGAGATTCCTTTTCAAGAAGTCTCTGTATCTCTTCAGCGGGGCCCTTGTATTCCATTAGTCAGGGAAAGTTTCCCAAATAGGAAATTCAGTTGAGTCTTTTGTAGTAAAGCTTCAACACTTGTGACCCTGGATGACTTTAGAACCTCAATGTTAGTGATCAAATTTCTCCAATGTAATTTTAGAATAGTGTAGAACCAATAGTAACAGAAGTACTCAAGTAGGCATCAGTGACCCAAGACTTGGCACCACATAGAAGAGTGTGTAGCAAAATAGAACAGTTTTGTGCCTTTCATGAGATTTTTGTTAGCCAAGAACACTCTACATTATTCTAAACTCTACAAGCATGATAACTTATAAAGCGAAAATGATGGATATATGTATAGATTTATCTTATGAAAATATAAGTATAAGTACATGAGGTAATCATTTTTTGCCAATACTAAAATTCACCCAATACAAGATTCAAGATCCACTCAAAGGAGAGAATTACTGTTACTGGTAATGATGAATGAGGTGTGTGATGTGAATAAGAAAGGATGTGGTAGAAAATGAGGATTAAGAAGATAAGTAGAATAGATAACAATAGCAGTTATAAAGTGTATTCAATCATAAAATGAATCTGTTAAACTAATTCCATTCATATAACTTTCTTCACAAGTGATATGGTACCAAAAAAAATCACTAAACTTTAAAATAGAGCAAAATTTTCTAGAAAAATCTTATTGTATTGGAGCAAGAAAAAGTGTTTTAGCTCATGTGCAACTAATGGAAAATATGATGAGGTGCTGAAAAGTTCTTTTCCTGTTTGACCTCCCAAACTTTGACCAGATGTTTTGGTTGAAGTGAGAACCACATAAAATGGGAAAGGAGATTGCTGTTAATGGCTAGTTCATATTAAGTGAATTATTCTATCACTCCTTAGCACAAATACTTAAATATCTACAAATACACACATGAAGCTAGATCAATAAATCTATAGCTGAATTTTCACTGTGATGTTTGATCTATGTGATTAATGTACTCGTGTATCTAATTTTAACCTTATAAACAAGCAAGAAAATATCAGTGGCACATCATAAATTTATCTTTGCCAATTTCTTTTCTATGAGAAACAATAATGAAACAAGTTAGACAAAAAAGACTTACGTTCACATTTAGTTTTCTGAGTTGCACCTTTTAATCTGGTCCAGGTTGCAGCTGGGCACTTTATACATTGTGTTTGCCAGATCTTTGGTTGGTAGGTGCCATAATCACATTTTGTACAGAAGAGTGTGTCAGCATTCAAATACTCACCTGACTTACATTTAGCTGCCAATGACAAAAAAATATCTTCATTATATACTGTATGATTTTGTTATGAAATTACTCCATGATGATCGCAAAGAGGGCAAATTACATTTATATAATATCTCACACAAGCAATCATTAGAAAGTCATTATTACTCACTTATGAGGCTAGATCAATAAGTCCATAATTATTACCTGAATCTATAATTAATATTCACCATAGAATTAAGTGCATAGACAAAGGAGATTGTATAGAAAAAATAAATATTTGTTTTGGTTTTCATTACATTACAAACTTATTGATATACTTATATATCTAGTAGATCATGAAGAGCAAATCTTTATAATTCATATATTGATATCACCATTTGATTTAGACTAGATTTTTTAAATTTATATTTTCATTATATATATATATATATATATATATATATATATATATATATATATATATATATATATATATAATAAAGACACACACATAAAAAAATCTTCTTTATATATTTTAAGTTGTCTATCTATTGGATATCACAATATGCATATTGATTGATAATTTTTTGCTTTTGAAAAGAATTCTATTATGTGGCAGTTCGTATTATTACTAATTTTAAAAGGTTTAGACTAATCAATACAGTATAATTATTAAAACTTGCTTTGTGCTCAAGAAAAGGTATTTACCAATTGTACAATCTGTAATTTTGTTAGCACCAAATACAATTGTGGTAGATCCAGCCGGACATGGTACACACACATCATGAATGTTCCACTGTCGGTAATAACCCTTTGGGCAGTAATCACATTTGCCATCAACTTCTTCAAAGCCAGATTTGCAAATATCTTTGGAAGAAAAAAATTAAAGTTAAAATTAGAGGATTTTTGAAAAAAATAAGAAATATCAAAATTTGAAAACTTTTCTTTCATTTGATTCTTATAGTTGCCATACTTTAAATGATTTCAGATATTTTGCAGATAAATCATTATCCTGACTTCATTGTACTTGAAGCATATTCATTAAAAGGTAATTGAGTTTTGTAAATAGTTAAATATTAAAGAGTATTTGAAAAGTGAGAAGAGAATGCTATTAAAAGATATCTTTTTTAGATTCATGATATAAAATGACATACCTTTACACTGACTTTTTGAGATGGTTGCTGTGTTAACAGTTGTTGTACCAAGTGGACATGGTACACAGTAAGCTTTTCCTGGCATACTCTGGTAATATCCCTTTGGACATTCACTACATCTTGCAGTGGTCAAGTTGTAGAAATGAGCAATGGAGCATAAAGCTATAGAAGTAAAAGGAAATGAGCTTTTAAAGATTTTACATGCATTTCTGCACTACCCACTGATAATCATTAGTCATCATTTTAGACTGAGATATAAAAAATAATATAAACAGGATTTTTAAGAAGTAAACAAAATTATAATAATGATCATTGGTTTCACTTTGTGTGAAATTTGCATATATCAATGACTAATGGTATATTAACAGCAGTGCAGCTACAGTAGAAGGTTTTTTTTTATCCCCTTTTAGAAGGGGGTGTTTTTTATCCCCTTTTAGAAGGGGGCGTTTTTTATCCCCTACAACCCTACAGGTTATGGGATAAAAAAACTTCACTAATGATTTAGTAATGACTAGCAGTAGAGCCCGGCATTGCCCGGGGATGTAACAGTAAGAGATAGATCAAGTATCGACCATCATAAAGACTGAAAAATAAAATTGACAAAGATTATTGTTTAAGGTTGACGGACATGCATATCTTAATTATTTTTTTTTTTTTTTTTTTTTTTTTTACGTATTGGTCAAACCCAAATTCAAACAAAAACATTGTTTACAATCGTTATGAGTCTATCGATTGGTGAATAGAATTTTATTATAAACAATTGTCTTGTAAATGGAATTTTTAAAGCATTCTGAATGTAAAAATAAAGAAAAAAATGTGCAATACAATAAGAAACACTACCTGCCAAAAAAAAAAGTGAAGTTTTTGTTGAAATCGGTTGAAAAATGTAGGTAGCCTTTCTCTGTAATCTTTTACAATTTATGATTTTTACTTATTGAATACAGTAAAAAAATTGCATATTTTGCTTGTGGTGATTCATAATTAGAATTCTGATTTGAATATATTTTCCACTCGTTGTTTCTAATACAAAAAATATTAACATTATTTGGGTTTATTAATTTATTACAAGTACTGTGTTCTTTTCCTTAATAATTATCATCTTGAAATATTGTTGTTTTTTGTCTATCAGATTTCTTACGTCGGCATTTTTAAATTATTTCTTAATACTTTTTTTTAAATATTAAATTAATTTCAAATAGAACCAATGCCTTATTGATCTGCCTTGTAACAAATTGCAAAGGGAATTGTAAAAACGGCCCTAAAGTATGTGGAATTATCTTTCCCTAAAGATAAAGAATTATCCAATTTTGCGATTCGTACAATCAGTAGACATCGTTAGATTATTGTTTAGGTTGACGGACACGCATGTCTTAGTTTTTTTGTTTTTTTTTTACGAATTGGTCAAACCCAAACTCAAACAAAAACATTGTTTTCAATCGTTATGATGAGTCCCCCGATTGAATAGAATTAGAATTTTATTATAAAAAATTGTCTTGTAAATGGAATTTTTAAAGCATTCTGAATGTATAAATAAAGAAAAAAGTGTGCAAGACAATAAGAAACACTACCTGCCAAAAAAAAAAGTGGATGTTTGTTTTATCGGCTGAAAAATGTAAGAAATCCGATCCCATATATAAAGGAACACACACACACACAAACAACCTGGGTTTTTTAACCTAAGTCACTCCACGGAATCGCTAAAACATAGAGCATAGTCTGATGAAAAAGACGCCAAAGTTTATGAAAACAAAATTTTATCGTCAAAATGCTTATGTTTTTATGAAGAGGATAGACTAAATTTTTTTTAATTATTTTTTAAAATTTTTCCATCTTTTTAGAATATTCTAAATTTTGATTTAAAAACCTTGTTTCTCTTTGTCGCAACAAGGGGTAGTAAATAACATAGATAATTTTTAGCGCGTTTTTTGTATTTACACATTAATTTGGAAAATCTTGCAAAAATAAAAATAATTGTCAGATGTTAATGAAACTTTCAGAAACTATTCACAGATGATCGAAATTATTATAAATATGTTTTTTTTTTAAAGTCATGGTAGAAATATTTTTTTATATTTATTATCACCCCATAACTAATTTTATGAAAACTCTAGAAATTCGAGACCATCGGTTTTAGTGATTACAATAGTTAAAATCACAAGGCTTTGAAGAATGCAAATCATGTTTTTTTTTGTTTTTTTTTATTTGGCCAACTTACCTGAAAATCAGCTGTGAATTGTAACATACAAAACTCAATAAAACCAATATATTATTTAGTTTCAAATGCTTTTATTTGTTTTAATTTGTTTTTATGAATATGGACAATATTTTCTGAAAGCAAAAAATTTTTTCAATGAAAATTGAATTTTTAATACAATTATTTCTTTAATTTTAAAAAGATTTTTAAAAATTTTTTAAATTGAATTTTTAAAAATATTTTAACATTAGTTAAAAGCAACATCAACCTTTCAAAATGTCCGTGTGAGATTGTCATTATCTAGCGCTTTGAAAATTGTATAATTTGGACCAATCAGATTAGCCATGGTAATTAAGAAATGTAATTTTTGTGTTTATAGTCGGACAGTAATTATCAAATACGGAAGACCAACCAGAATACAATTTAGTTGCATTATTTGAGTTCAGCATTGTTCTCCGCTGTTAAGCCCTTTACTTTTTGAAACACGTATGGAGAAGTTAATTTGAGTTTTCAATTTCAACTGAGAAGGGTACCTACAAGTAACAGTATCATCTTATGAAATTTAACTACTGCTAAACTTTAATTTATATGATCTTATTTTTATATTAATCTCAGTTATGACATTTTTCCATAAATGAAATATCAAAATTAATAATAAAATGAATGGAAATACAAATAACACAGTAAAATGTAATAAATGTACATAAAATTATAGTATTTTATGTACACTTCTGATAAAATTTCATAAGAAAAGGTACCTAAATTAATTAGATACCTTTTTTTCTTATGAAATTTAATCTATTAACAGTCTTATTTTTAATTTCTTTATATTTTCCATAAAGCATCGTAAACGTAAAAATGAAAGCTAAGTACAAAAAAAAAAAAAAAAATAAAAAATTAGAGCGCTGAAAGTTTTCCTTAAAAGTAACAAGGTAAATAATTTGTTCACTTAAATAATTTCACTTCCTTCCATCCGTAGAAAGAATTATCCTCCCGTAAGTTATCTAAACGTCATGAATGTGCCTTTTCGTCAATCGTCAAGTTTACGCGAAAGGTTATGACCTGCTTTGTTTTATTTTCAAATTACATTTTTGGCGCAGAAGCTAAGTTAAGCTTGGTTCAAAATATTTTAAATAAACAGTATAATTTTGTTTTTATTAAAATCAGTTTTGAAAAAATGATAATTGATTTTTAAAAGGATATCAAAGTCAGATTTTAATCTTTTTTATCAAATCGAAAAAAATGATTGAAAATGATTTCCTTTTCTGTCCTTTTTTTTTTGACCAAAAAAAAAACAATATTTTTAACGAAAATTTCAGACGTGCTAGGAACGATTAAAAAATGTAAAAAAATACCCCCAAAATATTTTGATCTTTCCTCTTTAATAATAATATGAACATTAGACGATAAAATTTTGTTTTCGTCAAGTTCGGCTTTTTTTCATCATGCTATGCTCTTTTGTTTACATTTTCATGGGTGAGTTGTCCCCCTTTCATTCTCACGATGTGTCTTAATCGTGTTTTCAAATTGATTTTGTTAAAAAACAATTGTTTTTCCCATTTTCGGCGCCGTTAGAACCATCACAATGTAATTTTATGTAGTCCTGTGAAGTTTTGTTGAAATCGGCTAAAAAATGTAGGAAATTCGATCCAATATATAAACGTTACAGACACACACACACACACACACAATCTGCGTTTTATAATAAGTAAGATTTGCAATAAAAATCATTAAAATGTAACAGCTGATTTGTAATTATTTTGTCTGTCAAGGTTCTAATAACTGAAAAGGTAAAAATCCTACAAATAATGGTGAGTCACAAATCCTTTTTCAGGGTAATTTCTTTAAATCTTGTAACCTCATGCATAAAAAAATGCTGTAAGAAAAATTTTATCTAAAGAATTTTTAATTCTGTTCTCTTTAAAATGATGTAAAAGGGAAACAATTAGTTTTTAATATATAAAAAATTGTTTTTTTTTTAACAGGAACAAATATATCTATATTTACTTACATTATTTACGTTATTTGGACAGTTATCCTCATCTTCATTGCCATATTTACAACGTTTCAGCCATTGTACTCACTGGCCTTCTTCAGGTGACTGGAATTTCAAACCAAACCCTTTATTTCATCCACTGAGATAACCTGAAGAAGGTTGGAGTGTACAACAGCTGAAATATAGTGAATATGGCAATGAAGATGAGGATAACAGTTCAAATAATGTAAATAATGTGTAAGTAATCATAATACCTCATCTCAGAGATATAGACAGATATATATATTTACATCTATGCATACAAATATCTATATAAATATGTAAAAAATAAAAAATTGCTTTACCTCCTAATAGTGTCTTTTTCAAGATATGAAAAGAGAGATAACCACTTGTGAAAAAATGTAAAATACTCACTGACACAATCACTTGAATCAGCCGAGCCTCTGTAGAGAGTTGTAGTATTAAATGGACAATGGTGGCAGCTGGATTGGCCAGTATTTTCCTGGTACTGACCAAGAGGGCAAAATTCACATCTCCTAGTTACAGGGTCTGAATACATACCCAAACCACATACAACTAAAAATAAATGATAGACATGATAAGGCATTATGTATACTTATAGGTCTTGTACTTGTTTTTTTTCTTATGTTTATATATACATATCATACAATACAAAAGTATTTCACTAGTATATGGATGTTAAATTCATCTTCATAGAGATAATGTACTTGCTTAGTTTATCATACTAGTATATATCTATTATTAATTGTCTTTTTTTTTTTTTTGCCTGTAATATTTGTAGCTGCGTTAATTCCCTAGCACTGGTGATTTATTTACATACCAACTTGCATGTGAAATCCTTCGAGATTATATCAGATTTTATTATACAGCTCAATCATGCCAGGGTTTTCATAATAAAACTATTATTAACTAATTAACATTGGTAAAATTTTCATGACATATTTATATAAGCTATATACTAAGTGAATTTGCTTATTTGTTTTATGCAGTAATGTAATTTGGTAGCATGGGATTTTATTTTAGGCATTTGAACTCAAGGGTTGTTCACTGAAATCATTGCATGGTTTAAATTCTTTTAGTTTATGGAGATTAAAATTTAAAATGTTGTTGCAATTGAATCTTCCTTTTTAATGGGGACAATTGTTAGATGTATACACAAGAATAATTTTCCCTGTATATTTAACAACAAAATTAAAAATAAAAATGCTATGTCCAAAATTAATGGAACAAGAAAAATATAAACAGGAAAATTATTTTTCATATATAAATGATGAAGTAATAAATATTTGTATATTATTTTTTTTTATTTCTCAAAAAATGTAATAGGACCTCATTCAACTGTCCATAATGAAGATGGTTAAACCTTAATTTGAATGATGGGATTTTTTAGACTTTTTAGTTAATTCTTACTACTGAATGTTGAATTTTTTTTTTAGTAGAACTTCGGAAAATTACATGATATATCCTTATATCTGGATAATGACAAAGACATGTAAACATAGTTTAGAAGTTAGAATCAAGATTATTCAGTTCTACAAATCAATCAGTGGATGTGATATCATTCCTAAATGATTTATTCTCCCTAAATTAATTGTTTGAATATCATTCTAAAGTTGGTACAAATAAACCTGGAGATGGTAGGAAGAAGAAATTGTTAGCTAGAGCAGAATCTAGCCTTGGAAGAACTATTGGAACAAACCCAATATTATATCTAAGGATCTCAGGAATAATTTGAAGGACTGCTGAAATGAAAATAAATATGATCACTAGAAATTTGCACAGAGCATCCCTAAAAACATATCAGTTTCAAAAGACCCCTTTTCTAAAGATTAGTTATTTGAAATCATGTTTAGCAAATGAATATATTGATAAGCTTATCTTATTCTGGGAGAATGTATTCTGATCAGATGAGACAAAACTAGAACTGCAAGCATAATAACAAGAAATATGTGTGCAATGAAAACAAAAGATAATTATTGTGAAATATTAGAGATCAACTTGAACATAATCTATGACAATGATCCACAACATCTAAATTAGTCCAAAAATATCTTCAGTATAAGAATATAAAAGTTTTACTTTAGCCTTTATAGCATCTTAGTATGAACGTGATTGAAAATGGGATGAATTGAAAAGACATGTAGAAGCAAGAAAACTTGAAGATTATGAACATGAACTGTAGAAAAATATCCCTGTCAAGGGTTGCATTAATTTAGCAAGATGTTACTGAAAATGATTAGTAAAAGTTCTAGCTCAAAAAGTATGTACAATTGAAATCCTTAAATATTTAGAAATGTCAATTACATCTAATATCCAATAATTTACTGAAAATGATTAGTAAAAGTTCTATCTTAAAATAAAGACTGCCATGAATCATCAAAGATATAACCTCAAAAGAAAAATATAATATTGTAAAGTTAGTGAATGATGGAAAGTATAAAAAGTTGAACAGTAGTTCATTAAATAGTATAAATAATAACTCCACATCCCAGAAATTCAGACAGAAAGTAGAAAAGTTATAAAATCAATAGATAAAAGTCTTGTTAAAATAGTATTATGGAAGCTTCCAAATTAATTTTTCTTTTACCAATCAAGATAGTATCATTATCAAGCAACAACAGCCATTTAATAGTATCTCTTTTTAATAAAGTAACCAATACCAACATGAAATCAATTTTAAAACATGTTTTTCATGATACTCAACTGGTTAAAAAAAATTTAATTTCATGAATTGAGAGAATTGGGACAAAATGAAAATTACACTGGGTATTAATCTAAAATTAAATTTTGCAATAATGTAGCTTACACTTTAAGTATATTATTGAATTATTTGAATTAAATTTTTAACAGCTTTAAATGAAAATATATGTATTTTTGATAATAAATACAAAGTTAGACCAATTTAAAAATAATTTCTTTCCATCTTTATATAAAAATCATCAAATTTTTTTTATTTTCCAATGACTCAATTTACTCACTGCAAGAATTCTGAACCAATCCAGATCCTGCAGCACAAGACTTCTCAGATGTGATAACAATTGGTTCTTCAAGTTTTGCATTGGCAATTGACTGAGAAAAAAATGATAATATTTGATTTTATGGGAGGCAAAAAGATGTCAGCAGCAAATCAATATCATTCAAGTACAAATGTTAAATAAAGTCAATTGGCATCTTATTTTCTGAAAAAGGATTAGATACTGACAGCAGAAAAATGAAGTAGAACAGGTCTCTCATATTCACATGCTTTATGAACCTTTTGAAAATGTAGCATCACAACTACTGTATATATTTGTATACAAGCCAACTTCATGTATAGTGTGATCTCTGAGTTTTTTGGCATTAATTTTAACCCCTCCAGAATTAATTTACCTATGTATAGCGCAACCAGTCTACAAAAATACATGATTTTTAACCTCTTCAAAAAAAATTACCTGTGTATAGTATGACTAATATTTTCTGCATAAACTGATCATAAAAACTCACACTATGCTTGAGTATATATGATACTCCTCTGATCAGCACTCAAGAACTCTCACTGCATTTGAAACAACAATAAATATGCAGAGACAATTCTGCTTAGTTAATTCCTAACATATTTTGTTACAAGCATAAGTTTGAAGGAACATTCTTCAAGCTTCTTATCTTTACAAAAAGGTTACTGAATAGGGTCAATAATAGATTACAAATAAGGCTTGCAAACAATTTAATTATTTTTAGTTATTACTTTGAAAGACAAAAATCTATCTTGTAAAATCTCTGCATCAAAATTTTTTAAATTTTGAAGTGACTTAAAGATTAACATATATCAATCTGGTTTGCTTTTATTGTTATTAACAAATAAGTTATTATGAGTGAATTATGGGGATTAAGAAATTCAATTACATTTCTTGTTTCTTAATCACATATTGATTATCGAACTCATTTCTTACATTTACTTTTATTGTGTATACTTTAAAATTATCTGAAGAGCAAAGATTTTGTCATTTTTTTTTATATTCAAATATGAAATGGTAAGTTTCTCTAATCCTTTCTACTCACCAAAAAATCCATTTCATTTGGGGAATTAAAAAGCTTTTTAATCACATCTGTTATATCAAGAGTTTGCTGATTATAAGGACTCTTCAATTCTGACCTACAATAAAAATTAGCAAAATAAAAAGTAAAGATAAAGAAAAAAATTTTGTCAACAGATGTATTAGCATTTTATAAAAGGGATAAATAATTCAACCAAATTGATGGATGTGAATTGAGATAAAAAATAATACCTTGATCCTTTGATGAATACCTGTCCATGTGCAGCTGACATTCCAGACTGGCAGACAATACTGACATTAACATTGGTGCACATATTATACTGGTCATTGCATAATCCAGGCCATTCTTTATTGGTAGCCTGTATCTGCTCTAAAACATATTTGGCAACACGAACTGAAAAATTTTCTTGGCATGGTGTTACAAAATTATAAAAGAATGAGATGGAGATATCAGAGGTGGCAGGACTTTTCACTGGAAAAAACATCATTTAGAGATCAGTTAAAAAAATGTACTCTAAAAACAAAACAATTTTTGCATTCTTAAAAAAGAAATATAATTGTAATAGTAGTAATAATTAGCAGGAAGTGGTTAGGGGGAATATTATTTAATCACAAACAAAATCATTCTCCATCTTTAAAAACATACAAAATGTATAGTAGTGCTGTGTATATTTAATCATAAAACTTTCCTTTCTATCATAAGACAATCATGAAAATTAAATTCTATCAAAATGGTACATTCAGTATTATGTTTTGAATGAATGTATCATATGAAAGAGTAAATGCATATTTTCTTAATGGAATTGACTTGTATTAATCATCATATAGAAATAAGGGAGACTGTTGCATTTAATTATCCAAATATTCAATGTATATTATTTTGTATGATTTTATTTATAATATATGGCTTTCAAGGAAATGAGAATAATTAGGGAAAAGTTTTTCCTTGTTTTCTACAATTTCATATAAAAAAATATTTAAAAAACAAGGAAAAACTTTTCCCTAATCATTCTTGGAGAAGAATCATTGAAAAAAAGTGTAAATGTTACCGTTTTTACTCACATCCACAAGAAGGTACAAGGAATGGTTCAAAAGGTTCCCTGTGATTGAATTTTCCCAATTTACCACATGTAATCACTTTGGGCAATTCTTGACAGGGTGCAGAATGAGGACCACATTTCACAGCACATATTCCAGCTTGATTGGCACAAAGTTCAACTTCTGCTTGTGATCTGTATTTGCATTTGTTTTGATCTTGATGTTGGTTCAAAACAGAGTAAAAATATTTTGATAATGGCAAATTCATTTAAAAAGAATCCAATATTAATATCAGTAGTTCATTAGAAGAACAAAACTAGAAATGCCTTTGACTTTGTGAAGTTAATTTGAGTGACATTTCATATATTAAAAGTGTTTTCTACTCTTATGGAAAATACACCATTTCAACTAGAAAGGCAATTGAAAGTTATACTTTAATTTAAACACACACAATAGGTTTATTATATATAAAAACTCATTTGGAGAAAACTATTTTTTGTAAAACAAACTTGAAAATAATCATTTTAAATATTTACAAGATTGAAAAGCTGGCTAATTTACCTCAATACCATTTAGCATTCAAAAAAAAAAAACTTCCAAAATAACTTCTATTGATCAGACTATCAACACTAATTATTCAAAATGTAAATAATTACTCCCATATGTAGTGACCTTAAACATAGTAGCAGTAGCAGCCGAAATAAACCTTGTATCAGCAGCAGCTCAAATATAAAAACACGTTAACCCTAACTAAAGTAACTCTCTCTTCCAAGTTTTCCTCTTTTAAACTGGTGACATGAACTTTCAACACTAAAGCTAAAGAGGGTTGTGAACACTTCAAACTAAAACACACCAACATAGTAAGTCCCACTTGAATATATTCATGAACATTTTGTTGTGTATGCAATTTACTTCTAACAAAGGAAACTCTTGTTTTAAATGTTTGTTTTGTTAATTGTTTTAATAATTGTTATCTTGCATTGCAAATCAATTGGTCTGTTATTTTGTGCATGTACTCTTTTTCACCACCATTATTTCATGTACTATGAAATGTTCTCATAAGAAACCTTACACATTTAATTATTGAAGTAGCAAGTAGCAACATACAAGTTAACAGACAAGATACATTACTAACCTTGGACATATAGCTTTGATCGACATGTGTCATAGTTGCCTTGATCATCCTGTAAAACATATATTTGAGGATAGGCACCCCATGTGTATACACCATCTGAATAATGACAGAGAAAGAAAATACACTATTAAAAATTATTATTTATTCAATTTTCATAATTAGGATACAATGTTAAAATAAATTTTTCAGTGAATACAAAAAAATGACTGCAATCTGAAACCAGTGTAAAAAATTAAATATATACTTATACAACCATATTTGCACATGTACATATGAGAGAAAATGGGCATAGTGTGTGTGTGTGTGTGTGTGTGTGTGTGTGTGTATATATATATATATATATATATATATATATATATATATATATATATATATATACACACCACCAAAAAAAGTATTAGATTCATAAATGACAAAATGAAAACCATTTAAGTTATTTTTGAACTGTTGAAATTATTGGAGAAAAAAAGTTCATGACACCCTCCAAAATATATGGGAGTGTAGAATCTTAATTAATCTGTGCAAACACCATCTAAAAGTGAATCACTATGAGATTTTGTTAAAATCTGTGCAAAAGCTATCTAGATCACAGCGATATTCTTGTACAAAACCAGCTCCACACATATTTTCCAAGAATTCAATTGCTGATTGGTTCATAAACAAGCAAGTGGACATCACCATCCAAGCATTCACATCTATTTTTCATCTCGTGATCAAGTTAAATATTTTGGCGCTAATTTTCTGGAGTCTCTCACATGTCCACCCAAGTAAATAAATTCAGGTAATGAGCATCATCAGCACAAACCAGTTGCTAAACAAATCCACGTTACTTTATCATCTGAAGTTTTTAAAGTTATCTTTTAACATAATCCAAACTTTCAGACATCATTCACTCATATTCAACTTCATCAGCAGAGAATTGCTTATTATTTCAAGTTCTCAATCACAGAACATTATTTCTTTTCTGGATTTGCTCAAACAATTCAACATTATTTCTTGACAAAATAACAGTCAAAGGAAGATAACTTTTACCACAACTAAATTTATTCCAAACTACATTGAAAATTTACACTGCGCAAAACTGTTTAAATTCCACATAAACAGATTAATACTTTCACTGACTTTGTGAAATTTTCATCACAACAACTTCAACATACTATCTTTCAATTAAAGTCACAAACTACATTCCAAACACCTCAAAAAGAATTTATACAAAGATTTAAACAAACACTACACAGATTTCATTCACAAATCTGAATTCATTCCAGTATAAATTGTTGAATTTCTTATGCTATATAAATAAAAATTTGTTTGTTGTTATAAATTGTTTTGTGTTATTTCTCATTTTTGTTCACTGCTCTGTAATTCATTGAAGAAGTAATGTGTTGAGGATTTATGTTACTTTGAACATGCAACCAAATTCATTTTAGAAATTGTAGCTAATTTTGATGTATCTCTACAGATGGTAACCCCAACATTGCATTGAATAATAATCCTCTACAGAAGTAATACTATAGTTCTGGTAGGTTCATGAACAATATAAATGTTCACTGCATAACAGTGATAAATAACAATACATACAAACTCCATATATCGCTGAGTACTACATGTGATATTATCCTGCATTTTATGTGATATCTGCAAAAATCAATCATTATCAAGTATTATATTTTTTTTATTTGTGAAGAAGTTTACATTGTGTTAATATTATTTTTGTTAATATTGAGGTTAACTGCTGATAGGGTTATTGTTTAGGATTCATAAATGAAGGCATCTGCTTTGTAGAATATTATGCTGATTTCTGAACAGTATTTGTTAGAACTGACTGAACAAATTTTAGAGAGCAGATTTAGGGAGGGAAAAGTTCCCGATTCTTCAGAGCATACCAAATCTCCATAAATTTGGAGAATCTTTGCCTATTTGGCAGTGAGACTTCAGCCTGCCATCTGTGAGGTTGACAAAAGTGAACTCCAGTCAACTTCAGAACCACTTTCAACCAAAGAACTACCTACTAAAGAGCTGTCAAGAACGAACATCGGCCCACAATTCCAGACCAAAGCTGCATCCCTTTACCACTCCTTCTGACGAGCCCACTGGACTTCTTTCGTCGACCTATGAACTCACTCAACTGCAAGATTCCTATATCTAACAACAATTTTACTACTCTACAAGAACTGTGAGTGTTTTTAAACCATAACAAAATTCTACTCGCTTAAAGAACTTTTTAGGCACTCAGAGAAATATTTTGAGCAAGCCTTTTTTCTGTTATGAACATATTCTCTTCACTTAAAGGACATTTTCTCTTTTCCCTTTCTTTCACTAAGGCTGTGAAGTTACAGTATCTGCAAGGATATTTAACCGGGTACGCCTTGCAAACAACGCAACACTTTATCAATGATGATAACTACAATTCCACCATACAAATATTAAAGGAGGAATTTTTAGACAATGAATGTCGCTGAAATATTCAGACAGATCAATGAGTCCAAGCCTGACATGGACTCCGATTTAGTTGGGGTGAAGCAATTTCTTACTAAAATACGAGCTGATCTGTTTGAGTTAAGAAGTTCCTTTGATTTGGATTTCCTTCAAGAGAATTCTCCTCGAAATAAATATTTGTGTTTTGTCGTATTTTCAAAACTGCCAGTATCTTTTAAAAGAGAAGTAATTCATTGCGTTGAAACAAATTATCTTTCTTTATCTCAAATTTTTGCTAACTATAGGGAAGTTATCAAGACCCTTCCTTGTGATTATAAAAAATAAGTCATATAATAGTAATAGTGTAAATAACTCGGGAAAAACTAAGATTCACGATTGGACTCCAAAGGTCCGTAATTCTAATCAGAATAAAAACCGTAATCTGGAAAACTTTAATGTCAAAACAAGGAGTAGTAGTAATCTTCCAAAATGTAAATTCTGTGATGAAGAAAACCATTCAAGTACTAAATATTCCAGATATCCTTCCCTAGAGTCTAGATTGAATAGGTGTAAGGAATTAAAGTTATGCCTATTATGCATGAGTAGGAAACATTGCAAGGATGAATGTAGATGAAGTAATAATAAATTAAGCATTGATTGTAAGTTCTGTAACTCAAGGAGCCACATATGTGTGTTATGCCCCCTTAAGTTTAGAAGTAAACCCTCTATGACTAATATGTGTCTAAATACACAGTCAAGTGGTCTGCCTATCTGTCAGCAGTGGTGGCAGAATACATAACTTCAACTGTCTAGTGGACATGGAAAGCCAGAGGTCTTATTTCTCAGAATCAGTTTTGAGGAGGCTAAAAGGTGAGGACTACCACGTTGCTCCTGCTGATTATGAAGTAAGGACTTTTTGGGGTTCTCAGCTCAAAAGGTTGAGGGATGTGAATTTTGATATAGGATTTCCCAGTGGTACTCATTCCCTCCCAATTTTAATTGATAACCAATTTAATATCAGGTTTGATGTTAATTGTTTTCATCTGATTACTAAAAACTTGAAAAATCTAAACTTTAAGTTAGCTGGAAAATTTGTTAAAAATGCAGATACCATTCTGGTGCATGTTTTGTTGGGGGTGGATTTGATACAGTTCATGAAGCCTATGCATCTGATAAAATGCATGGATGGTACAGCATGGAAACTCCCCAATGGGATCATTCCTTTTGGAAATGTTAATAATTTCTTGTATCTGAACCAAATTATCCTTCCTGGAAAAGGGCAGAAAGGTGCAGATAGTAATTTCTATGCTGTTGTTTCTAAATACTCTTCATGTTCCGTGTCTTATGTTAACTTTGTTTGTACTCCTTAAACGAAGCAGCCTACCCTGGAATAAATCTTATGGGAGACATGCTAAAATTATTATTGTTGTTTTGCTCTAACAAATATATTTTACTCACTGATATAAGGAAGGCTTTCCTGATGATTAAACTTAGCTTGGAAGAGGACAAAAATAGATTCTGTTTTTTTTTATGAAGGAAGGGAGCAGATTAGTTTGTTTCAAATACATCACTCTCTTATTTGGGTTTAATGCTAGTCCTTTTATTTTAAATTATGTCATCAAGCATCATTCTAGTAAATTCTGACATGCTGAAGAACAATTTCTACGTGGAGAACCTAGTTAAAACCTGTAATTTTCTTCAAAAATTGATGTATCTCTACGAGGAGTCAGTGGATAGAATGGAAGAAGGAAACTTTGGCCTTAGATCCTATAATACTAATTGCAAGAATCTGAAAAACCGCATGATTGTAGATGGCAACTATTCATGGCTGCCAGTTGGAGAAGGTCCTGGGATATAGATATGATCCAGTCAGGGATACCTTGTGCTTGGCTGGCAGCTATATTCATTCTGAAGCCAATACAAAATGAAAGATATTGTCTCAAATATCTAGTGTTTTTGACCCTATGTCACTGTGTCTTCCTCTGACAATTAGGGGTAGAATATTAATGAGTAATCTATGGAGGCTGAAGTTGCCTTGGGATGACGTTATTCCATCGGAACCCAGACAAGTTTGGAACAGCTTGTCTAAAGACCTCAATCATCTTAAGGAATTAAGTTTCCCTAGATGCACGATAGATGAATCCGTTACAAGCTGAACTGTACATATTCTGCGATGCCCTATAAAAGGGCATATGGGTTTACTGCTTATGCTGTACAATATAACAAATCGAACTTAGTTTTTGCTAAGGCCAAAGTGGCTCCCATTAAGTCCAGATCCTTACCTACTCTGGAATTGATGGCTGTGTTCTTAGCTATTAAATGTCTCGACTGTATCCTGAAAACATTTTCCAATGCACGTGTTAAAGGTGTTCACATTGCAGTGGATGCTCAAGTGGCGTTGGTTGTTGTCTAGTTAAAACTAAGAATCAATTCATTAAGAATAGACTGAAGGATATTTTTAAGGCTCTAGAAGATTTGCGGTCTGATTATGGATTATAGGTTAAGTTAAAAAATGTGCCTTCCTTGCAGAATCCCAGCGTTTTAATCACTAGAGGTCTATCCTTTCAGAAATTCAAACAGAACTTTAAATTTTAGATTTCTGGCCCTACCTGGCTTTTGAAAAATCCTGTGGCTTGGCCAGAGAGTAGTTTGAGTTGCCTCAGTGACGAAAGCAGGGTTATTGTTCATAGCGAAGTGCATCACAATACTAGTTCTATTTGTTTGAATGAACCTATTGTAGATCTAGCCAAATATTCTAAATTGTCTAAATTAGTACATATTACTGCTGCAGTATTTAAGTTCATTAATAAGTTGAAGCATTCTGATGCTCACCCCAAACATTGTGCAAAGGCCTATCTCTTTAAATTAATACAACAACAATCTTTTGCTAGGGAGATACAATATCTCAAAAATCCTCTGAACAAAGAGATTTCAAGTTCGGTTAGGGATTTAAACTTATTCTTGAATAAAGAAGGATTCGTTCATTCTTGCAGAAGAATTGGCAAGGCTGATATGCATCAGTTTGAGGTTATTTATCCTATATTGCTATCTAGAAGTCACCCCTTGAGCAATCTCATTATCTTTGATTGACACAAAAGATGCAAACATTTGGGTATTGCTGCCACTCTGAACAAACTGAGGATGTCCAGGTTTTGGATATCTAAGTCTCGACAGACTAATAAGAAATGCATCTCTAGCTGTTACCTCTGTAAGATGTATAATGCGTTTGCTTTTAAGTACCCTAAGCTTACTAACTTACCTAAGCATAGGGTTAATTTGGTTCAGCCCTACCTGCATACTGAAATAGACTCTACTGGGCATGTATGGGTTGGTAATGGCGAGGGAGTGAAAAAGATGTACATATTGGTTTTTACTTGTATGAACATCCGGGCAGTCCATATAGAATTGGTGAAAGTAATGAGCACTCATTCCTTTGTGCTTGCCTTCATTCGATTTACTAACATATACGGTATTCCTGCCTACATTTATAGTGATAATGCTTGGTCATTCGTTGCAGGTTGCAATTTTGTGAATGAATTCCTGACTTCCAATGAGTTCGTGGACAGATTTGGTGTATTTAATATCAAACATCTTACCTTGTACTCTGCTTGAATGGGCAGTGTGTGGGAATGTATGATCGAAACCATCAAATTATGTCTATATAAGACTATTGGTATATCTCAGGTCGACTATTTCGATCTACTTACTACTCTTACTGACATACAAAGAGCAATAAATTCCAGACCCCTTACTTACCGTTGCTCCTCTGATTCTGATCTACAGATTGTTACTCTGAACTCCTTCCTTTGTCCTTATGTAAATGAAGGTTTGCTACTCAATGTAAGCGAAGAAAGGGCAGTGTGCTCAGATCCACCTACTAGAACTGATATTGTCAGGTCTATAGAAGCTAGAGATTGTTTATTAAATAGATTTAAGGAGTTATGGTATCAAAAATATCTCTTGGATTTGAGGGCACAGTGCAAGGATTTATATGACAGAAGTTTTGAGAACATGATTAAAATCAATGATATAGTACTCATCAAAAATCCTACCAAATCCAAACTTTATTGGTTTTGGGTAGAGTTCAAAGGCTGATTACAGGTGATGATAATAACATTCAGTCTGTTGAGATTAAGAAAAGGGATGGAAATGTGGACATCCATTCACTCAAGCATTTATACCCATTAGAATTATCTATCACCCATAGCCATAATCCAAAAGCTCCTCCTAATGATACGGACAGAGGCTCCTCTCCGAACACTTCTGCCGTTACCCCAACCCTTCTCATGTCAAGTGGATTAAATGCGTTTTAAATAGATCCAAAAGATTATCATAAAAAAAACAAAGGGATCTAATCCTAATGATCCTTATATGTGGTACTAAGTACCAAATTGGGGCATGACATTAACCAAATTGTGTCCTGGGCATGACGTTAAACTGTAACCAAATTGTGTCCTGGGCATGACGTTAAACTAACCAAATTGCGTCCTGGGCACTACGTTAAACTGTAACCAAATTGCATCCTGGGCACTATGTTAAACTGTAACCAAATTGCGTCCTGGGAACGACATTAAACTGTAACCAAATTGCGTCCTGGGCATGACATTAAACTGTTACCAAATTGCGTCCTGTGCATGACACTAAACTAACCAAAATGCGTCCTGGGCATGACGTTAAACTGTAACCAAGCTGTGTCATGGGCATGATGCTGAACTGCATCAGTGACCTGATTATGGCTTCTAACTACTCTGGCATAAACATCGATTTACTAGACACCATTGTGGGGATTTGTACTCTGGGGCTTCCGAAATCAGAGAATTTTAGGCTGGTTGTAATATTGACTACTCAGTTTTAAGCCAACAAAGTCATAGAACTTTGCATTCTGAATATGTTTAAGTAATTGTAAACTTACATTCAATTTATCTATTCCTTTCTCTGGCAGGATAGGTTAGATTACTTGGGTTAAAACTTACGCGTTGTTAGTAAGTTCCCTTTCATAAAATTTCAGAAAATGTACTTGCTTGTAAAATCAAGTATTAAAATTTTGATTTATTCCCACAAAGCCAAAGAACTTTGGGCTATAAATATGTAGTAAATTTAATTGTAAACTTACATTCAATGTATCTATTCCTTACTGCGGCGGGTTAGGTTAGATTTATTTAAATTAAAACTTATGCGTTGTCAGTAAGTCCCCTAAAATTTTAGGCTCACAAAATCATAGGACTTTGGGCTTCAAATGTGTGATTAATTAGATTTACTCTTAAAAATAATTTTAGTATTAAAATTACATTGTTATTTTATATTTTTTTATTGGTGGGATTGGTTTAATTGGATTTAATTCATCCATATCTGACTCCATGCTAGCTTATCTTGTGGGTGGAAAAATGGGATTTTGTTTCTGCAACAAACTGAAGTTTATTGCATCTTTGTTTGAGTATTGGAATTTAATTTGAGAACAATATTTTACAAGTTCACATTCTCGCTATTTTTACTATCATCACTTCAATCACTTTTTACTTTCAAAACCATCAGAGATAAGAATATATTTTCTGACTAATGAGAGAGCTGGAAAATATAAAAAGGAATTCGACCACCATAATTCTTTCCTTGGTGCCATAAAGTCCGGGGGAAACATCAAAGCTTGTTCACTCCAACCTGTTTTCATTACCTTCAAAACCGGCTCCCAGGGCCCTGATTCTTATCAGAGATAAGAATATATTTTCTGACCAATGAAGGGGCCAGGAAATTTGTTCAACAATTTTGGAGAGAAAATTCCCCCATTCTTTGGAGCCTATTAAATCTCCATAAATTTGGAAAATCTTTGCCTATTTGGCAGTGAGACTTCAACCCGCCATCTGTAAGGTCGACGAAAGTGAGCTCCAGTCAACTTCAGACCCATTTTCAACCAAAGAACTACCTACTAAAGGGCTATCAAGAACAAATGTCAGCCCACAATTTCAGACCAATTCAAAGATGCATCCCTTCACCACTCCTTCTGACGAGCACACTGGACTTCTGTCATCGACCTATGAACTCACTCAACTGCAAAATTCCTATATCTAACAACAATTTTACTACTTTACAAGAACTGTGTGTTTTTAAACCTTAACAAAATTCTACTCACTTAAAGAACTTTTTAGGCACTCAGAGAAATATTTTGAGCAAGCCTTTTTTCTGTTATGAACATATTCTCTTCACTTAAAGGACATTTTCTCTTTTCCCTTTCTTTCACTCTTGTCTTTATCCCTTTACCCTTTTTTACTGTATATGTAAATAAACACTTTCTTCTTTTATTGTTACACACCAAGTAGGAGTTTTTTCTTTATTCATACATGCCTAAAAGAGAGAATTTGTCCGCTCTAATCTTGCTGTTTTTTTACTCACGTTTTGTCGTAATTTTTTAACCTCAACCCTTAGATGCAGGAAAGCCAGGACAGATTTCCCAGCATTAATCCATTCAGATTTTACAACTATATTGATTTTGAATGATACATAAAAAGCTTAGCTAAATATATACAAATCATTCCAATTTCAGTAATGTTTGTACTCCTCTAAATTCATAATATCTATACATCTATATATCAATGTTTGTAGTTAGTAAAGAGTATAAAAACTGTATCCTTGCTTCACTGAACTCAAATTCTAAAGAAAAGAAATCAGTCAAGACACTGAATACATTAGAATTCAAGAAGTAGAAATCCAAAACAAAAAAAAAAGCAATGAAATTTCAAATGTAAATGATACTGTCAAAGGAAAATCTCATATTTACCCTCATGCTGACTGTTTGTAACACTTCCATTTCCTGTTGGTATTTCAAATGGAATACCCTCAGTGATCCAATCTTCACTTGTGAAAAAACTATCTTTGTGTTGACAATTCACAAATTTAGGTTTTCTTTTATCTGAAGACAAAAGAAAAATTATTTGCAATTTTGCTTTAATATTTACAAAATAAAATGCTTCTAAGTTTATTTGATATAAAAATATTTTGGAAAGAAATGATGACTTGTATTGTGAACAATATGTCTAATAAAAACTACCAAAATTCCTGAATGAGATGACATTATCATAACAAGGAAATTTAGTCAAACAACCTTCTTCATCTTCTTAGGATTCTTTGGATAAATATAAGCTGATTAGCTTCTATGAAAAAAGAGAAAACACAGGTACATATTACCTGAAGATACTTATAACATTACCATTTTAACTATTAGTATTAACTTGATTTGTCAGAAGAGAACAATAAGCACAAGTTCAACTAACCAATAAAACTTAACCAAATTGAAGATAGTAATTTAAGTAAATATTGATAGTCTGATGAAAATCTTTTTTTATCAATTCTCTCTTTCAAATGTAAAATATATTTCAAATTCTTCATTAATATGAATAATAGACTATAATTATGGAATCTACCTACTCTAACTTATTTTTCAACCAAAAATTGACTATACAAAAATGAAATAAATAGCTATATTGGTATTCAATAACTAATAAGCTATTTTCTTACTTGATAAGATGCATGGTTTAATATTTACTCAATAACTTTGACATTTATAAAATTGCTGCAACCAAACTATGACCTCCTTTAATTCTTTTTGGAGATTTCCTAATGCAGTATGGATTCCTAAAAAAGAAAACTCAAAAGGAATTGAACAGTTTAGAATGATTTCTTTGCTGGACACTAAGAACAAAATCTTCTTCAGCATCTTGTCCCAATGACTTCAGCATTATCTTAGTGCCAATAATTACATAGATACTCCAATACAGAAGGGAGAGATTGCCAATATCCCAGGTTGTCTGATTGGCATGATAACACAGCTCATAAGAGTAGCAAAAACTGGTTAAGGCAATCTAGTTGTACTGTGGCTGGACCTTGCTAATGCATATGAATCCGTTCCGCACAAATTAGTCGAGGAAGCTCTCAGAAGATACCATGTCCCTGTTTGTGTAAGGAATCTCATACAATTACAATGATTTTAACATAAAAACAACCACTGATTTGATATCTTCCAATTGACATTGGTTAGAAAAGGGAATTAAAACTGGATGTACAATTTCATTGACATTATTTACCTTAACCATGAACATGTTAGTAAAATCAGCAGAAGTTGAGTGTTGAGATCCAGTGATGAGAAATGGAGTATAACATGCACACATATCAATGAGACCTGTAAGTTATCACACCTACTGTCCCTGGATGTCGGTGAATATTTTGCTGAATTTAGAAAAGATAATGACTTGGGCAAAAATGAAATTTAAACCAACAAAATTGAGGTCGTTAGTACTGAAGAGGGAGATTGTGATAAAAAAGTTCCATTTCAAGATTGCAGGAAACACTATCCAATCATTAAAAGGAAAAGCCCTTAAGTGTCTGCAAAAAATATTCAATGCTAATTTAAAAGATACAGATGCTACCCAAAAATGTTTTTCAGACATCAAGCAATGATAGTCATGGATATATCAATATACCATTCTGCCAAAGATTCTGTGGACACTGATATTATATAAAGTGGCATTGACAACAGTTGAGAAGATGGAGAAAAAAGTAAGCAGATATTTGAGAAGATGGCTTGGCTTACTCAGGATTTTAAGCAATGCAGCTCTGTTTGGAGTGTCTAATGCATTGCAACTCCCCTTCAGAGGATTAGTTGAGGAGTTTAAAGTGGTGAAGGCAATCTTATATAGGGATTCAAAAGATCCTAAAGTTGCAGAATAGAGGAATAGAGATTTGAACTGGGAAAAGTGGAAGGAATCACACAAGCTCAGTACAGCAAAAGTCGAGACAGAAAATGCTTGTAGGAAAAGTGGCAGTTGGCAGATCAGGTCTAGGTTACTGTTCCAATCCACAAGAGAGAGGAAGAAGGAAAGATCATAAATACTGTCTTCAATAGTAAGTGAGAGTAGGTGTGGAGGAAATTAGTGTCAGTATAATGTTGGCCTTAGGTCAATGGGGGGAGGGACAAAATTGGGAAACCTAGAAAAAAGGAAGATTTGGTGGATAGATCTCTAGTATACTTATCCCAGTAATACAAGCTTCCTTGTACAGACAGTGTATGATACATTGCCCAGCCTGGCAAACCTCCACATGTGCGGAAAGAGTTAGTTTCCACTTTGTCTGTTGTGCCAGTAGAAAGGATCCCTCCAACATATAATGAGTGGTTGCCCCAAGGCACTAAGCGAGGGGTATTACCAGTGGTGCCATGATAAGGTTTTAGGAACCATTGCAACAATAGTCTCAAGAAAACAGATTAACCTGGCATCTTAATTTTCATGAAAGCTAAATTGTAAACATGTAATATTATGGCTTCTTGGAAGATAAAATGGATTATTTTTAGGAATTATCCCTACATGCAAGCCAAGTGGCATGTCACTAGCGTTTACCGCTGGTGGCCCGCTGTTGGACCCCCAGTGTCTTTCTCTCAGCAATGTTACTACTGGTTGACCGCTAGAGGCCCATCAGTCGCTGCCACCAGAGGATCACTGGCATTACCATTGGTGGCTCGCCAGAGGGCTACTGGTGGCTCACCAGAGGGCCACTGGTGGCTTGGATGTTTTGACAAGAACATTCACCTTTTTTTTCCTGAAAGTACAAATAATTTCCCTTTTTTTAAGTGATTAAAATAAAATTAATACTAATTAAAATTTGCCAATGAAATAATAAAGATATCAATGTACATTCAATCAAGATATTTCTTATGAATAACATTTCTAGGAGCCAAAAGAAGTGGAAATTTTCTATAAAAGATAACTGACTTACCTGGCCAAAATATACAGACAGGAGTATAGACTCCCATTTCACAAACAGGTTTCATTGAATGGCTTGGATGCCTTCTTTCTATTCCTGTGTCCAGTAGGTAATCACCCCAGCTCTGAATATAACCAGATGGTGGCTGGAACAATGTTTCCTTTCCCATAATCATAATATAAGGAATGATTTTGTTCCAAATAAAAAGTTGACTGATGTAGCCAGAAAAATGTATGCCCAGTTTGACAATAACACTAGTAATTAAAAAAAAGTAGCAGTTAACAGAATGTTAAACAATGAATGGATTGATAGCAGACTTTAAGTATTAAAAAAAGAATTGCTAGAACCCAACAATTTTTTATGGCTATATCTAGATAAAGAAATTACAAGAAGAGTGGGAAAAACAATTTTAAACATAAATAAAAGCTGTTTTTCATTTGCATTTTTTATTGATTATAAGTTTCAACTTTATATGCTTTCCTCAATATGAAGTACAAATACTACCTTAAGAAATTATCATATTTTACTTTAGCAAAAACTTTTTTAATGAAATATATGTGAAGTAGGCAGTTCATCAAAAACTAAGTATTCTTAAATTCTCCCTCTGCCTACTGCATTTAAAGTCAAACAGGTTGAACAGGAAGTTCCTACATTTATTTCATTGCACTTTGCCTTATCTAGGCAGTGTAATTCTGTTTATTACTTTACTGTAACTTTTATACAAATGGATTTTGTTTATTTTCAGATTTTCACAAGTATATATTTTATTATGAAGATGAATTAGATATCTAAATATCTAAAAAGTGATTACCTACAAGCATATTTTTCAAGACTGTCTTCATGATTCAAAATATACATTTGTGTATAAAAACAGAAATAAGTAAGAGAATAAAAATATAGCCAAGCTTTGATATTGTTTTTATTTTGATATCTGAACTTTAAAATTTTCTCTATTACCTGACTTTACTTTTGGGAACTATATTAATTGTTTTGTTAATTTCTGTAATCCCATCCAAAAATAATTGTAGATTTCCAGAAGCATCCCATGACACAGTAACATGGTGCCACATGGCTGACTTTCCAGCTTTCAGACTTGGAAAACTCTCACTGACAGATCTGTGTTTATCCCAGAGGACAATATGGCTCTCATGAATAGTCATCAGTTTCACTAAGTGATCATTTCTGGTTTAAAAAAAGAAAAAGAAAAAAGGTCCATAAATAAAAACTGAACTGATTATTTGAAAAATTAATTCACATTTTAATCAGTTTCATATGAGCTTACCAGTATGCTATTTTCATGTATTGACATTCTAAGAAGATGCTTCACATTGGAATGAGCAATATTATATTATGAAATTATTATATTATATAATATTATAAATTTATTGATATATATGAGTTCATGTTGCATAATAAAAAAAACAAAAATGCATATTCTGAATATTAGTAAACAATATAATCTCATTGTTCTGTTTTTTTGTTATCTGATTGCAAGACCAAATGCTAGATATGTTATAAATGTTAATTTCCCCAAATGTTTCAGAATTTATGAAAATTCAGTAATTTTGACAAGTTAGGAAAATTCGGTAACTATGAAATAAAAGTCAATTGAAAACTGATTTTAGAGCCGTTCTGGAGTGGGGATCTGGCACCCCCCTCCCCTATATTTTTAAATAACTTGAAATCGTAGGGTCCAGATAAAACTCCACAACAACAATACCAGGGTAGTACTTGAAAAAGTGGGGTTTAGGGGGCTAGGCCTCCTTCATCAATATTTTTTTAAAAAGTTAACTATGGGGTTCTAGATAAAAATCACTCACTACAACAATACCAGGGTCATACATTCTGAAGGGGGCTAGACACCCATCATACATTTAAATAAGTATTAACTAAAAAAAAATCATGGGTTTCTGTCTAGATAAAACTTCACTGCAACAATAGCAGGACCATACTTTCTTGGGGTGGGGGGGCTAAGACCCCTGCTCCTCCAATTTTTTTAAATAAATATTTATTTAATTACTATACTCCGGACACCAATGTTTCATTATTTCATTCCCTCTTTACTTTTTATCTTTTCTTGTCTAATTTTGCCCCGCCTTCTTTCAATAATTTTGCTAAGTATCATCATTTGATTTGTTATTTCAACTTTTCTTATTTCATTTTATAACACTTCTTTCACATTTTCCTCCATTTCTTTTCTCCTGTAAATCCCTTATCTCTTGCTTTAATGTCTTCTCACACAAATTTTTATGCATTACTTGTTTCTTTCCACCATTTCTATCTTTTTCTTTCATTCTCCAAATTTTTTTTCCTCACTTCATTCTTCTCTTGACTTTCTCATTTTTCTCCAATTAGTCTTTCATTTTTTCTTTTACACTCTCTGTAAAAATTAATTAAAAATTGATTAAAAACGTATATGAATTTACCTGTCCACATAATAAATAGAGAATATTACTGCATTAGTCTGGTTAGGATGGAATAACAATGTGTAAAATGACAAAGTCAATTCTGAATTTTGAAATGGTAAAGTATGACGGAGAGTTGCCCCATTTACATTGATCTCATCATCAAAGAACAGATCAAAATCTGGAGAAAAATCTGAAAATAAAAAATATTTAAAATTTAGCTAAAAATATGAAGAGAGTCAACAATTTTTAAAATTGAAAATGTAAATATTTGTATGAGTATTCATACTATTTAACTATTGTGTATTTCACAAAAACAAAAAAAACAAACTTTCAAAGCTACTTTGAAATCCATGTTTTTCAAACATTATAAACTATGCATTTTGATTTCAAATGATATAACTGTATAAAAATATCATTATATCTATAAAAAATGTACATTTAAAATATTAGTCTTTTTTAATGAGACAAAGAGTGTTTACAAATATTTTCATGATAATATAAAGTTATTTATATTATATAATACTGCAGATTTTACAAGTATATGACTCACCATTTATAATAGCTTTTTGCATTGATTTATAAGTTACAGTAATCAGTTATATCTTCAAGTTTTTGAAATATCATTAGTTACAACAGGGATTTACAAGACAAGGTTATTGTGGATTTCACAATACTAATGCTAACATTGAGGAATTTTTCCTTACTTTTTTCAATACCTTAAAAGCCTTGTAGTGAGTCCCGATAATAAAATAAAATACGAAAATAAAATACATAAACAAAAATAAAAGGAATTAAAATAAGGCATTTTGCTTTCTATTAAAACCCTTATTGTTTTCTCGCACTATACTTCTCTCTCAACCCTCAAAAATAAAAAAGAAGAAAAAAAGACTGAACCTGGCAGAAAAATAGTGGAAGTTTGCTGGAGCAGAGTCCTGCCACTTGTGACTAAAAACTAACAAAGATCAAAGAAACTCTACATATAACTTCCGCTAGAAAAAAATGCAAAAGAAAGGAACATGCTAGAATAAAATAATTTTGGCTAATCAAGAAAATTAACACAGAGACTTTGGAATGTTAGCCAAAACCAAGGTTCATGTCAGTAGTCTGGGAGCCTGGTTAAAAGGATATAAGCTCACAGCTCTGAGCCAGAGAAGAAAAGACAGCAAGAGAAACCACAGAACAAGAGATACGACCACCAGAGAAACCAGCCATGTAGAATGTGTGAAGTAGTTAAGTCATTTGCTAATGATATTTTCTGTGCTTCTTAGAGCCAAGAAAAAAATAATAGATAGACACTGACCAATTTCTAAGATGACTACTACTACCAAGCTCTTTCTCCTGATTGCTACCAAGATACACCTTATCAATGAACATTTTGCTATATTAAATATCAAAGGACTCACTCTAAATCAAATAAATAAAAATATATTATTTATTTTATACTCTTGAGCCAGTTTGCTTCATTCCAAAGTTTCTGATAAAATAATTACCAAGAATATACTGACAAAATACCACAGCCTCTTTATCACTGTGTAGATAGATGTTGATCAATATTGTAGAAAAGATTATATATACCTTTGCAAATCTTATTGGCAAAGGTTTTTCCTTCATTACATTTGCAAGTTGCTGTCTTTAGATCACTGGACTGAACACACACACTGTTTTGAGGACATACAAATCCCTTACAGACATCAACTTTTTCTGAACAGTTAATTCCAGTATATCCTGAAAAAAACATAAAAATTGACACTTTGAATTTGTGTTACATAACAACTCTCAGAAAAATTTGCATCTATTTTTTTATTTCAGATCCTTATTATTTTTGGTGTTACATGAATTTCTTTTCAAAAACAATTTGTTGAGTAATTTTGAATAATTAAATTATTCTTTCCTTTGCATTTAATTTTATTTGTTTCACAATATTTATGTAAAAATATTTACTATATTTTTCTTATACTGCAATCAAGTTTTTATGTGTTATATTTTATATATGTGTATGCCTATATTTATAAAAATAATATACAAGTGGGAAGTTTACCTTTTTGACACTGACATTCATAGCTGTATCCTTTGTGGATACAAGTGCCTCCATTTTTGCAAATATTCATCTGCTGAAAGCAAATGTTTTTAAATAACTGGCATGACTTTCCATAATATTCTGAAAATCAATAAACAAATAAAGAATTCTTTTAGAAAATATAAACACCAACTTATTTGATTATTATTTCAATTTGAAACCAAGATCTTTATAATCATAATTCATCATGAGAAGTTGGAAACTAAAAACTTGGTATCATGCTATGTATTAATTTACAAAGATTTTCTTAAAAAAGCTCATTAAATTTTCTTCTGGTGTGATATCAGTGATCATCTTTAGCAACCAAGGAATAAATATCAATGTGTCATTTTACAAATATGTTCTGAGAATAAAATAATTTTCTACAAGTAATCCAATGTATTCATCATAAAAAATGTCTACCTAGTAAACCATTTCTTGTTTTATATCTTTATCTTGTTTATTTTTCTCTTATTCATTTTCTCTGTACTAATTTTTCCCTTATTAGCAGCCAATTTTACTTTTTGCTCATAATTTGATAACATCAACTCTTGATGACAACATTTTGTCTATGATTTGGATGACATCAACTTAATAATTTAAAATTGTTTAAACCATAATATTTCAAAGTCATGGACCTGTCTTCAAGACACTACACTTTATCCTCAAAACAAAATCAAACTCACCCAATTTTGTTCTATAAAATTGTTTTTATGGCATTCAGCCCCTTAGATTAGATTAAAAGCAATAGTTTTATTAAACTTGCAGTTTACCATTTGGACATGAACAGGAAGCCTGATGCCTACTGACACTGCAAATTCCTTTATTGGTACACATTTTAAGAACTGAACAAAGGTCAGGAACATGGACACAAGTGTGACCATAAGTGCCTGGATGACATCTGAAAAAGAAAAAATCTCAATCAAAAATTTGAAGGTATCATATCTTTTGATAATTTTCATTTGATTTTGAGAATGAAGGAAATGCATTAATATTATGTTGACTGCAGAAAAAACAGATGTATAAAAAGATCATATCAGCTTAAAGTAAAATGAATCCATCATAATCAATGATTTATCAATAAAATTGTATTTCACAATTCAATATTATTTGGTCCCTTTACTGTGACATCTTTCTCATGACAAGGATTTTATATTGTTTACCACTAAGTAAGCATTATCAGAAATTCAAGAACAGTACACCTTTTCTCATTTTGCAATTTGAAGTTTTCTTGGAGTTGATGAGAAAAATACTTGCAAAGTTTATTGTAAAGATAATAAAATCAAAAGAATGAGAGAATGAAAGAAACAATGAGAAATAATAAATGGTCATTGAAAGAAGGAAAGAATCAAGACGATTACAGTAGTAATAGAAGAGTATTGTGTAGGAAGTGAAAATCATAGTGATGTATAAGAGAGAGAAAAGGTTGGTACAAAGAAGAAATAAAAAAAGATGATGAGAATTAGTTAACAAGAGAAGAGAGATTAAGAAGATAAAAAAAATAACAACCTGCAGAAGAAAGTATTTTGTAAATTCTGGCACCTTCCATGATTTTTACAAGGATTGACTCTACAAAAGTCAATATTCTTGTTGCACAATTTACCAGTCCATCCTTTAGGGCATTTGCACATAAAATCATTCACTTTATTAATACATGTAGCTCCATACATACAAGGTTGGGTGTCACACTCGTTGATGTCTTCCTAGAAAAAACACAGAAAATAAAAATTTTCATTTATTGTTCTTGCTTTATTGTAAGTATTGATATTTTCATGTACGAGGCAAATAACACAAAACCATATTTTCCAGTGAACAAGAATAACAATAAGGAGTTATCTCCCTTCAACCAATTCACCATCAGTATGAATTATATTAACCTGACAATGCCTGATAAAATGTCTATTTATATACTGAAACCGATTTCATTAATACACTATAATTATTGAATAGTGGAAATTTAGAAAATATTTTACCTCACATGATAATCAAAACTACACTCTTTATCCAGGAACAATACTATTGTACATAATACATATATTTATAAATTGTTCACATGATTTTATTCTTTTTTCATACTGGATTCTTTTAATCAACTTTCTTCTTTGTCTATGCAGTACATTTATGCAGTTAATTTTAATTCACTTAAATATATCAATAATGTAAACCTTTCAAATACTGTTTGCATTTACCTTAAAGAAAACACAAAGACCCCATTTTTGAGTTTTAAAACTTTATACATTCTTTTTTTTCTTTCTTGTGAGTTGAACTCACAACTAGTTTTACTTGGCAACATTTTTGTCAAATGATTCTTTCCTTGCTATTGCAGTGATCATTCTTATTTTTCATGGCTTCTTAACCAATTAAATTCTACATAATTTCTTTCTACTTTTTACTTAACCTTCTTATTTCAGTTATTTCTTATTTGAAAAGCTCTATGTACATTCTCTGCTCTATTTCTTATATAGTTGTCATTTCTACACTTAATGTTTATAAGATTACTTGATAATGTTATATATTTTACTTCTTTCAAGTTTCCTATTTTCAAATGTGAGTTTCCTATAATTTTATCTTACTGTGCTACTAATTTCTAATTTTCTCTTAAAACCCTTTATTATTTAATTATCTTCAATTATATTTCTTTTGTGATACTTTAAATTGTTTCCATCATAATAAAAAGGGTAATCTGACTCATATAATTTTTAATGAATTTTGTAGGATACACACTTCTGTCAAAAAAACAATATTCAATAAATGTCTGCATAAGAATTGTACTCACCTCACAAAACTGCCCTGTGAATCCAGCTTTACAATGACATGTAAATCCATTAACTTTATCTGTGCAATTCAGGGTATTGTTTTCATGGCATCTTTTAGCATTTGTATTAATGTATTTACATTCATTAATGTTTACATCACAAAATTCACCTGAAAAGAATCCAAGTCAAAAAAATATTTAAAGTGGGTCAGTGAGCATCAGAAACTGATACAGCAGATAATCTATTTTCAAAATTGAGCTTTTTATACAACCGAAACAATTCAGGAATATTATTCAAATGAAAACTTAATGAATTTGTCATTAATAAATTTTATCAAATCTGCTATTATCTCTTGTGGAATACCAATTCAGTCTGCATTTAAAATAAAAAGCAAATCATCTTTTATAGAAAGATGTTCAAAAATATTTGATAAAATGCTGTAAGTGGCTCAAAAAAAGGCTTTGGTTGACAATTCTTGGGTATTTCTGGACAAATTTTTTATCTGAGTCAATCTTTCTTATCAAATTACAAAATTGAATGGCCACTCTTTTTGCATTAATGCAGTTCTCATCAGGACTCAATCCTTTGACCTACATTGTCCTTAATTTTCCCCAATGACCCTTCCTGATGTCATTAATTCTCTAATGATGACAACTATTTACTCTTATCTTAATGTAACAGAGCACTGACTGTTTAAAAGTTTAATTGCACAAAATTGCAGAACGGTGAAAATTCTCAGGAGAGTAGGTTTAATGGTTAAGAAAAAATAAATAAATAAATGAAAAAAAAATAGTAAAAATTATGTTTTAAACTAATAAAAAATAATTTTTGAACAGTTCCATGGAGAATCAAACCAAGAATTAACTAGATAAGATTAAGTAAAATTGAGCAAAATCAAGGTGATCAACCTCATCCACTTCTTGCCACTAAAAAGAAAACATGATTAATCTGCTGTTCTAATTTCTTTCTTTTCCTGAGAAATTAGATTCAACAGTTTGTTTACCTTAGACTATCTGTCCAAAACGTGTGTTGTCACAGAAAAGACTAAGCCAAATTATTCTAGATAAAGAACAAAACATGTTTTTTGTTAATCCGCAAGATTTGAATTTATTTATGCCGATCGCCCAAAAATGCAATAAAAAAATATTTAGGAAGGTTTTAAACAAAGACAATACCATATAGTTCTTTTAACAAGGTCTCCTAAGATTAAGATGGTTAAGGGTGGAGAAATTAGATATATCAATGTCAATATTTTTGGGATGGGGGTCATCTATATAAACAAGAACTCCCCAGGCTGAAACACACATAGATGGGAAATCGGCCAACAAAGAGTTGTTAGTCACGAGAAACACACAGATATACAAATGTGTTAATTGTTCCCATATTTTATATCAATTACTGTGATTATCTGGGAAGTAGAGAGCTTAGTCCTTCAGTCAATAATAGAGACATTTTATTCACCAGTTTTCTTTATATTCAATAAACCTGTTTTTAAAGTTATCAACAGTGCTGTGTATTTTGTTCAAAGGATTCTTATTCCAGCCTGATTTCAGAGCTGTTCTGGGACACCAAGGAGACAAAGTTTGCCACATCTGTAAGTTGAGAATTATTCCTTAAATATGGTACACAATGTACATAGTGGGGTCCACACTAGATTTTGCCCTCAATCTCGATATCTTACAATATTAGGAAACCCAAATCAAACCTATTGCAATGACACACTGGCCCCAACCAGGGAGGGAAAAGAACCCATAAAGTCAACAAATTGATAAAAATTAGGAACAAAGATCCAAAAATAGAGCCCTGGGAACACCTGCATTAATGCAAAAAGATCTACAAGAGTAGCTGTTCAACAAAGCAACTCTCATTGATAAATTTGATAAGAAAGACTGAATCAGATCAGATCAAAAATTCCTCCAGAAATACCTTTCAACTTGTGAAGAAGACCAGCATGGCAAACCCTGTCAAATACCTTCCAGATATACAAATCAAAAGTCTGAACTTCACCACTAAAGTTTGATAGACTCATTCAGTAATAATCATTAATACATCAATGGTTGACATATAGAAATAAAAGCCATATTTTTTATTTGAAAAAAAGGCCATATAAAGTAAGATATTTAATCAATTTAGAGTTGATTAGAGCCTCTAGCAAACCATTTTCCCATAACCACCATAACTGTATTTGCAGTAAAAAGCTGTTACCTCTATAGTCAAGATTGATAAACATAGTAATGTATCTCAAGATTCTCTAGAAAATTCAAAGAAGGGTCTATAATGTTACTGGTCCTGACCTAACATCTCAATTTCAGTCTAGTTCTGGGGATGACACTAAAATACATCCCACAGCAAGGCCCCTCTGATTGAGAGATTGGAAGTTTTGATGAACATGGAACCACCTCTTAATTGTTGTTATTGCCAGGTCCACCCTGACCTGAGGTGATATCACATAATGAACCCAAAAAACAAAATACTAAGTATAAAAATACATTTTATAGTAAAAATGCCAGCAATACATTTTTATATAAGAAATTACTAACAATACTAACAAATTGTAGCAACTTCACTCAAATTCATTTAAAATTCTACCAAACAACCATCATGAAATAGTTCTTTCATAACATTCCCTCTGTCTTTTCTATAAATATTTTCATGCTAGTTATTCTAATTTTCTCTCATTTTTCTACTCCTAGGTAGCTTGACCACATGAATTTAAGCATACTACTAGATTGACAACTTGGTCTCATTGTTTTGCTGTTGAAATAGCCAGCTGTAACGATGAGTTCTATTCTGAGTATTTCTTTTCTTGCACTTTCCCAGTGGATCTTTTTTCTAATTTCTTGCTTCCCTATCACCCACAATCTTCAAAAGTTTAAATGCAATATTAATCATCATCTTCTGTCTTCTTTTATTGTCCTTTCTCTTCACAAATGTCTTCTCATTTTCACTCACTGCCAGTAACCCCTTACATCTTAATGGCATTACTGACTTGCTTGGGGTGACATGATTAAAATAAATCTATTGCAGATGCAGAGAATAAAACAAGTACTATATTTTCAAAAACAGAAAAAGAAGTAAAATATATAACATCTGTTATACAAAAGAAAATACCTTCAGATATGAATCAATAAAAACATATCCTAAATGATGATGGACAACTGTTGTAGAGCAATATTGAGCCAGCTCATCTCAAAAGCCATTGTTAATCATTTTATGTGCCCTATTATTGTGAATCTGTGACAGACTAAAGTAAGTTTACTAAATATCTACTTAGGTTGTGTTAATGGCTGAAATAGTTGTACATTACCAACTGGTGCTGGTAATTGATGCTCAAGCGCAGAAAAAAGTCAGAATTTCAAACACTGATTTTAAAAGCCAGTAGGCTCTTTGAATTTTGAAGACTAGTACATAATTTTATAATCTCCTTGTAGTAAATCATACACTAATAATCACAATAATAATACACAAGCCCTGTAATGAATTAGGGCCTTTAGGATACTACATAGACTGTAGCCAGAGCAGTCAGTGTGTCCAAAGCTATAGAAACCAGTCTACCCTATACTAAATATTTCTCAAGTACATGAATGTACTTTTTTTCAATGTAGTTAGTACATTCATGTACTTGTTAAACAGTAAATATCTACATGTTAGAAATATCTCTTTGGACTAAGGTATCTTTTGATGCATTTTAATATGTTCTCTGCAGAATGTAAGATCTGCTTAATCAGGAAGCATTATAATCCTTGGAAGCTAAAAAGAATCCCATTATTTAATTAATATTTACTGTTGCTACACTCACTTTTCTAATTAAAAAAAATTACATTTGTAGATATGCCTCCTCCCACTACCACTGATAGGTATGAAGGGCTAGGAAAAGAATATAGAGATTTTTTTTTAAATTCAAGTTTCTGATTATCAGCTATGAAACTTTTTGCCACTGATCAAAAATTAGATGATGAATAATTATTCCTCTCATTGTTAACTCAAGAAAGTCAAGGTAAGAAATTACTTTGAATTTAAAGAATAATAATAATACTGTTTAGAACTGTATTTTGTTTGGAAGTGACTTGTTACTGACATGTTTTATTTAAAAAAAAAATAAATAAATAATTTACATTCATAGTGTTGTGGTAGGATCCACCTAATTTGCATAGTGGAGTACCAACCATATAAATATGGTTGGTACCGGGAAGAGAGGAAGGAATCAAGAGATTCAACCAGAGACTCTGCCCAACTGCGACTCAGTCAACACATTCTCCAGGAACGGTCTTACCAGGAATATACAAAAGACTATATGTAAATATTGTGTACACTTTTTTGTTTCAATACATTTTGTTCTATGTACATTTTGTGTTGCATTATTATTCCATGCATTAGTCAAGTTTCAGCACATAGATAGACCTATCCTCCCACCACCACCACAGATAGGGGCTAGGAAAAAATATATAAGATTCTATTTTCAAATTCTATGAAGCACAGAAGAAGAAATTGAAAGTTTTATGAAGGCTCAATGTAACTCATAATAAACACAGAGAAAAATGGGTTCAATGGTGTATGGTGAATGATCAGGTAGTAACCAACACCTGGTTTCAAAAACAAAAAAACTAAATTGACTATATAACTATCAATAAGAGATTAAAGAATGTAGTTTTACACTTCAAAACATACTCAAGTGCTAACTGCGAGAGTGACCATCTTGCAGTGATATGTGAAAATATGGAAATTGAAGAGGGCCAAGGCAATGTCCAAATTGCAATATGACAGAGAAAAGCAATGCATAACCTACCTAGAGAGCTTGAGTAAATGGATGGTAGGACAAAGTTTAGGAGGGATAACAAAAAGACAAATTTTATTAGGAGCTACAAAGGACAGGAAATTGTAGAGAGCCATGATTTCCTACTTTCTGGAGGGACACATCGAAGAAGAAGCAAATAGAATATTGGTTAAAGTAATCTACATTTGTAGTACTTAGTTACTTTGCTCATTTTAATTGTTATTTCAGTTATTCATTGAAGACAAGTAACTTACCAGTGAATCCAGGTTTACAGACACATGTGAAGGAGTTAATGCCATCAACACACATGTTACTTTCACCACATGGATTTGAAATACAGTCATCTTTGTTACGCTGACATTGTTTTCCCTCATAACCAGGTACACATTTGCAAACTGCTACTTCTGTTTCTAACATTAAACAGGTCCCACCATTCAAACATAAGAATGTTTTACAAGGTTCATCTTTCACACATTTTCCAGTTTCATCTAAAATAATTAACAAACATTACAAAAAATGATTGCATATTCTGTCTTCTAATATTAATGACAAAATATTCATCAGAATTATTTGTAAAACAAATCTATAAATTTTAATTGAAGAAGTACAGAATATTTTTATCACAGGTTTTATATTTCATAAAGTCAAACTTTTGTAATATTCAAAAACTGATCAATGAAAATTACATCTGCTTACCTTTCAGTTCAGGTTTTCTACAAATGCAAGTCTTATTTAAGATTCGATGGTCAAAGTGACATTTTCCATCAAGACAAAAATCATCTTGGCAAATGTCTGAATATAATTCACAGTTTTTACCAGAAAATCCTGGTTTACATTCACATATGTAATGACCAACAGCATCAACACACTTGCCACCATTCAAGCAAGCATCAGGATTCACTTCACATTCATCTATAAAAGAAGAAAAAAATTGGCAAAATAAAACAGTTGTAAAGAATTAAACTGAGTTATTTCTACTTGATTTAGATTTAAATATTGATTTAACAGTCATATTAGAAAATTTGCAAAAGAATCTACCATTTCATACTGAAAAGAAATGATTAAAGAAAAAGGGATCACAAAGTCTCAAAATATATTCTTGCTATTATCAATTATGATCTCAGAATAAAAAAATATGATGAAAATATTGTCATCAGCAAGTCAAAGTCAGGGTGTAAATAAAAAAAAAATAGATGGTTGTACAAAAAATGCTATGAAAGTGGAAAATTCTTCAATACTCACTAATTTCTTCATCACAGTATCGTCCTTTAAAGCCATTATGTTGACAACTACATTGGGAACCATCTGTGGCAAGATTAGAATAACAGGAACCAGAATTTTTGCATTTGTTTGAAAGGCACTGGTCTGGCTCAAAGCATCTGGAAGAAAAGCAAGTTCATGAGTTGATGTGAATACATTCATTTGTATCTTTCTATTTCAACACTTGGCAATATTCTTAATCCACTAAATAGCATTATTGCAATGCACAAAATTGAATGAAGAATTTACAAAAAGAAAATAAAAAGACATAAATAAGCACACATACCCACACAAATACATAAATAAGCATGCATACACACATACATACATAAGCATGCATACACACATACATAAATAAGCACACATACACACACACATACATACATATATATGTATATATACATACACATATATATATGCATAAATAAGCACACACACACACACACACATATATATATATACATATTAAAAAGGTAATGGTCAGAGTTGAATTAGAGCAGGAAACAGTAGTATTAAAATGTGCACAATACACATATAAAAAGATAAAAACTTAACATTTTACATGTTAAACTTTAAGTATAAAACATTAGATCAGCCGATTCCACTAACTTGGTTTCAAACTTTTGCTATCTTCAGGCAATTTCAATCAATGGATTTCCTAACTCAAATGAACTCAAAAAAATCTTTTTTACTATGGAAAATAATTTCTGATCTCATATTCAAAAGGTTTTTTGGTTTGGAAATGATATTTTAGCTAAAGTTTCTTGTTGACAAAGGTTACGATGATTGTTATAAGGTTTGGTTACAACAATCATAGTAACATCTGCAATATAAGCGTGAACACACACACACACACACATATATATATATATATATATATATATATAAATACACATATACCTACGTTTGATGTGTAACTCAAGTTTTGTAGTTTACACAAGTAACATATACAGACACACACACACACACACATATATATATATATGTACGTGCATACACACACACAGAAAAACATATATATATAGAGATGCACACAAAAACCCATATTTATGTATGTACATACATGTGTAGACCCAACATATATATATATTTTGAACAATAAAAAAATATTAAAAAATTAAAATCTTCAGACACACTGGGTTGTAGATTAATATTCTTTCATTTTTTTTTATTATTTCATTTAGATTCCTCAACTAGTTTCGGCCAACATGGCCATCATCAGGAGAAGAAATATTTCTGCTTGCTGGTAGCAGTAAACTACAGAAATGAATGTCTTGATGGAGAAAATGAACTTTTGTTTGTAGTTTTCATTTGTTTTTTTTATTTTTTTATCTTTTTAACATGAATCTTTTAACATTCCTTGTGTTGGTCAAACAGTCTCTTTTAAGTTGTTATTTGAGATAAGAGCTGGATGGATCCATGCTGCTCTGAATTCCCTTGGTCAGTTTGACAATTTTATTGGTTCCTGGAGAGGGAATGTGTCTCTGTTTAGTGTTTGTGTGTGTGTTATTTGGTTCTTAGGGAGTGAGTGAGTATGATATGTGTAAGCATGTATATTACTGTGGGTGTGTGTTATAATTTGGCTCATTAGGGAGTGAGTGAGTATGATGTGTGTAAGTGTGTATATTCGTGTGGGTGTGTGTATAAGTGTGAGTGTTCCACACTTCCGTAAGCATGTCTGTCTTGTGTGGGTGAGAAATGTGGGTAGGTTTTGATTTGTTGAGTTATATATTAGTACTATCTATATTGTTAAATTTATGGTTTAGCCCGGATGGATATTGTGTTTTTAGACGTTGTATCCACTTATTTTCATGGGACTCTAAAATGTTTCTAATATTATCTGCTCTGAACTTTTCTATTCTCTCAATTATAGTGAATTTGACATGTGTTTTGAAATCGTGTTTTTCCAGGCGGAAATGTTGTTCTACAGGTAATAATTTTTCATGGGGAGTCGACTTAATTCGATTGCAATAATTATTAATTCTGTAGTGAAAGGGCCATTCAGATTTTCCTACATATTGTTTCTGGCATATTGTGCATTCTAGGAGGTAAATTATGTTATGACTTCTACAGTTAGAATCGTGGTAGATTTTGAAAGTAGATTTAGTGATTGAACTAGTGAATGAATTCATGTGTTTAATATGATTGCAACATAAACTTCTTTTGTTGTTACATGGTTGGGAAAATCCTGTTGTTTTTGTTGTTAGTTTATTACGGATTACCTTGTCCCCTGAAATGTAGTTGCTACCTATGATTTCTTTTAGGTTCTTAGGTCTACAATATGCAAGAAGGCCGGGTTCCTTAAACAATGGGGTTAAAAGTGGTTACTGGAGGGATGTGGCTAGATTTATTTTTAATCTTGTACATTAGGGTGTCTTTTCTAGGTGTGGAAATTGCTTTATTTATTTGTTCCCTGATTAGGTGTTGTTTATAGCCACATGTTGTGAATTGATGTCCAGATTTTTCAATGTGTTTATTTAATTCTTATATATATATATATATATATATATATATATATATATATATATAAACATTTATACACGTTTCATTAAATAATATAGACAAGTGTTGTCTATTTATTTTATGTAAAATTTTTTCGTATCTTCTGATAAGTTTGATAACATTATCATTAACCGAAAAAAGAAATTCACAATATTTATCCATTATTTTTTAATATAATCTAAGCTTTCGGCTTACTCAAGCCATTATCAAAGATGTAATTACAAACATATCAAAACAATATACGGACACGACAGTGATGATAGTCTGTCATTGTTTAGTTTACATAGTGGATCACTAAGCAACGATGAACACGCGCATATAAGACGCTAGAAGCGAAAATCGCACCGCATCTCATGACGTCACACATGACTACACGAGAGTGAATTGGAGAATGAAATAAGGAAAGCCGTTGGTATAAACCAATGGCTTCTGTTACCAATTATAGAAATTATAGACATTTAAGAATATTTGTAGAGATTCCATAGTTGATTTTGTTTAGGTTGGGTTTTAACTGTTTGATGTATAATGCTTCAAGTATTTTTAGTTTTTGTCTATTGTTTTCATGTCGAAGTATAGTTGTGTTTTCGACAAGTATTTTACGGAATTTGTGTGCGGGCAGGCATGTTGTTTTAAATGCCTAAAAATGTTAGAGTTTTCATTAAAATGTAGTGTCAAGCGTCGTGAAAGCGAGTTTGTGGTGTGACCAACATAAATATTATTTAATTCGTTGGAGATACACTCTCCCAAAGGGCACTTGAATTTATAAACTATGTTGGTTTTTTTGCAAATCGCTAACCGGGGAGAAGAATCATTGCGAGGTGTTAAGTTGGATATACTAGATTTAGTGTAGTATATGATTAATTTAATTTTTTGCTAGGATCTGTAGTTGATATATTAGAATTTACTAAATTTTTTTTACTATGTGTTCATCTTGTTTATAATTAGTATGCATTTGATTACGATATAGGAGATTAATATATTTGAGATCAGTAGAAGCAGTATTATGTACAATTTGCTTATTATTGAGATTTCTAAGAAAGCATCTTATTTGTTCATCAACTATATAGTTTGGAAAGCTATTATTAATAAGTGTCTGTTTTATATTCTTTAGTTCACTGTAAAAAATCTGTTTGGTGGATGAATTAGTTTCTGCACGATGTATTAGATTCTTTATAATTGCTATTTTGTAGTAATATGGGCATTCGCTCTTGTAGTTAAGTGTACATGAATTTATGCTTGTAGGTTTTTGTATGGCGAAATAGTAAATTTGTTATTATTTGTGTTTATCCATATGTCAAGGAAGGGATTTTATTATTAGTATTGAGTTCATATGTGAATTTAAGGACAGAATTATTTTGGAACCGTTTTTGAAGTTGAATTATTTCATCTGTATTTTTAACTAACATAAGAATATCATCAACGTATCTTAGGTAGATTGATGGTTTTTAAAATCTGTAAATAACTTATTTTCGAGGTTCGACATGTAGAAATTGCTAAATGTCGGGCCCAATACTGAACCCATGGAGACACCATCACGTTGTATATATATATTGTTATTATGATCGAAGAAAGGGACTTCAGTAGTACAAGTTAATAGTAGTTTTCTTAATATATTAGGATTAATTTTAAGTGGGGGTAAAGATGAGTTACTGTATATATTTCTTATGATTATGTCAATAGTTTCACTAACAGGGACATTGGTAAATAAGTTTTCAACATCAAGTGAAGCCATGATTTCATTGTCAGGTTTTTCACTTTTTAGGATTTGGATTACTTCTAATGTTGACTTAACACTATATTTACTAGGAAGATAGGGAGTAATAAGTTGGCTGATATATATATAAACATACATACATAGGCACATACACACACACACACATATTAAGATATAGGTGCACACACGCACTATATGTGTGTGTGTGTGTGTGTGTGTGTGTGCACCTATGTATGTATCTATTTATTTGTGATGACACTCACATACACATAGATACACATACATTTATATTTGATTGGTGTTTGTGTTTTTATATATATATATATATATATATATATGTTATGGTCCAGATTAGGACCAAGGAAGAACAACACGAACACAAGAGTAGAAATAACGAAGTTCACTCCAAACCAGATTGACAGTCATATTAACACCTTCCACATCTATTATTATTTTGTGTAATAGACACAAAATAATAATAGATGTGGAAGGCTCTGTAAATTTTCTTTTTCTGCTTGATTTCTGCGGTTCTGAAATTGCTCGAGGCCTTTGCATATTGAATGTGTCAAATATTGTATCCATTACTTCCACCTCTTCCTGAGGTAGACTGTTAGAATCCTCTAACAGCCTCTTTCTGATCTGATTTAAGCGCCTTTTATGCAAGAACTTCGGACCCTGAATTATGTAAATCACGTTCCCGATTTGTTT
>CAHIKZ030001161.1:212500-215000 GCA_903632075.3 Acanthosepion pharaonis
CGAAAATCTTTAAATTTAAAAAATGACGTTGAAATTTTTTTACCGTTAACAATTTAAAAAAAAAAAAAAAATTCAGACGACATCCATTCAACTGATGTCAGGTTTCACTGTAAAATACATCCCTACCCCTTACCAAATTGTAGCTAATAACTGATACAATGATACTGACATAAGGAAAATCTAGACATGCCTTGTTCAATTTAAGTAGAATATTCTGTAACCATGGAAACGTGATTTTAGCCGTGTCTTTAAAACCCGGTAATTTTTAAAAGTTACTCCAAAATTCGCTTGAAGATGAAATGGAACTAATGCTTTTAATTTATTTGCAAAAATAAAATTAGGGGTTTTTAGCTTCTATTTTTGAAACGTGGTTGGAACTGTGTAAAAAAAAACCATATTTTAAATCAATTAATTTTTATATATATATATATATATATATATATATATATATATATATATATATATATATATATTATGTAAAGTGCGCAGGTATGCAGAAAATAGAAAAGAACACATTGGGTGCATAATCCGGAGTTCCTTAGTATTGTTGTTTTTATTTTTAAAAGACAGTGCTCCATACAGAAAAAATATTATATATTATATATATATTATATATTAATAAATACACGTATACATATATATGTATATATATGTTAGTGTACCTCTTTATGTATATATGTGCGTCTGCCTAAGTATGTGTGTGTGTGTGTGTGTATATATATATATATATATATATATGTTAAGAAATGGACAAGGTCCGACAATTTATTTATTAAAGACATTTTTTTATGTTTAACGTTGTTATTTTATAGATACAAGTATTTAAGCAAATGCTCTGTTTATGATAAACAGTATTAAATAACATTTACCGGCCTGAATGTCCGAGAAATTTTCATCCGTATAGGATGCAGGTTCGAATCCTGTCAAAGAACGAATATTTTCTATGAAAATTTCTCGGACATTCAGGCCGGTGAATGTTATTTAATACTGTTTATCATAAACAGAGCATTTGCTTAAATACTTTGTATCTATAAAATAACAACGTTAAACATAAAAAATGTCTTTAATAAATATATATATATTATATATATATATATATATTTATGTATGAATACACATATGTATATATATGTGTGTGTCTACCTATGTATGTGTGTGTATATATATATATATATATATATATTCATACAAAAATAAGCACACTAACATATATATAAATATATATACTTAAATAAACATGCACACATATTTATCCATATACATATAATAATAATATATATGTATATATATATATATATATTGAACAATAAAAAATATTAAAAAATTAAAATCTTCAGACACACTGGGTTGTAGATTAATATTCTTTTGTTTTTATTATTATTATTTCATTTAGATTCCTCAACTAGTTTCGGCCAACATGGCCATCATCAGGAGAAAAAAAAATTTCTGCTTGCTGGTATCAGTGAACTACAGAAATGAAGTCTTGATGGAGAAAATGAACTTTTGTCTGTAGTTTTCATTTGTTTTTTTATTTTTTAATCTTTTTAACATGAATTTTTTAACATTCCTTGTGTTGGTCAAACAGTCTTGTTTAAGTTGTTATTTGAGATAAGAGCTGGATAGATCCATGCTGCTCTGAATTCCCCTGGTCCGTTTGACAGTTTTATTGGTTCCTGGAGAGGGGATGTGTCTCTGTTTAGTGTTTGTGTGTGTGTTATTTGGTTCTTAGGGAGTGAGTGAGTATGATATGTGTAAGCATGTATATTACTGTGGGTGTGTGTTATAATTTGGCTCATTAGGGAGTGAGTGAGTATGATGTGTGTAAGTGTGTATATTCGTGTGGGTGTGTGTATAAGTGTGAGTGCTCCACACTTCCGTAAGCATGTCTTGTCTTGTGTGGGTGAGAAATGTGGGTAGGTTTTTATTGGTAGGGTTATATATTAATACTATCTATATTGTTAAATCTATGGTTTACCCCAGCTGGATTGTGTGTTTTTAAATGTTGTATCCACTTATTTTCATAGAAATCTAAAATCTTTCTAATGTTATCTGCTCTGAACTTTTCTATTCTCTCAATTATAGTGAATTTGGCATGGGTTTTGAAATCATGTTTTTCTAGGCGGAAACGTTGTTCTACAGGCAATAACTTTTCATGGAGAGTCGACTTAATTCAATTGCGATAATTATTAATTCTGTAGTGAAAGGGCCATTCAGATTTTCCTACATATTGTTTCTGGCATAGTATGCATTCTAGGAGGTAAATTATGTTATGACTTCTACAGTTAGAATCGTGGTAGATTTTGAAAGTAGATTTAGTGACTGAGCTAGTGAATGAATTCGTGTGTTTAATGTGGTTGCAGCATAAACTTCTTTTGTTATTACATGGTTGGGAAAATCCTGTTGTTTTTGTTGTTAGTTTATTACGGATTACCTTGTCCCCTGAGATGTGGTTACTACCTATGATTTCTTTTAAGTTCTCAGGTCTACGATATGCTAGAAG
>CAHIKZ030001161.1:220000-337500 GCA_903632075.3 Acanthosepion pharaonis
AAAAGAAATATGTTGTAGTGGTTCCAACGAGAGAAAAGTATGTATATTAAAAAGAAGAGAAGAGAGATGCTGCAAACGTTTTTGGTTGTAATGTGGATTTATTTAGAAAAAATATTATGCTTTGTTTTACATAATTTTACGACACGTGTTTCTGGTCTCACGACCATCTTCAGGTAAAAGTGGAGATTTCCACATATTATTAAAAATAATTAATTTTTTCCTTATGTTCAATGTTAAATATTCTCGATATGAGACATTCTCTGTTTGTGTGTTGGTAATCCGAATTTCTTTCTTGAATTGGCAATATATATATATATATATATATATATATATATATATATATATATATAAAACATTACATATACACACACATACATACATACATAAACATATATATATATATATATATATATATATATCAGATGTTCAAAAATATTTAAACAAATATTTTTTTCTACATACGTGTGAAAGCATGCCCACGTCAGCTACCAACCAGGGGAGGTAACACAGTTTCAGTGATTAAGGTGGCATGGGTAAAAAGTGGTGTCCTACCTTCTGATATAGGCTAGCAAAATTAGACCTCAATTCGTCCCTGTTTATACGGTTATTTTATATTTTTTACATTTTATATTGTAATATTTAGTCTTCCCTCAGTTTCAACTCTGTTGAGTGAGGGTGAAACTGGTTGGCTGATTAATTTAATCATGAATGTTAAAGCTTGTCTTGCCATTTTTATTTCCATAATATAAATAATCACACATACACACACATATATATAAATAATCACATATACATATATTATCACACATACACATATATAAATAATGACATACAAAAATATGTAATCACACTCACACACATATATAAATAAACACACATACACAAAGACAAATATATGTATATGTGTGTGTGTGTGTGTGTGTGTGTGTGTGTGTGCATAGATAATCTGTCCATTTCATTCTTTTATGCAATTGTCTGCCACTCAGTAACTGTAGTGCAAAAATAGCCCAGGCGATTCTGAGATGGAAAAAATATAGTCATTTTACATTTTTTTATATCTCAGCTGGATGGGTGCTTTCCCGTTTTGAGTGAGTTTGGTCAGTGTGTGTATGATATACACACACCAGTTATATTTTTCCATCTCACATTTGCCTGGTGGCACAAAAGTTCCCATTTTCATACTATGGGTACCTATCACCTGATGATTGCATAAAAGCATGAAATTGACAGTAGTGGTTGGTCAATGTGCACCAGAAATTTGATTTATAATTTAATAAAGTTCTGCCATTTAATGTGACACAGAGCAGTTTAGTGTGTTTATATATAGCAGACTCATTTTAAGTGCTGCTTATTTCTATTACACACACACAAACATATATATATATATATATAGATAGATAGAGAGAGAGAGAGAAAACAACAAACTAGCCTTCCTGGATGTACTAATATCTCTAACAGAGCATGGGTTGAAGACATCCATATACTGCAAGCCAACATTCACCAGGCAATACCTCAACTCCCACCACCCATAAAAGAGTACAAGAGGATAACAGCACTCAGAAAACAGTCTGCCTATCCTATGTGAAGGGATTATCGAGAAAATACAAAAAACCTGTGGTCCATATAACATCAGGATAACCTTCAAAAGTGATTCAACACTTCACAGACACCTCCTCTTTAGAGGAGAACATGACTAAGGACTCTGTTTACACCATCCCGTGCAGCTGTGGTAAGAAATAAAAAGGAGAAAAGGCTGAGAGCTGATCACATATGAAGGGAAAAGGGAGGTCACCACCCCCTGTGGGATAAGGTTGAAATAATAGACAGAGAGCATCAGTGGAAAATATGAAAACATAATGAATCAACACAGATGCTGGGCCACAAAAATCTCCTGAGCCAACCAAACATAGAAATGAATACAATAAGGGAACCAGTAATAAGTGCTAGAGAAAAGCAATGAATAACAACAAAAATTGCAATATAAGCTCTGGTAAAAAATGCAATAATAATAACAGAAAAAATTGCAATATGAGCACTGATCATTGCTGTTGTTTATAAGTCCCAAAATTTATACACAGATGTCCTCAAGGACACATGGCCCAGTGGATAAAGACGTTGGTTAGATCCAGTGACTAGACTCAAAGAGCTGTGAGTTCAATACCAGAAAAACTTAGAGAGTTGAGTTAAAGGAAAATAACTGAAACATCCAGTAGAGGCATGGCACATGGAACTAGAAGAATCTGCCCTGGTGGACAACATAAAGGGTTTGATTCAAAATTCCAATCATCAGCCAAAATGTTGTGAAGATGGCAAACAAAATGAGGATAACAGTCCAAGTAATGTAAATAATGCAAGTAATATATAGTCCCCTCCAAAAGTATTGTTCCCTGAAGACATTTGGGTATAAAATCAAAAGATGAATATGAGAGAATTCAGAATTTCAGCTTTTATTTGCAGGTATTTATATTTAGTTGTGTTAAACAACTTAGGACATACCACCTTTTGTATCAGATCACCCCAGTTTTAGGTAAGCAAAAGTAAAGGAACAGAGATTCTTAAAGTAAATAACATTTAATATTTGGTTGCATGACCTTTGCTTGCAACAAATGCATCAAATGACTCATTGACATCACCAAACTCTTGCATTCTTCATTTGTAATGCTTTCCAGAGTTTTAACACAGCTTCTTTCAGTTCATGTTTGTTTCAGCAGGGGATCAGGGGGTTTCCACCAGTCTCCACTTCAGGAGATGTAATGCATGTGCTTATAGTCCAGTGATTGACTTGGCCAGACAGTTTAAAACGTCCACTTTTTTCCCCTGATGAAGTCCTTTGTTGTGTTTGTAGTATGTTTTGGGTCATTGTCTTGATGCATAATAAATTTCTGAAGATTTCAGAATTCATTCTGCAGCTACCATAATGAGTTACATAATCAATAAATATGAATGAGTCTGTTCCAGATGCATCCATGCAAGCCCAAGCCAAAACACTGCCTCTACCATACTTCACAGATGAGCTTGTATGCTTTGGATCGTTAGTAGATTCTTTCTTACTTCACACTTTGGCCTTTCCATCACTTTGGTAGAGATTAATCTTGGTCTCATTACTTCATAACACTTTCTTCCAAAATATTTGTTGCTCATCTCTGTACTTCCTTGCAAATTCCAATCTGGCCTGCTGATTCTTACTGCTAATGAGTGGTTTGTCTCTATATTTCGACTTGTGAATTGTGAAACCACCCCTTGCACTTGCAGAGGTTGATGCTAATGTGACTGTTGTTTTGGAGGTTTTCCTCACAATGTTTCTGTTGTTTTCCTTGGTCAACCTGTTCTATGTTGCTCAGTATACCAGTAGTTTCTTTCTTTTTTAGTACATTCCAAATTGTTGTTTTGGCTATGCCCAATATTTGTCCAGTGGCTCTGATTTTCCTTCTTTTCTCAGCTTCAAAAATGGCTTGCTTTTCTCCCATGGACAGTTCTCTTGTCTCCATGTTGGTTTATCCATTTTTAACAAGAAATGCAGTCTTTACAGGTGAAACCCATTGCTAAAACAAACAGAGCAAACTACAAACAATAGTCATTCAGAGCTATTTAATGTTTAAAAATCAATCTGAAAGGTAACACCTGGGCAACAAGTAACACCTATCAGTCACGTGTTTCAATAGTTTTGCTCTCTTGAAAAATGGGTGAGTTCAAACAATAGGTGGTATGTCTGAATAAATACCAGGAAATAATAGCAGAAATTCTGAACTCTTGTCTCCTATTCATCTTTTGATCTTCATGTCAAAATGTCTTCAGGAAACAATAGAAACAAAAGAATTGGCCTTACCATTCCAATACTTTTGAAGGAGACTCTATATATACAGAGTGGCAATAAAGTCACTATACAGTTACTATACCAATTAAGACAAAGCAATTAATCAACAGTCCACAGATTTATTATTAAAATGGTTCAGGTTAATTTTGGTTAATATCAATAAAATGCTATAGTAAACAATAGTAAATTAGTTACCGATACTGTTTGAACTGCAAGCCATCTGCTTCAATGCTTTGCTTTTTTATTAAAAGTAACTGTAATTCTAATAAATCTTCCTGCCTTGGATAGTATTTAATATGATTCTTGAGTACATTTAATCTCTCTCTCTCTCTCTCTCTCTCTCCTATAAATTATATAAGAAGCCAACATATAAAACAGAAGTACTTACTTCATGCCAAGAAATATTTCATAAGAGCAGTGACACAAGTAACCCTGTGGTAATTCTTGGCAGACTCCATGGACACCACAAGTGGTACTGTTACATTCAAGATTCACCTTCTTTTCACAGTTCATTCCTGAGAACACTGAATTAAAATTAGGAAAATAATATTAACTTTTATAAAATATTCAGGTCCTATGTAGATATATACTTATGTACATTTTAAAACTGAGTTTATTTATTAATACATAAAAGAGGGTGTTGATATATTCTTGGCTCAACCAAGAACAAACCTTAAAGGCATGAAGTGTAAATACTATTCAACACTGCTGTTCACCACACTTGGCTCATGTTTTATCAAGTTTCTTTAATTTTTAAAAAAAGAAAAAAATCATGTTTGGTCATTGAAAAACTGATTTTGGCAAGTAGATCAGACTGAGAACTTACCAACACCCCCTTGTATGTGCATAAGGATGTTCATACATGCATGCATTTGTATTTGTGTATAAACATGCAAATATTCAAGAGTGCAAAAATATTTCCTTTCTCATGAGTCCTTTTTCATATATATTAAAAACTCACATCTTGTATGAAGATCCCAGAAATATGGGTTTTAGAGTAGCTTTTCTCAATAAGTATTTAAACCAATTTAAATCATCCACTAAACTACATTAAAGATGATTCATATTATTTTCAAATATTAAATGAAACAATCTAAAATAGAGCATCATAACATTTGGTTCAATTAACTTTCTTTAGATAATATGCTAAGATATCCAATTTCACATCCATTCATTTTCAAAATTTCATTTTTAAATAGACAGATTTTCTTTAATTAAGTTAAAAAAAATAACTTTTCACACTAATTTCTTTCTGGAATTGTTCCCCCTGCCACTGCATTTTTTTTGAGGGTGCAAAAACATGAACACCTGGTTTTAAACTTGTTATAACTTTCTTTGTATTTTGCGTATAGATTTTTTAATTTTTGTACACTAATAAAAGAATGAATGAATAATATTTTGATCTAATGCAGTATGTAATACGTTACGTTTTGCATGCGTTTTGACGTTGAAAACAAAAGATTGAAACGCGAAATAAAAAAAATGCAAAATAAAAATCAAATACATTTAAAAAATACGTAAATAATTCAACGTACTTTAACTTTTATTAGTCTTTGCGGAGATCGGGGGGTGGGGGGTAAATAAGCAAAATCGCTAAAAAGGTTTTTATTTTGTCAAAAAGTGTTTACATGCGAGAAGACACTCTAGCATTTATTTGCCCTGACTCATAATCATGTCTCGTTGACGAATAAAGTTATTATTTCGTCGTTTGTAAATAGACAAAATAATTCGCCTTCAGAAAGGCTATCATATATCGATGGTTGCCAGTAGCTTCCATAAAATTACTCAGGCATGGCTGATGGTCATCGTCGCTTTCCTCCACGTCACTAGCGTGATTATCATCTCCGATCACTTCACCGTCAATATCCATTCGAGTAAAGCCTTCAAAATCATCATCGGAGTCCTAATCAAAGAAAAACTCCTGAAGAAAGGCTTTGTTGGATATTGACGTGGCCATTTTTGTTTACAAAAAATAGCGAAAAAATTAACGTGGATTTAAATCAATGTTATTGTTACACCTTGTATAGTCTAGAATTCAAAATGGCGTTGGAAACCGGAAATTTAACCTTGTTCCAAAGCAGTAGTAGATACCAGAAATAACAGTTGACAAGTGTTTTTTTATAGCAACCGTCTCAGGCGACCGAATGAGCCTAGAGTAGCAAAGGGAGAGAATTCTACAGTGACTATTGTCGCCCGTGGTGTGATAAAATCATAAAAGGCTTTAGATTGATTTCACTACTTTGGTTGTCAATTAGAATTATATCTCAATCTTGAACAACAAACATAACATTCATCCCCTTTACAAAACTTGGTAAGATCAACCACACATGAGAAAATACGATAGTCATGTATTAGGAAAAAAAGACACTAAAGTATCTAATGAAATATTCAAAATTCAACTAGAGAATATACATGCATAATTATTATGTTATATGAAAAACTGTTACTTTGTTATTAGTTTCCCTACTCACAGTATTAACTTCATCTTAAAAACAATATTTTTAGAAAATAATCCCAAAGAGGGTCCTGTTTAGTGATTATGACATGTGGATAACATGCACTTAAAATCAATAACAGTATCACAAAACAGTAATTTGAAAAAAACCATAAAAAGGAATTATATAAAATAATCTTTTCTTCATGCAAAAAAAAATTGTCTGCTTATGGAATCTTCTTTTCAACACCTATAATTATTTACACTATTTATATTTGGACTATTGTCCTCATCTTTGTTATCACAATGTTTTGGCTATTATGACCTCCAACCTTCATCAGTTTTGTGTTGATCTGGGTAACCTACAAGGAATTTTGAACTGAGTTTTTTATTTAATCTATCGAATTAGACTGTGCTTGTTCTACAGCCAATGTCTAGGGATATCACATCTAGTTCTTATTTTTAGTACTGTGCAGGTACTTGTCCCTTTTCCACTGAGCCAAAGTACTCATTGTCTGGCCCAGGGATTATTGAACTCACAATTAGTATATTACCAAATTCACAAACCAATGCTATGGGAGAATGGCCTAGTGGATTAAAGCATTGGTTCATAAATTTGGTGACATAGTAATTGTGAGTTCAATCCAGAGCAGTACTAAAAATAAGAACTAGATGTGATATCCCTAGACATGGGCAGTAGAACGAGAACAGTCAACCCTGGAGATTAAATAAAGGGTTCAATTCAAAAATTCATGTAGGTTAACCAGGTTGATATACACCTAATGAATGTTGGAGGGCACAATAGCTGAAATGTTCTGATAACAACAACAAAGATGAGGACAATAGTCTGAATATAAATAGTCTAAATAATAACTCCTCATCCCAGAAATTCAGACATAAACACCTGTTATGTTTATTATATAGTTCTTCATGCCGACATACATTAAATAGCTTTTTTAAGTCTCCTCATGCCAATGCACATTGTAATTTCTTACAAGGATCACTTATGATGTGCTTTTTGAATGTGACAGCTCCCACATTTGATTGGCTCAGAGACACAGAATGGTCATCATAGAGGATGCACAGATTATTCACATAAGTTGTCATCTGACACCATTTTTCATTCTTGCACAGTTCTTTACATTCTTCCTCTGAGCTTAATAAATGTGAACTAAAGAAACTGAGGCCACCCTGTAGATCAGGATAATATTCGAAGGTTGTTGTCAGTACTGCAATGAAATACAAATGAAGGTATTTTTAGAATGAGGTAATATTTCAGTCAGTCATGAAATAATTCTCATATTTCTAATGAAGCTAATATAAAAAGTTGGTGACTTACATAATTTAAAGTGAAATCTAAAAGGTAGTTTGGATGAAAATAATTGTCAATAACCAAAGACATTGGATAGAAATAAACAGTATTGTGTGATGAAAGTGACACAACAAATGAGAGGATGATATCTAATAACAAATGATGTTGACAACGCAATGAAATGTCTATGACTAGTAATATTGGCATTGGTGGTTGGTAACCAGACAAAAACAATGTTTCATGCATCAAGTACCTATTATGCATTTAGTAAGTAAAACATCACTCAAAAAGTTAAGGTTTACAAGATCAATAATCAGAAATAACTTATAATAATCCAGTTGTTCATTAAATTGTCTATGAAGCTAATGAAATTGATAACAATATCAACTGATGATGCATGAATATATATATATATATATATATATATATATATATATATATATTTGGTCAAGCTAGCTTGGACATCCATGAGTCTGTCCTTCAGGGTCTGCATCAAAGTTAGAAGGTCATTAGGGTGACATTCTGTCTCATAACATGGTTGGTCAATGTAGGTGATTGCTTGACAACCAACCAACCCTGGGCCATGGCTTAATGTTCAAAGCAGTAGATCCCTCACAAATTCTTATTTTGCTCACAAGCATTATCCTGCAAAGCAAATTCTGCATTCATGTAAGGTTATAAAAATATCAGGGACGGGTCCATAGAGCTGTGATTCAATTAGCAGCATTTTCTAGATGATGTAGAAGAACTGTGGTATTAGTAATGATATCTGTAGTGATAGCTAGGTTATCTGCATAGTCAGTATTGGTCAACTTTTTTGCAGGATATTGACTTGAGAGTCTTGGTGATAAAGTAAAACCTAGACGATGAAGTTTATCAAGTGAAGTTTTCAATATGTAGTCAAAGGTGATAACAAAGATAAAAGGTGCAAAGTTGTCACTCTGATGGACCCCTGCTTTAATGTCTAAGAAGCTAGTGTCTCTGTCTGGGGATCTTACCAAAGATTTGGCATTTCAGTATAGCATCATTATGGCAACTACTGTTTCAGAGGGATGCCATATGCCAGAAGGATCTCCATCATTTGTTCTGTATGTACAGAACTGAAGGATTTAGAGAAATCTACATAAAGTAAAGTGGCCTGTAGATTCTTTGCTCTGAGGCCCTCAATAATCTGCTAAACAGTCAAGATTTATCCAGTGGTCAATCTATTTTTCCAAATTAGAGATTAGTAAATTTGAAAAGTAGATTTATTTACTCTTCATGTAAAAAATGTCATTTATGATGATATTGCCATGTATCTGTAATAGTTAACATGAAATAAAAAAGAATTAGCTCACACACACACACAAAGTCTTTTCCTATCATGCAAAAGTAAAAAAAAAAAAAGGTTTTTACTACTAAGATCTAATACCACAAACTTCTTGTAATGAGAGTTAAGGTTGCTCTCTTCACCCACTAACTATGCTTAGGGTAAGAGGTAACTTTAGTAACTTCTCAAAACCAGGACAGTGAACACATAGTCACAGCCCAATATAATTTGTTAAATATGACAAAAAGTAACTTTTATGTAGAAGACATCAGTTCTTTTGATCAAAATTTACTGAATGCTAAAGTTACCCACCTGTTAAAGAATAAAACCAAATACCAGTATTTTCTTCCCTCATGTTCCCAACATTGGAACAGGTCATATCACACAGATATGACTGACAATATTAATGATAACTATTAAAGTTCTTGCATTTATGAAGAATACTGACTGGTTTGCAATCATTGATGTTCAGTTCAGCTTGTCAAATATAATGAATGCAGAAACAAAGTTATTTCATGAGCCTTTGGCACTGTCAGCAGAACTGATTGCAAGACACCAGGTTTTCATTTTAACAAATAAAAAATATGATAAACTCAAAGAAGCTTTTTTTTTCAGTTATCAAAAACACCCCAAGCATTTTGCTAAACTAATACGCAAAACAAAATTGACAGGCAGAGCCTTTCACTACTTGTGAGAGTTAATGGCAACATCCAACAAAATGGGAGTACTATCCAATATAAAACCAGTTATTGCTGTGGTTAAGGACTTCATATTGCCTGAAGTATGAACCTTAGCCAATAAACTGATACAATTCATAAAGAGCAATGTGGCTCAGGCTTGCATAACTTCACTTGAAGGGTACAGGAGACAAAACAACAAAGAACTGCAGCACCCTCAAAAACTGAGGTATCTACAGAAGTTTGTTTATTCTATGAAAACCAAAGACTCTACATATGCTATGTCCACATATATTTTTGAAAAAATCCTAAACATGTAAAGTAGCTAGATAAAATTCTGTATAAAAACTAACCAAACACCAGACCAGTGTCATCAATCAGAAGCCTTAGGTCTAATAACACTGATTCCTTACTGAAATTTAATTGGATAGATTATTACTACAACCAGTAATTTGTTGTTTTCTGAGGTTTATTGTTACACATATATTTGTAACAATTCTTATGTATACCAATGGATTCTGTTTAAATCCAGAGCCTGTCTTTTTATATTTTACTAAAAGAGAGGATATCCAATGCAATAGACGAGCTTCATTTTATATTGACATTCTTGGACTTGATGTTCATACAGATTGACATTTTGGTACAAATTTTCTGTGTCTTTATGACTTCCTGTTAAACTGCAAAAATGGTAGAGGATAGATCCATCTACACAGTACTACCCACATTAGGGGCCTAAACACCAGATTTTGATAAACCACAGTGACATTGTCCCAGAAATTGTAGGATCTTTATTCAGAGACTTACCAGCTCTACTTACACCAATAATGAATTCACTTGACTTAGCTCTTTAAAATATCAGCTATCATATTGATACAGTATTCCTACTTTTTCCAAACATATATAATTGTCTTAGGATAAATTCAAAACTACAAAAGAAGAAATTACAGCACTACTACAAGCAAGAATTATTAGATAGTTGAAGTCATTTTGATAGTCACTTTTACAAATAGCATTAAAATCCAAAACTGTACAATGGCAATGTTATACAAACTATAAGAATTTAAATGTAGCCACCAAGCCTGACAAATACCTGGTACCAATAATTAGCACTGTCTTTAAAATGAACGATAAAAATTTTTTTGTTATCAAAAACTGATTTTCTACAAACATCAATTAGATACCAATGAGAAAGGAATATATAAAAAAAAAAAACTTTTGGTCTGCAAAATGCAATGGCAATATTTCAAAGGTTCATGGACATTTTCCTTCAGAACACTTGCACTTTTGCATATGTGGATAATGTTTAATTTTTTCTGAAACAGAACAATACTACGATTATATAAGGCAAGTCCTTGGGATTCTTCAAGAAAATTGTCTAAAAATTTAACTGGACAAGTGGCAATTCTTCCAGAGGGATTTAAATCTCAAGGCTACAATAGAACTAATCTCTTGTAGGAGTCAAGACAAAGGAAAGAAATTAATTCCCTGAAGTCACTAATTCAAAGTCACTCTGTTGATTTGGTGACTGGGAATTTTATCCATGAAACTTATTCCACAACCCCAGATATACAGTTACCACTTACAGAGTTGATAAAAAATATTCTACACCAAAACATTACAAATCATGAATACCAAAAAGGCATTTTCAAACATTAAAAACAGTCTGACCAAATTTATTGTACATCCTTCCATTGACTCACTACCAATTTGGTGTCAGTTCCAACTCCTCCTCTGTTTGAGCAGAATTAAATCAGATAATTGGCAACACACCAGTCCATACAGGTTTCTTCTCAAAGAAATTTTTATAAGAAATAATTTATATCACATATAACTTAAATGCCCAGAAACTCAAACTACAATAACAACAATAGTATTTCTGATTATTATGTTCTTTCTAAACTGCTAATTGCTGACACTTACTTTTTGGACATTCACATGTATATGAGAACAAGATTGGGTCAGGTATACATTTTCCCCCATTGAAACAAGGATGAGAGTCACAAGGGTTTAGCTTTGTCTCACACCTAGGCCCGTTGAAACCTGAAATGCACAAGTAACATTAGCAATGACATTTGTCACTCTTTTTCATTTACAAGAAATAATAGATTCATTTTACTACAGCAAAAACTGTGGGAATATTTAAACAAAAAGAAAATCATTTACAGTGAAAAAAAATCAGTATTCTTTGTTTTAGCTATCATTTTAGAAGTAAAAATGGAAGAAAAATTTGATACTGATATCTCTTATATTTATAAAAGTTATTCCAGTGATGTCAGATTAATATGAGTAAACCAAGAAATGTGGACATATTCTTCATACTGATCAATGTATTCAAATGAAAATCATTTTTATTTATTTTTAAGTGAGGATCCCTTTTCATTATTGTTATCAAACATCAATATGAATATTCTATTTCAAGTCATTATTCAACAAATCTACTTCATATTATATTCACAGTTAATTCAATCAAAACAATATACATAGACTTAGCAACAATAGAACTAAGAATTTATACTTTTATAGCACTAAATTTTCAAATTAATTGGATTGATGATATTCATTACTCATCTAAGTGTGTGTCTTAAATGTAAAATGTAAATAATTTAGTCAATATGAATGCATTTTGTTCCTTACCCTCAATGCAATGACAGAAAGCTTTATGGTTGATTACCTCACATCTGCCTTGGTTTTTACACTTTACAGTGTTAGAGCAATAATGACCATCTACAAAAAGAAGATATTTTAACATTATTATTCTGTCTTGTTGAATCACAAGCGATAAACCAGAAAAATCGTTTGGTAAACAATTAGGAAAAGTCCGTTATCTACGAATAATTATTCTAGGTTAAATAGTCTACAAAAATGCATTAATAAAGAACAAATGCCAATCTTTGTTGCTACAATCGGTCTATAGTTTTCAATCAGCTGATTTTACTTTAAATTTAATACTGTATTGTGACGAACATTCAACACATTTACCAGGATCGAATAGGCAATGACAATTTGCATGCTTAGACCGCCGTTTCAATTTGGAAGCACGCATGCACAGACTGGCATACCTGATATAATTGTCGATAGTCAGGCATACAGATTAAATGTATGTGTGTGTGTGTGTGTGTGTGTGTGTGTGTGTGTGTGTGTGTGTGTGTGTGTGTGTGTAGGTTATGAATTTGTTCTTTTTCTTTACAAAATCTTAAACAAGCTATTTTGCTAAGATGACGGAGGACAAGTTCAAGTAAACTGATTCCCGAGTTTGACGGTTTTGTGTCCAAGGTGGAGTGAATAGAGAAAGTGGAACTGCTAAGCGATTTATGTGGCGAGATGAGACTGGAATGTATGCTTCATACTTCAACTGACAGAAGGAGAGTTTTCAGTCAATCAACAATTGACCTAGGAGGAAAAATCCGACGCAGCCTGAACCAAGGATGCATTATGCACTACTTTTGCCACTGACTGCTTCACGACATACGGGGAGTTTGTTGCGCCTTGATGAAACTGTAAACGTCTATTTGGCGAACATTTTCGGAGAGATGCTGGAGCGTACAATAGCGTGAGTTTTCGTAGATCGTCTTCCTGACCTCGTGAAGAGGCACCTGCATTCATCCTCCAGGATGGACACGCTCCCTATTGAAGAGCTGCTGGCCTGGACCCGGGCGATTATGGACGAGTCGACCGTGGCGGAACCGGTCATAGCCGCTGCGCAACCCACCCAGCGAGTGTTATCTACTATAGATGTAATGGATCCAACCATTTGGCAAGGGACTGCTTGCAGAAGGGACAAACGTTTCGCGTTCGCTGCTACTGCTGCAACAAAGATCAGCCACAAGACGTCGGTCTCTTTTCCAGCCAAGGTGGGAATAAGGCAACTACCAATTGTCACCGACTACAACGACGGAATACCATGTTCAGACTTCTTAGACACTGGATGCTCACGTTCTGGTCAAATCAGGACGTGAAGGTGACCACAGTTACTGGAGATACACGGGCTTGTACTGTGAGGATTAGCATGGAAGCCGGCAAAGCTGCCACAATAACGTGCTGGTAATGCAAGAGAGGCCATTGATTTCGACCTTTTACTTATTATCGACACCATTAAAGCATTAGGTGGTGTCTGCATCACACGCACTGGAAATGTGAAATTTGACGAGAGAATGCTTATCTGTGCGACGTTTCATGTCGAGAGCTTGGAAGTGGTCAACAAGTTGTACACCTGAGAAAGTTGAAAACATGGTTTCGGAATATCCGGTGTCGTGTCAGTTGAGGGTAGAATACGAAGGTGAGCTTCAGATAGGGTTGAACAACGGTTGGCTGCTGCTGTCATCTCAACAAGGAACTTTGTGCTGATACCGCTGATGGTTGTAATGCAAGCCAATAAGCGCATGGTACGTCCAGTAATTGATTATTGAGAATCGAATACCTACGTTGACGTGTTTACAGTCACTGCGGATGTTTACGCGGAGAAGCAACGAGAATAGACAGCAGTGTACTAATGTATATATCCTGGACCTCAAGTAGGCATGTTCACTATAAAGATTTTCCTCGGATGCAGTTAATTCCACAAAGTTAAAGACAAAGTCAGACACACTTGAAGACAAGAAGCAACTCAAAGACAATGTTAAATTCAACGGGTTTAATATACAGAAAAGGGTGTATACACAATAGATAAAAAGAAGGTTTGTAAATATAATTTATATTTGCGGATTTAGCAGTTAGAAGAGAATAAATGTGTGATCACTACGGCTGTTAGTAGTAAAAAAAGAAGATTTCAGGATCAAGTTTACTGCGTGGCCCCGAGAAGGGATCCTGACTGGACAAGAGTTAGTAAGAGTTTCAAGTTCAAGGATGATCTTTGAATGGTAAAGAGTTAGCTCCCTTTACTGTCCCTTTCAAATTCTTATCACACATTGAAAAATTCCTATGGCTGTACCAAACTGTCAGGTTCAAGCGATTCAGCATGAATCTAATATCACTAGATAATGTCATCCGTAGTGTTTGCACAGGACGAAACAATAAGAGCAATGTCGGCATATATCGGCGATATGTTAATGAACAAGCATCTGGGAAGGTACGAGTTGACTAGTAATGACCGAGAGACCTGAAAAATGGTGGTTGGGGCTAGAAGTATGGGAGGGGCAATACAAACTGTGGTGATGACGCGGAAGCGATATAGTAAATGATTCTCCGACCATCACACGAAGAAATGTCTCTTCAATGTGTAGCAAACTTGTGGGGCAATTTGCCGTGTGTGTGTGGCTTTGTGTGGCAACAGGCTTCATTAAACGCAAAGCCACCGCCGTCATGCAAGGCTGGGATGAAGAAATCGATAATGCGTTCGTGAAACAAATGGTGATTACTAGGTTTCAGCGACAAAACCCTGCTCAAGGCGAGTGATATGTAGATGGGAAGGAACTAAACGTGCGAGTGGATGCGGGTTCACTGGCTGTGACAGTGTCTGTACGCGAACAGAGCTACCATTGAAGATGATTCTGGCTGCGACCAATAAACGACACACAGCATATTAATGTGGCGGAACTCGAGGCTCTACTGAAAGGAATCAATCTCGCGCTCAAATGGCAAGCAAAGGTGATACACGTAAACTCTCTCTCTCATTCTCTCTCTCTCCAACATCGGTCATTTTTAACATTGATCGATTGAGGCGCCACGCGATTTCCGAACTGGCGCCCGCAGATGCGGCAAAACACTGGGAATATCATCCGACAGGTTGGAATCTACGAACGATACTCCTCCTCCTCTTCAGTCGAGCTCCTCGCCGATAATGACACGGCATTCTGCAACCGGTTATTTAGACAGTTTCTAGTGAACAGGGCATCCGGATCTAACTGCGATGTAAGTACGGGCATGCAGGAAATGACACAAGAGAAATGCTACTGATCTCTAAAGGTAATCGTAGTTATGGAAGCGCTCTATTGGTATAATGACGCACCCAAGGACGACACGTTAGCCCGGTATACATTTGCCAACACGTACAAAGCACCGGTTGAAAAGCATCGACACCACATGCCTGAAGAAATGACAAACCAGTACAGAATGGGAAATAGCGTTTCCGTAAAAAAAAAAACACAGGGCCAATGCACGTCGAAATTCAGTCACTAGAATTAACAGTGATACTTGACGATATACCTCGCTATGTGAAAGACTTGTGCCCGCGTCTTGGTCCAAGGATATTGGTGAGCAGCAGTGGTGACACATCGTCGGTGAGCTTTCAGAGTGGGCTGGGCAGATATGCCTGATTGCCTCCGATGTGATAGTGGTGTAGAGAAAACGGTTGTGCACACCTTCTTCCAAGTCCTCAGGTCCACCCGTCCTGTGACGAGTTAACGGCTCGTATCAATCCGATCGCATATGTGTGCGTTAATGTGTCGACCCAGTGGTCTGGAGTGAAACGGATGGTGTTTCTGACGCTGCTAGCCGTGGTAAGGATGGTGGTGTGGACGTGGTTAGAGGGAATCTTACGGATAAAACATTATTCTCATCAGGATCTGATTAAATTCTTTGGATATCAGATTAGGATGAAGATCAGATCTGATAGAAAGCGTTTGATCTCGGCAGATTTTAGTGAATGGTGTGTAAATGTGGCAAGTTTGATTCGCGTGAACCGGGCCAGTCTTGATTTTCTTTTTAATCACCTATAGGCCAAACGGGGCGCGTTCTTGATCCCGGGTTAAGCTAGACGCTTTTGTTCACTTAGTTAATTTGAGTAAATGTTGATCCCGACCATCTCCCGGCATTCTCTTTTGTTATGATCCATGTCAAGATTCCCATCCTTCCCAGTCTGTTTTTGCCCCCTTTTTTTATCTTGATTGGATCAGCCTTTGACTTTCCTATTCCGTAATTTATTTTTGCCTTTCCCTTGCCTCTAGCTTGTCTGCTTAATTCTGTTTATCATCAGAATACAGTGGTCACTCTAATTTTTCCGTGGTGATCTTACTAACATATTTTATTTTAGTTTGAGTGTTTTGTTGTACTTTATTTTCGTTATTGGGTTCATCACCCACCATATGTCATATATTTTTACATATTTTTGTAAGGAAAAAATAAGTAAAAAAACAAAACAAAAAAAGACAGTTTGTATATTATCAAATTTTTATGTCATGGGTGTTTTAGTAGAATCTCTGTGCATATGTAAACCTAAAATGTATGTCCGCTACGCAGACGATATTTTTATTTTATCAAATGACACTAAAGAAATCGAGACACTTAAGACGACATTTGAGAAAAAAACTCTGTCCTTAACTTTACCTACGAACTTAGTAAAAAGCAAACTCTCAGTCTTAGATGTTCTCGTAGAATATAATAACACTTTTTATCATCTCATTATATAAAAGAAACCCACTAGCAGAAACTCTTTCCACCTTAACTTTAAAAGTGAATGTCCACTTACATATAAAATAGCAGTAATAAAAAACTTCCTAAAAAGAGCACACCAGAATTCATCCTCTCGACTACTCTTCCTTAAAAAATGTAAAACAGACACAAATTAACAATGGCTTTCCTAACCACCTTATAGACCACCAAATTAGACTATTTCTCCCAATAATGATAGTAAACATACAGTCAAAAATTACATAAATATTTTCTACAAAAACCAAATGCACATTAACTACAAGCAAGATGAATCTTCACTTAGAAATATTATAAAGACATAGACTACCCCAATCGACCTGAATAAAAAAAATCAAATGAATTATTTACTATAAAAAATTTAAGGCAGCTAACCTTATTCTCGAAAATAACAACACACCAGCTAAGTCAAAATTACAACGAACAAACATTATCTATAAGTTCAAATGCCCCTAAAGGAACTGTGTTCCTGATCAAACCGAACTCATAAAAAATTACATCGTTCACACAACTACATGCCTACCCAGACGCCTTACGTTACATCTATCTGACCAGAGCTCTATTAGAACCCATTTAAACACACAGACAAACCTACCAGACTCCATTTAATTTAATTACAGCAAAGTATTTTGCTTATTAGAAATATTAAATTTAACCTATTAGCTTCGAATTAAAATTTTTAAAAAGGCTTCAAGAAAGGTTTTTCATTTTTAAAATGCTTTTTAAATAATAAGTATCGCTATTTTCTTGGGGCCACATACACACATGAATAGACAAAAGGAAAACTTAATTTAGCAAATGCTTTTTGTCCTTGCAGGAACTTTATAAGGCAAACATATAAACAAGTCTACATGTTATGGCTGGTTGCTCATTTCTGAGTACACCCTCCTCTATGGTGGTTAGCTAATCTGCTCAAGCACATTTGTGCTTCTTCAACACCCACAGAGCCAAACTGTAGTTTATACCACAACTATGCTGAGCAGACCTTAGTTACAATTTGTAAGTTAAAGCATATAATCTGATGTGATCACCATTTGGAATAAGACTTAAACCCTCGTTTACAATGACTTGTAACTTCTTACAACCATAACCATTGTCATTTTTAACCTAATTTCATCTACAAGACTTGGGCCAACATTGATTATGGGTGTCAGGTACTTCCTTATAGTGGCATATGATGATATTATCAATAAATCACCTCCTTCACAAATCAATAAGTGACATTTGAACCTGGGTGTTATTGAAAATGCTAATGTTCTAACTACTCAGCTACACTCCTATTTTGACTGTACTAATATATATATATATATATATATATATATGGACATCACTATAGGTTTATATGTTCCAATATTTATGGAATGAATATTTAATATTCCTGCAAAATAAAGAATAAATGCTATACCAATATGTATGCATGTACACAGATCTGTAGGATAAACAATTAAGATGTATGGAAAACATCTCAGCAAAATCACCTTCTCATAAAGATTTAAGCTTAAGTTAGTCAATTAACTTTTGGTAACCCTGGAATCAATCACTACTTCTTGCCACAATTGAAGTAAGGGTGAACTTTATATTACGTATTCTATGGCCAAACTGAAAAGTGCGAATTTGTCAAGAAAAAAAGCAGTGAACTTAAAATGTATACATGTTCTTTGTTTTACTATTACTAAGCTTTCAAAACAAATATAAAATATTTTTTGTTTAAAATTTTATAAAAGTGGGGATTATTGTGTATGAATTACCCATAAAAAACTTGATATTTTATCAATTTCTCGTAGATAATGTTCAGGATTGAACAGCTGAAATGAATGGAAAATATAATCTGATTATATTCTACATTCAAAATAATAATCAGCACAACACAAAAATAAAGATTTCTTGTTTTGTAAACCCAAAAGTAACTTACAAGCATTAATGCATTGTGTGTGATTTATAGATCCCGTGTTCAAGGTTGTCTGTTCTGAACTACATTCAAAGCAAGCATTTTCTCCAGAATGTGGTTGGAAAAATCCAATTGGACATTTCTTACAAGGACTATAACCCGTTGCAGAGTAAGTACCTGGTTGACATTCTCCTAAAAAAAGAAAAAAAAAAGACTTTAAAATCTTATAAAAAAGCAATGAATTAAATGGGGAAAACTAATCCATTTTGAGTGAATTTTCAAAAATGTTAGCATGAAGATTTTTGTTTGATTTTGGTACAATCTCATTATGCTACAAAAAATGATGTGTAAATTAAATAGTATTCTAGTATTCTTCTATTACCAATTGAATAAAAAATTGGCCAATTTCAACTTTTATAACAATGAATAAAACTTATTGGTTTAGGGGGGACAAAGTGTAAGGAGTGCAGATCTTTGTTCGATTTACTCTATGCCCGATAAGTATTACCCGGTAAAAATGAGTTTATACATTTTATAATCAACCATATAAAAGATACTCTGAAATATTTTTCAAGATTTGATGTAAACAATATAAATGCTAAATTGTGAAATTATAGAATACATATATATATATATATATATATATATATATATATATATATATATATATATATATATATATATATATATATATATTCAGTAGATAATAATGCATTTGACAAAGTCCTTCAAATTAATCTTGAAAATAAGACACTGAGGGGATTCTAGGAATTTAAAAATTCCCACTTGTTGAAAGAGAGGAAAGCAGTAACCTGAAATGTAATGTAAGAGTGAATAAGAAAGTTGACAAAAATAACAGTCACAATTGGCACCAACTGTGGCTCTTACCATGACCAAACAGATTATTTTGAAGAAGGGTTTCTTGGTTGAATCTGATAATAAAATAACCAGTTTAAAAATTTTAGATGCTACAGACTGTTCTTGGGTGCCTTATTTTGCATGTCTCTGTAAAAACTTATTAATCTGTGAATTTTCCATTAATTACAATAAATAATAATCTTTATTCATTAATAAAAGTGTTTAACTTACCAATACATTTGGTTTGTGCCATTTTATTCATGGTTGATGTTCCTGGAGGGCATCGAATGCAAGTTCCATTTGATAACCAGTAAGTGTTCACTGGACATTGCACACATATTAAACTATTGCCAACGTTGCCAACCTTGTTCAAGTATCCAGGGTTACAAATAGCTAAAAAGATAATCCATATATAAAATGAAAGTTTCTCACAATTTAATCAACTCATTGCATTGCATTGATTTACCTAGCTTTTATTTTTTTCATCATTTCACCTCAAGCAAGACGATAAATCTACTATGACACAAAAGATTACTGAGCATGAAAGAATCTGAGAAAAAACAAATAAGAGAGGACAATAAAAGATCAGAAATTAAGGAAACAGAAAATGATAACTGCCATTGCATTTACATTTTTAAAGATCAAAGTTGATTGGAAAGCAAGAAGCCAGAAGCAAGAAGTTCAAGAGAAGAAACTATTAGCATATAACTTACGATTACATTTAGCCATATAATCTGTAAAATGATGAGACCTAGCTGCTTAAATTTGTAAAGTTATGGTAACAAAGAGAAAAGCTCATCAGAAAAGTTATCATGAAAATATTTATAGAAAAGGCACAAGAAATCCATATTAGAGTTGTGAGAAAATGACTGAAGCCAAGATACCAGGTCTAAACAGATTACTTTTGCAGATTCTTCTTTGGATTTTGTCAAGAATCTTTAAATAAATAGCAGAAGCACCAGATTAGATGTGACAGCAATATTCAATGCATGGTCGAATGGTAGATTTATAAATGTGTAAAACAGATTCTGAAGAAAGAAATTATCTAGCACAGTAAACCAACCTTCCAAGCAGAAAACCTAGCAATTGATTCAATATAATTCATGTCAGCAAAAAATGGTTAGCCAGAGAAGGTGCAATGAATCATTATGCTGGAAATTAACACCAGCCATGCTGATGGAATGTAAAAAAATCGAGAGATCAGTTTCAATTTGAAATTGTTAAAATTAAACAAGACATTTTTGTCTCAATTAACAGATTGAAGGTGATTTTTTAGATCAGTTGTGAATTTGACCTTATCAAATCTATCAGGCTTACCATTACTACAAGAGCAAATAGTTGTGCCATTGGCATAGGTACAGAGTCAAAAACTGATATCATCAGGAAAGTTGTTGTTGAAAAGTAGGTCCAAGGATAAATCTCTGAGAGACACCCACATTAATGCAAAATTGTCTAGAAGAGTGGCCATTCAAGACATCTTTCATTTCACTATTTGATCTGAAAGATTGAATCAAATTAAGAATTTGTCCAGAATTACCACATCCTTGTGAAGAAGATCAGCATGCCAAACCTTCCCAAATGCTTTCAAAATGTCCAAAGCAACAGACTGAGTTTCACCATTCTTACCCAAATCTTGACAAACTTACCATTCTTACCTAAAGCTTGACAGCAATAACTTTTAACACGCCATTCGTGGACCTAGAGAAGCAAAAGCCATATTGCTTATGTGAAAGAAAACCTTGCAAGGTGAGATGCTTAACCAATTCAGAGTTGATTAGAGCCTCTAGTACTTGCCAAAGAGAGGTAGAAGACTAATGGGTCGATAGTTAGAAGGATCATATAGTACACCCATGTGTAAAAACAGTAACTACAGAAGAGGATTTCCAACTATCAGGAAAGCAAGAAACAAAGCATTTATTATAGAGTTTAGAGAAAACAGGACCCAGTTCAAGAGCACATTTCTTTAGGACTATAGCAGAAATGTGTGGATCCAGTTTAGAGATGCATATCCCACAATAATGACTCAGTTCTAAATAGAAAGTCTGGCAAAGATACTCCAGATGATTCAAAAGTAGAATTGGAAGAGAATTTATAAGTAAAGCATTCTGCTTTATCAAAAAGAGGATAACACCTCAAATTGAGTGAAGAGAAGGAGGATCGAAGACTCACTGTTATTTAACACACTATTATAGAACCACCAATACTCACAACAACCAAACTTGTTAGAGGCTATATGGTGCCTCATTCTGTCGGAACAACTGCTTAGCTTCATTGACAACCTGTTTACAATATCTATCTATATTTCTGAGATGAGGTATTATGTACACTATTTACATTATTCGGACTATTGCTCTCACCTTTTCTGCCATATTTACCACAACGTTTCGACTGTTGTACGCTCTGGCCTTCTTCAGGTGGTTGGAATGTTAAACTGTTTACAATTATTATGAGCAGACACAAAGAGATGTCTGTTGAGACCAGAAGTATCACGTTTTTCCAGTCAGAAACAGTGATTCCTGTGGTCTATAGCATCTGAACAGGTCTTTATCAATTGAAATTAAGAAATCTTTTCTTTGCTCAACCTGTAATTCCTGTAATCTTGAACTAAAAATGTTTTATAATTGAATAACCTCATTTTTAGATAAAACATGTCATTATTGCTTGATTATGAAAATATCTAAAACTAAAAAATATGAAGGCACTTATAGATGATCACCTCAGAACTATCATTTGACCTCATAAAAAAATTCACTACTAACATTCTATTAATTTACAGATCATGGACACAAAAAATGATTGGAAAAATTGGAATTGCCTGGATTATTACTTATATATCCTTCAATATACTGTAAGGAATTCTAACTTGAAATTCATGTCTCACCAGGAAAATACTTGTGACTGTGCACAATTAGAACATAAGAGTAGTCACATTTCTTACCAACACAATCCTCAATTACAGTTGATCCACTCTTGTAGGTTGTCATTTTACTTGGGCATTTCTTACACTCAGACTCTCCTGGCATGTCTTGGTATGTACCAGTTGGACACAATTCACATTTGTGACCATTAAACCATGTTCCTGTAGTACAGGGTACTAGATAAATGAAAATATAAAGTAAAAAGATACCATTAAATAATGTTATATTATTAGATGGCACGTGTAATTTTTAACATAAAACTGGTGTGTGTGAATTTTCATTGCAAGCATATGAATATAAATATGTGGACTGTTATTAATTTGCTACAAACAAATGTTTTCTGAAATGCTAGAGAATATTTTGAATGTATTTATATATAAGAAGCTTTATTTTATAAACCATTGTTATTCCTTTATCAGTTTGATACAATTATGTTGATATGATGCCTTTATTATACATTGGAGAAAATTGAAGTTTATGAGATTAAAAATATATTTGCTTGATTTATCACCTTTTAAAAGAGATAATGATAGGAAAATCAAGTTGTTTGTAAATCTTATGTACAAAGACATTTTTTCAGTGTTTCTATTAATTAATTTGACATCTGCAACTCATCAAATATGTCTGATTTGAGTTTGGCTCTCACTGTGCAGATTTAATAATAGCATTAAGCAAACATATGAAAATGAATATTTGTTAGTATTTGATTATAAAATTGTATTTGGAAGGCAATAAATAGGAATCATGAGTTAACAATCAAGAAAAAAGTCATTGAACATTGCAAAAATAAAAATTCTAGTAAAATCTTTAAAAAAATGACCTTTTTTCATAAATGCTTTATCTAAGAAAAATTTTTTATCCTAGCTCAGTGATGTCACTCAAAATCATTATGTTCATTATAAAGAGACAAAATAAATGAATAGTAAGTGTTCCTGATGCTTTTTATCACAATAATTGTTGTAGGACTTAAGAGAAAAATGTACATTAGTTAAACAGTAAACTTACAACAGACAGGATCACCTATGAAAGGAACAGCCAAATATTTTCCTACTGGGCACATACTAGGAGACGTATCTACATTGAGCTTCATGCTTATTACATGGCATTGATCAGATGTGAAATTAAACATCGTTCGGAATGAAGGCTTTTCTAATTGGTCATAGATTTCAGCCAAACATTCTTCCAGTGGTTTTCCCAAAGGGTCAGTCGCAAGGGACAAAGTTAGCTGGGACCAAACCTATTCAAAATATATAAAATATAATACATCATCATTTTTTTAAATATTACAAATAAAGAAGTTAAAATAATATATTTACTTAACGTATCGTTTAATCATGTTAAAATTATTGTTCTAATTGCGTAGTAGCCGCCCCCAAGGGGTATGATACACAGGATATATAGGAAATTGCACAAAGAAATTAGAAATAAATTCATGCAGGCAAAAAAAAAAAAAAAAATGAATCAACGAAAAGAGTGCAGAAATAGAAAGAATAAGCATAACAGATCAGGCAGATATGTATAAAAGAAGAGAAATAACAGACCAAAAGATGTGATCATCTACAAGATGCATAAAATCGAAAGCGAAAATGCTGATAGCAGAGAAAGTAAAAATACTTAAAAAATGGAATGAATACATTAGAAAACTCTTTCCACAACGAAAGAGGAAAACCTACAATGCACAAACATATGGAAGGACCAGAAATTGAATTGAAGTCAGCACTGACCAACATGAACAGCAGGACCAGATTGGATTTGTAATAGAAATGTTGAGAGCATTAGGTGATTTCGGCATTGACAAAATTACAGAAATAATGAATTAAATCTACAACAATTGTAATATATTGGAATACCTTATATTCATTTTCATAGCGTTGTCTAGAAAAACAGATGCAAATGAATGTGAACTCCATGGGACAATCAACTGAATGAGCCTCATGACTCATAACGAATGCAGCAGAATTAGACTTATATTCATTTATTTGGGAAATATATTAGATCCATACAGAACTTATACTGGGAGCAAACCGCCTGCAAACGGATAGAATATGAATTCAGTAAATATACAAAAATAGAAAGGTGCATAAGACAATAGTGTTTTGTCTTTCAACCTTTACAGTAAGACAATTATTAGAGAATTAGAAGTCCTACCAGGATTCATTATTGGCGGTCACAATCTTAACAACATAAGATATGCAGATGACACAGTGTTGATAGTACACACAGAAAAGAATCTACAGGAACTCTTATAGAAGTTAGTAAAATAAAATAAAAATACAGGACTAAACAGCAATTGTAAAGATAATGTATGGTTATTAGCAAATTATGAATTGAAAATCAAGCAAGTATAAATATTTGAGTATCTAGGATAAAATATCTTAAAGGACGAAAAATGTGACACCAAAATTCGAAGGCACTTAGAATAACAAAATATGCCTTCCAAAACCATTTTAAATAATTTAGATGTTTTCTTTGAAGTTAAATTTTGGCTTCATTTTAAAGATGTTCCGCATGAAAAGAAAAATAAATTTCTGTATGTAAATGAAGTTTTTAGACATTTTTGAAAACTCATCAGTCATCGAACATCGATGAACTAAATCCAGATTAAAACCAGTTAATTAATTTTTAAATTTACTAATTTACTTTGAAACTAATCTCTATGACAAATATTGGCTTCCTCAGTGATTTTTAAATTTCTTTTATTTTTTCGTCTATAATGGTGACCGTGAAAATGTTTTAAAAATCTTTTTAACAATCTCTTTAACTTACGGAATTTTTTTTTTCATGGGTTGATTATCTTTCAAATAGAAACAAAATTTAACTTCAAAGGTGACATTTAATTTTTTTTAAATGCGTTTTTAGGAAGTCCGTAGTGGCACCAAACTTTTTTTATATACTTTAAGATACCTTCCAAATAAAAACTTATGATAAAATTGGAGAAAACATTAAGACATTCTTCCTTCAGCAAGAAATACAACTTTGCCTCTACCGAAACAATACAAATTAGGTAGTTATATGTCTTCCATATAATACCAACATACTAACCAACATAATATCAAAAAAGGAAAGAAATGAAGATCTTGTGCTCAATGCATAAAGTTGAAGAAATATTTTTTCGTCATATACAGAAACGAAAAAAAATTGCGAGAGCTATAAAGAGTGAATAATTCTCTCAAATTTATTAAGGGGTTCATCCCTTCTTTTTTAAAAATTATGAGTAAAGGTTGCACAACTCATTCTCTGTGTGTGCGCGCACGCGCGTGCGCTGGTCAATAACGAAGATTTATTGGTTCGTACGCATCCTGGAGGTTTTTCCAGAATATCTTCTGGGAAATTAAAAGTGTTCTTTTTCAACAGATATTACTTATTGAATATTTAGTAATTGTTTTCTGAGGAGAGTTGAAAGTTCTTCTGTTTTTGTTAAAACTGTGTTTCGTGTGAATGCTTTCAACTTAATTGTTGTCAAGTGGCGAAATTTGTGGTCGCCTTCGCTGCGTTTTGTGAAGAGGCATTCTCAAAAAATAAATATCAGTCGGAGTGTTGGTGACTCATCTATTAACAAAGTTTCTTAAGGTAGATGGATTCTTGAACCGAAGCGTCAAGTCTGATCACCATCTTATCTCACATTGCTACTGAAAGCCTTTTTAGCGACTGGTATTTATGTGAAGAGGATAGACGCCGGTATCTTACATGCGAATTCTCCGGAAGTTATTTTTGATTTATCACCTAATCAGGATGAGATTTACAAAATTTAAATTGTTTTGTCTTTTTTATTTCTTTTTTTTTTTTGTTTTGTTTAAGATTGTGTGATTTTAACTTCGTTTTGATCCTCCTTAAGACAAATTTTGCTCAAAAGGAAATTGTGAAACAAAAGATTTTAGTTGCTAGTTTCTGGTGCAAACATTTGGCATCACGTTACAAATTACTGGAGATCCAATTTTAGCAGAATATAAAACAAGGAGAGTTCTTAAACGTTCTATTTAATAAAACATCTTTACTATATGTTTTTATTTTGATTGATTAAACAATGTTTTTTTCTTAATAAATTCTTCTAAATAATCTTAAAACGAAATCAGTCAGTCAAATAATTTAAAACGGTGACAGTTATGAGAAATTGAAATTGTAGAATCAGATTTCTACATTTATTGTTTTAAATCTCAAATTTGTGCAAGTTAAATACATCGAGGCTCCCAGCCAAGTTTATAACAACTGATGCATTCTGATTGGTTGAAAAATATCAATTAGGTGCCATTAACTACGTACGAAGGTACCGACCCAAATTTTGACCTCGTTTGACGCCACAAAATGTAAACATATTCTCGAGCCCTCACGTGACCAAGAGAACTAATAAATACGGAACTTTGACGCGGCTTAGTCAGTGGGACCTTAAAATGGGCACCTCGAGGCGGTGTAATGGTTAGCAAGTTTGTCTCTCTAGAACAATTACAACTGAGTAGTGAGTTCGATCCTCACTGGGTGCATCCTACTTGTGCCACATCTAAGCTAATGCTTGGAAATCACCATGCGTTGTTTTGGTGAATGGAATATTTGTATGTCTGGGTCAGTAATTGTGACTAGCTAAGTTTAATCTTAAAACCGATGATGACCGCCCCTTTTTCCCATTTCCCCTTTTTGACCTTGTGTCGTATTTGTACTTTTTTCGTACAACAAATAGCGTGGGCCCTTAAAATATTCAACTCTTGCGCTTGACTTCACTGGAAATCGACACAACAGTCAAAGTGAGACGAACCAAGTTTTTCAACGCGGCAACGAACCTTGTCAATCAATTCCAGGCTTAACGTTAATTACTAAAATTAACATAAACCCAGCTTGCAAAAGAACGCCCACTCTAACAATTTATTTATTCCACTACAAACATCTCAGGTCAAAGTGCGATCACTCAGTAGAAATCAAAGTGAGTCAAGAACAATACAAAAAATTTAATTGTTTAATTTTTCTACAACAATAATAATACTTAAGCACACCTTCTCATCTTCATACATACAGTTCAACAACTGCAAATTCTTCAATACTACACACAATCAAGAACTCTAAAGTGTTTTAACAAATTTAGCATATATTTTATATTTGCTGTGTTTTATAAAATATTTATTGTTGAGCAAATTCTGTCTCCTTGATTATTTCTTTTGTTTATTGCATTAGCAAAGTAAAATTGTACGGGTTGATTTAGGCCGTCAATACCGCTACAAAATAAAACAATAATAGTATTGTTAATAATAAAGTAAAGTGTGTAGGGAGAAGAAAAATCAATCCTCTTTATAACAAAATACCGGAGAGATTCAGCAAAGAAAGAGAAACAAGAATATGAGAAATGTTGCATATTATTTATTCTGTCGATAATATCAGTAAAAATAACAATAAAAACGGTACTTATCTTTTAAAAAAAGACAATAATAATTGTGATAGCAGAAGCATTTTAAAAATTCTCATCAAGTTTTGGTAGAATTTAGTTCATCAAGCGTAAAATGGAATATATTTCAAAATTAATAGGACTTAATCCTAGTAAGACCATAGTAAAAGTGAACATAGAGGAAAATATAGAACTATTTACCTGAAACAATTCTCCTTGTGTAATATTCAAATTGTCCACTTTGATATGTCGTACGTCGTTTCCATAACAATAACTGCTGATTTGATTCTGAATGGCTGGGAAATTGGCAGTAAAATCTTCTTTGATTTTCTGAAAGCATGCGGTCATTTCTCTGGTATTATACAAAATGGTGAAACGAAGGTAATTGGAGCGTTCCACACCTCCTACAAAAAATAAAGCAAAATTAAAAAATATATATATATATATATATATATATATATATATATATATATATATATATATATATATATATATATATATATATGCCACAGGAAGCCTATTAATCAAACTACTCTCAGCTCTATGAAAATACCAGATCCCTCAAAGCTCTCTTTCAAGAGGTGGATTAGCGTTTCGTACAGCATTTTCTATGCTACAACACGATCGGGAAATCATGCTGAAACTTCAAAATGTTCTCACTGAACAACCTCCGTTGATTTTGGATATCATTCGCCTCACAAACTATTTGATCCATTATCTTAGGCCTAGTTGCAGTGCTCTGCAATCCTCCGTAAATCTGTTTTAACATCTGCAATGGGCACCCCTACAAGTAATCTTTGTTCCCCACCCCCAACTCACGGAGGACAACAAAACCTATTTTTGTGTGTGTGTCATTGTTGTTATCCATAAAGAATTGTTCCATTTTTTCATATATTTCGTCCATTACTCACTCTCGCGAACAAATAGTCCCAAGTTACCGATAGTGGTTGTCATTGTTATTTTTCACGCCAGAAAGCCAAGCTATTCACAACAAAGATCAGGATCAGTATTCAGAAACCTATATCCAATGTAAGTTACACTGTTACCTCCGGAAATACACATTGAATGACCAAGTCACGTCGCCCCACAAAAATTGTTTTACCCTTGCCATCAGTTATAATAATGTCATTGAAACATACTTCATTATCAAAAAACAATATGAAAATTCCTGTCATTATGAACCCCATTTTGGTGCCCACAGTACGCATGCGCAAATGCGAAAACACGCAGATACCAGAAGTGGGATGTTTAACAAGCTAATCTCGCAAACCAGCTCCCTAATGTAATGAGTATAATTTTTATTGGTTGCTCTAGTATTATACCTAAACTAAGTTAAGAGAAAAACTATATAAGAACTATGTGCATGTTACTGCATATATCTGTTTAAATGAAATTTCTTTCTTTCTTTTTCATGATATAATAGGATAATTGCTTAGTGATGTAATTTGGAATTAGAAAAGGAAAAATGAATGAGCGGGAAATGGAACAAAAGATAGCACAAAAAACTAATAATGAATGCATTTTTATTGAGTTTATTTTAGTTTAAATATCAAAAAAGGTTAAGATCATTTTAAAAGTACCCTAAAAATTTGAATATTTATAATCGCTGGCACATGGCACATTAATAGATTGGCTAATAGTCTCTCTCCCTCGTTCTCTCTCTCTCTCTCTCATATATATATATATATATATATATATATATATATATATATATATATATATATAATCAATATTCTTTGAATGCAGAATACAGGGACTCCTTGGAACACTTTGCAACTTCATTTCTTAGATTAGTAAATTCTAGAAAAAAGACGCCAATAAAGAATGCACTCGGTTAAAAAGGAAAACAAGTGCCCTTTCACTTGCGATTGGTGTCGATATGCTCTGATATGCTTCTCTTAAGTGAAACTGACTTCATCACCCAATCATTGTTGAGAAAGAAATTAAATATTAGCGGGAGTTGATTTGATTGGGGTGCTTGATCTGACGAGGGTAGATAATCGCTCTCTATGGCTCCCGGTTTGAAATGCCTCAGTAACTTGAGAAAAGCGAACTGGGTCAGTAAAAAAGTCTTTTATAGCAGGCTTGATTGATGCACTAGGAATCACTCGCTTCTGTGATATAGTTTATTGCATACACCCTTCACTGCGCAGGGTATTTGAATTTTATTTTGTTTACATGGCTCTGAGAAAATTCTTTGCCTTTTGTTTACATGGTGTATTGTGAATGTTCATTTGAATAAAGCGGTCGTAGGAATTTCCTAATAATCTGTTTTCTCTGGGTCATATGATAGCGTCCTTTACGCATCAACTTGAAGTTAAATTTGGGATAGAGAGTGTGTTACTCTTTTCAGTGGTATTTAAAGATGTGAGTGTTGCACAAATATGTCATGTGAGTAGGACTAACATAGTGGCATATTCAAGTAAATAGTTAGAAAAAATGTTGCGCTTCTGAAAATGACTCATCCGCCCAGATCTGGTTAAGGTACAATATCCTTGTTGTTTCACTTTTATTTCACCAGTTTAAGATAAAGAATGTATGCTAATTAGTCTTAAATTTTTTTAGGTTTTAGATTTTTCCATTCCTGTTTTTCACTCTAGCTTTCTATCTCCCGTTAGATGAGAGAAACTAAAATTCCTCTAATGATGTAAAGATATTTTGACATTTTATTTTAGCTTTAATATTAATCACCACCATCAGTTTTAGATCATTTAGCTATTTTACCATATGTCGGAGAACATCTAATAACATAATTTTTTAATTATTTTTTGGTTCAAAATATTGGAATTATATTTGGCATACCACAAGCCCTGTAGCGGTAGTATATGTTGGACAAAAGAACATAACATCCATCTTCAGTTTCCCAATTCCTAGACTGGTTGCCACCTTAAGGCAAGAGAACCTAGTCAGCTATGCTATTTAACTTGTAGAATCAGATTCTTACATTTTTTTTTAAATCTTAAATTTTGCGCAAGTTAAACACATAGAGGCTTCTAACCAAATATAACAACTGATGTATTTTGATTGGTTGTAAAATATTAATTAGGTGTCGTCAACTACGTCCGAAGGTACCGACCCAAATTTTGACCTCTAGTTGACGCCATAAAATGTAAACATGTTTACGAGCCTCCCCACGACCAAGAGAACTAATAAAAACTAAACTTCGACGCGACTTGGTCAGTGGGCACTTAAAATATTGAACCAATTTACTTGACTTCATTGGAAATCAACACAGCAAAGGAGACGAACTTTATCTTCAATACAACAACAAACTTTGTCAACCATTTCCAGGCTTAACGCTCACTCCCACAAAATATTCTATTCCACAAGAAGAATCTCTGGTTAATGAGCGATAACTCTATAACAATCAGTGAGTCAAGACAATACTTTTTCTATTTAATACACAAAAATACATCTGTTTAATGTTCCTATAAAAACAAATATAGCTAACTAAACCTTGTCATTTTCACACATACTCAAATTCTTTCAGTAACACACACACACCAAAGAACTCTATTGTGTTTATCAACTTTTGCACTATATATTATGTATTTGTTGTGTTTATAAAAAATATTTATTGTTGAACAAATTCATAATTTCTTCGACTTGATTATTTCTCTTGTTGTTGTCTTTGTTACATTTGATATTGTAAAAATTGTGGAGGGTCAGTTTTTATTTCTATTTATAACCAATACAAATTGGCTGACCCACTATAAACTCATAGCTGAAATTAGAAGAGATGGATTCATATCTTTTCCGATGATATTTGTGTGAAAATAAATACAACGAATTAGGCAGGAATTCGAATTCGCTTAGCCGTTACTATCTGCACACCTTGGGATAATTTCAAATTCTATTAACAATTCTTTTACTAACAACCCATACAAACGTTGCTGCGAAATTAACAAATTAGACATTTGTATTATTTTACAAATTTGATCATTTATATTCGCTCTTAAAATTCGGAAATCAAATATGAAAATTTGCTTCCTGTCCTGCATTCTCATTGGCAATAGAAGAATGCCAAAAGATTAAAAAAACAAATGAGGGGGAAGAAGTAATACAGGAGAAGAGCAGAAAATATTTACATGTTGGCAGCGGGTAAAGACCAATTTAATGTTACTTACGCGTACAATCCATTGATGGTCTGGACCATTCATTTTGCCCACTGCAGACCACACTTGCCCTGCTTAGTCCATCGGGTAGGAAGAAACCCTGGTTGCACTCGATATTGCATATTAGTTCCCTATCAGCATTCATTTCTGTACACGTGTGAATTCCATTTAGTGGTGATCTAAATGTCGAAGCCATACATTGACTTGCTGAAGAGAGAGAAAAAGTAAGCCTTAGTGAAGCGCCTGACATAATACAGTAATTAGCGAGCTGTATTTACAAACTACTGGCCATAAATTCGGTCCACAAAAGATCACTGCGTGTCTTGGATTGAGTAAATCAGAAAAAATAATTCCTTGTCTTCTTATGAAGAAACAGAAGTCACATAATAGCGAATATATTGCTTTTTTTTAGCAAATGATCAAATCATTTGTGATAAATTTTACTTTTTGATATATTTATTTGTGTTAACTGGGTCTAGACATGAATTCCTGAGAAAAACTGTATTTTGTTAAATACGATTTTAATGTCTTAAAATTAGTAAGTTCCTCTTGGAATTAACTTCGTTTACAGATTAGGATATATATTTTTTAATCATTTCACCACAAGCAAGGCGATAATGCCACTAGGACGTGGGTGTTACAGGGAGTGAATGAGTATGAAAAGACTTTGAGAAGTGAGGAAAAATACAAAGGAAGACAAAAAAATGACGATTCACGTTACATTTACATTTTTGAAGACTGCAGGCGGCATGAAGCAAGAAATCGGAAGTGAGTTCCACAGACAAGAAAATAAATTATTACAATATATAGTTGCATCTAATTAGTTCATATATTACAATATAGTTGCATCTAATTAGTTCATATATTACAATATAGTTGCATCTAATTAGTTCATATATTACAATATATAGTTGCATCTAATTAGTTCAACAGTAAAACAGTGAGACCTACTTGCCAATTTCAAATTGTAAATTCATGCAGTCGATGCATTAAGGAAAACATCTTATCAAAACAATTGCCATGAAAATATTTATAGAAAACACAGAGGGGGAAAGTCGCCGAAGTTGAGATGTCAGGTCAGGATTGATTATATTACAGACCCTTCTTGGGATTTTGTCTAGAATCTTGAGATATATATCGAGCACTAGACCAGATATGGCAGCAGTATTCCCTGCGCGGATGAATGGTAGAAGAGGGATTCTGACGAGTAAAAATTGTCTGGCACGACACAGTGAACAAATTTCCTAACAGTAGACCTAAAAATTGATTCCATATAAACACCCCATTTCATGCCAGTGGTAAACGTGAGTCCAATAAGCTGCAAAATATTGCTCATCTGGAGTTTAGCATCAGTTATGCTGATGGCAGACAGAAAGAAGTTCTCTGTGGTCATTAAATGAAAGCAGATTTGTTTTGTGGGTGTTAATATTTACAAGGTATTCCTTGTCTCAGTTAACCGCTGATTGGAGTTCCTTTCGGGAGCAGTTGCTACTTTTACTTTGTCGGATCTGTTGGAATTTTTACTAAGATATTTATTATTTAGTGCATAAATGCCTAGTTGGAAACTGATGATATCGGGAAAGTTATTGACGAAGATAAGAAACAGCGTAGGTTCGAGGATAGAGCCCTGGGAGAACTCCAGTATTAATATTAAATAAACTAGAAGCGAACTTCATTACACGATTTGTTAGGAACAATTGAATTAAGTTAAATATTCGTCCAGTGATACCGTCGCCGTTGAGCTTGTGGAGAAGGTAAACATGCCAAATCCCAAATGACCGTCTTTCATATATCTAGGATCACAACTTGAGCTGCACCGTTCTTATCTAAAGCTGAAAATTTGATTGATGTCAACACATCAGCGGTAGACCTAAACAGAAGCCATAATTGTTTACCCGACAGGAGGGCGTATGAAGTAAGACGGTTTGCCACTTCAGCATTGATTAGACCGTCAAGTACATTACCAAAAATATGTGAGTAATGGGGCGATAGTTCGAAGGGTCAAAAAAGTAGAACGAACGGTGTTCTATAGAGTGAGATTTATAGTATCAACTTTCAATCAAAAATAAATTTAGAGATTCCACCATTTATTGCCAAATGGTAACACCTTCCCCTGAACCAGAAAAATAATTCAATATATGTTGGGGTTTGTTCATATTTTGTAAACTAAAACGAAACCATTAATGCGAAAATATTTTGAGAGAAATCCGAAGTAATTTACAATTTTTTTTAATTATTGGTTTCCTGTCTGTCTGCAAAGCGTTTCTTTCTTAAGATAGTATTTATTTATATATCATAATTAAGTACTTCAAAGATAGTGATAACTAAAGTTTTAAAATGTGTTTTTAAAAGGGAGTTAATGAGTGTTAGAGACCATAAGAAAAAGATTATTATGGAGCGAGAACAATGAAAGAACAATATTTAAGAAGACAGAAGGTAACGATTGAAATTGCGTTTAAATTTTTGAACATTAAAGTTGACTGGAGAGCAAGAATCTGGAAGAGAGATCTACAAGCGAGAAGTGTGAGAAAAGAAAGTGTTAACATAGAATTTCCGGTTACATCTAGCCGCTATTTCGATTTTAACATAAGATCTTGCGGCCAATCTAGTAAAGCGCTTAAATTAATAGAGTCTAGGTATCATGGAAAAGAATTCATCAGAACAATTACTATGAAATTATTGATAGAAAATACCCAGGGAAGCTATATTATGGCGGTAGGATAGTGACTGAAGTCGAGATACCAGGTCAAGACCAATAACATTGCAGATAAGTTTTTGGATTTCATCAAGAATCTCTAAATGTATAACAGGAGCACTAGACCATATGTAGCAGTAATATTCAAAGCATGGACTAATGATAGACATGTAAACATGTAAGATAGCTTCTGGGGAGAAAAACTGTCTAGCATGACACAATGAACCAACCTTCCTTGCAACAGTCCAAAGCAATTGATTCAATATAATCTTTCCATTTCATGTCAACGAAAAACAAAATATTCATTACCCCAGTTAACACTAAAATGTAGGTCATCCATATTGACAAATCGGTCAAGTCAACATAATTCTCTTTATTAAAAAATCTTTGAAAAATAAAATATACTTTTCTGAAACTTCATTTGAGTAAGATTTGCTGATTTAAAGTTTAATTAATCTGATTTTAAACAAATATTATTTTTAGTTTAAAATATCGTAGAAAAGCTTTTTTAACATTAAAGCGAGTTTTTCTATGAGTTTTTGACAACTTTCTCGCTAGTTTAGGAATTTTTCTAACTGTAAAAGTTACTTGAACGCCTGGACAGTCATCTTAAAAAATTAAGAAAATATTCTAAGCAATCTAATATTTTATTGAATTTTATGTACGTTGTTGAAAAAATGTTAGAAAATCACCAATAAATTTTAACTTTACTATAGTTACCGCTTTTATTTTCTGATAATGTTGCTTTTGGACATCCGTATTTACAAAATCGACATGTTTATAGATACATAAAATAAATTCAATTTTTTTTTTAATTATTGGGTTCGTTGAATTGTAGTGAGCTTTTCCATTTATGATTAGTAAATATAGCTTTTACTTAGCCTAGCCGCTACAAATTAATACAGAATTTTAGAAGATTTAAAACTTAAAAAATAAATTATAATTAAAATTAAAAATAATGAAAACGGTTCTTTTCAAATTTAAATGTTTATTGAAATTTTTTCTTGAGACAATAGTGTCCATAATATATTATATACATAAAAAGCAATTAAAATCTTTTCTAATTAAATAATGTCTTAATTTTATTGCATTTTTCATTTTACAATTCAGTTCCTGTTACTGGTGGGTCCTGCTTGACCAAAATAAATTTCATGATTTATTTTAAATCCTCCGAGGACTTGTCCTTATAACTAATAAAGCGCTACAAAATAGAATTTAATGAAATGTCACAAATAATAAAGGTTTTAACGATAAAACTTTGTATCTATAATGTTTACGGCATTTTCTCATCGTGTGGGCTCTTTTTTAGCTAATCTAATATCAACATATGTATAGGTATCTACCTAATGTAAACATATAGAAGGAAACCATTTTTTACCCTGCTATGTAAACGGAAACGGAAAAATATGGTCTGTTAAAACCTTAGGCTATAAATAAGATTATCACCTTGATTCATGCGTTAAAATACAATATAGTCGAACGATATATGAACAGTTTTATTTAGTACAATAAATTGCTATTCGGGCAATAAATTGAGGAAATAAGTGTTAGGTATTCTGTATTTTAAATGTTTTTTTATGTCAAAAGATCATATTTGTTATTTAAGCAAACATAAGTAAAAAAAACATTAGAAAAGACATTTAGATTTATTGTAGCAATGTTTACAAAGAAAATCAAAAGTAAATTATACTCTGCTCTATGGGAAGGAAATAGAGATTTATGGTTTATTATTAACTATGTGAGGATTAATTATTTGCTGAAAATGACAACTAATATGCTGCGTAAGCGTTAACAGAGAGCCAACTTTTATGAAATGTGGTTTCCTTCGTCTTTTCTCAGTCCAGCTGTAGTCTTTGATCTCGCATATCTTATTCTACCCCTCCCCTTGGGCACTTATATAGTTTATATACCTTAGCTATGCTAATTAAACACTCACTCACATATTCACTGGATCAACCAAATATTTTGTAAATTAAAAAACTATAAAACTCGAGAATGTTGCCCTTTGAAAATTTGAGCTAAAATACCAATGTTTTGAATTTTCAGAAGCGTTTTATAATCCATTCTTACTCGGTTTTCACCAGATTAAGTTTTTAAATAATTGCAAATTAATCCAAATACTGGAAATACTTGCGTCACCATGTCGATGTCCAAACTTCTCGACACTCAGAGTATTCAGCTTTTTAAATCTGCAGTAAATGAGTAAAACAAAGTCATAGGGTGGATTCTATGCGAAATCATGTGGATCAAATAAAAGAAAAGTACATACGCCGAACGTGCACGTAGAAAGTGCAGTTGACTGAAGCACCAGTTTTCCCAGACGCTTCGGCAAAAATATGAAAATTTCGGTTAATGTCATGAAGCATTGGGGCAATTTTTTCTGGAGTCACGACCGTTCTCACACTGTTTTCAGCTGTAACTAGAGAAGTTAACTCAATGCTTTCTCCAAACGTTGACACATATTTTTCGATGTAATAAGGACACGAAATGTTCACTGGAAGAAATTCTGCAATAAACAGTAAAAAACAAAAAAACAATTATTTTTCAGAATTCTCTTGTAAATTATGCTTGCTTTCAAAGTGGGCTTCTTTACTTATAGGCAATTCTATGCTTGATACACACGCATGCACACACATTACATAAAACAGATTTGGTGCCTTGAGTTAGATGACTAGTATAACAATACTATCACTACTGTTTAAAGTTTGATCTCCACAATTTTAAACATGTATCAGACTAAGTTAAGCTTAGTTAACACGTTTTTAAGTTCATATTAAGTTTCTGAAAAGCACTTTGTAGACTTGGACTTATTTTGAATATTTTTGTCATTTCTTAATTAATAATCGTTGAAAGTTATTTTAGTCTATAAAATCACCTGTACTTTCCAAAAATAAAATAATGTATTTATTAAACGAACTAACAAACCCAAAATGTTTTCTCTCTTTTTAAATTTAATAAATGAAACTAAATCATCTCACATTTTATAAACTCCAAGTAGAAACCAATTATTTCATTATATAGAGCATTACTTCAGTCGTTCACAAATTAAAATTATCTGCAAGTTAAATTGTTTTTATTCAATTATTGTGTCATCTCCGCCTAACACTCTTGAGAATATTTGGGCTTGTATCACCAAGTTACCATCCAGTCGAACAAGACGTCATCGTATGCCAAAAGGTGAATTCAAAACTTTAAAATTTCTAATTCTTCCATAACCTAAAAAATATAACTGCATAATGTTTTTACGATTCTGAATCAAAAGATGAGTCGAGATTGAGACCTTTAATCAAAGGAAAATAAATAACTGCGAAAATCAATTTTTTACCTCTGGTTTTAATTTCAATTGTACATGTTTCCTTATTTCCAGAAAAGTCTTCTGCAACAAATGTGGCATTAATGTTTCTGTATATTATCTGGTCTGGTACAAAGTTTTTAGAGTAAATAGCGCGAATAAGACCGGAATTGTCAAAAGCCTTCAGTTCTGGAACTTTAACTGTGTCGTAAATCTCTACTTCAATGGGCAACGTTGGGCAATTCTCAAAAACTGGGCTCGCTACATCTGAAATTACATTACAAAATGTATATAAGGAACATTAAGAAATGATTTTTTTTGTATTTTCATGAAAACAATACAGTTCAGCAATAAGAGAGGAAAAATAGAACTCTCCAAATATATATTTACTAAATTTTCGACCACCTAGCAGGAAGAAGAATAAAACAAAGCAAAGAGACTTGGAAGGACACCTATGTTTATACAATTATCAAAATTACGCTTAAAAAACTGAAGTGTAGACGTTTAATATCTGATTACGAATATTAAAGATATGGTATGGACAAATTGACCAAAAATAATTGCCAATTTACAAAATATATCTGAAAATTGACATTAATTTTCTGGATGAAAATTAACAACGAAAAAAATTTAAACAATAATGAAACGGATGGAATAATTTTTTAAAGTATCACTCCGGCTTATGTAAGTATACCAATAAGTCGGCAACACAATAATGAAAACATTTAATTTTTTTATTATACCAAGTAAGAATATAAAACATTTTAGTGAGTGTAGAGGAATGTGAGAAAAACATTAAGGAGAGAGAACAATAAAAGAAAAGTAATTATGAAGACAGACGATAAACGACTGACATTGCATTTAAATTACTAAAGATCAAAGTTGATTGTAAAGCAAGAAGCCGGGGAGATTTTTCCAAGCGAGAAGTGCGTAAGAAGAAATTGTTAGCATGGAACTTATAGTCAGATCTAGCAATTTCGACAAATCTAGCTGCCAATCCAGTACAGCATTTAAATTTGTAAAGTCAAGGTACCAAAAAAGAAAGCTCATCAGAATAATTGCCATGAAAATATTTATAGAAAAGCCACAAGATAACTACGTTACGGCAGTAGTAAAGAGACAAAAGATGAGATGTGAAGTCAGGTCCGATAAAAATGCTGATTCTTCTTTGTATTTTATCAAGAATATCGAAATACATAACAGAAGCACCAGATCAGATATGACAGTAAAATTCAATGCATGGAAAAATGGTAGACTTATAAATGTGCAAGGTGGATTCTGGTGATAAAAATTGTCTCGCACGACACAATGAACGAACATTTCAAGCAGCAAGCCAGAGCAATTGATTCAATGTAATCTTTTCACTTCATTAGCATCAGCCATGCTGGTGGAAGGCAAAAAAGGTTCTCTAAGACAATAAAAAGAGAGCCATTTTTTTAAAGTTTTTAAAATTAAAAAATAATTTTTGCCCCAGTTGACAAATTGTATGTCATTTTTAGATCAGCTGCTAATTAGACTTTATCGAACTGATCAAACTTTCCGTTAGTACAGTAGTAATTAGTTGTCCCATCAGCATAAATGCCGAGTTGAGAGCTGATGATTTCCGGAAGTTCGTTGATGAAAATTAGGAACAACCTAAGTCCAAGGATAGAGTCCTGGAAGACACCTGCAGTAATGCAAAATGACCTCGAAGAGAGATCGTTCAAGACAGCTTTCATTTCGCTATTTTATAAGAAAGATTGAATCCAATCAAAAATTAATCCAGAAATATTATAACCTTTTAACTTGTTAAGAAGACCAGCATGCAAAACCCTGTTAAAAGCTTTCGAGATATCCCAAGTAACAGCTCGAGCTTCACCATTCTTATCTAAAGCTTGATAGACTCTTTCAACCATAACTATTAATACATCAACAGTTGACCCAGAGAAGCGAAAGCCATATTGCTTATCTAAAAGAAGACCCTGCGGGTGAGATGCTTAACCAATACGGAGTTGATTAGAGATTTTAGTACTTTGCCAAAAAGAGGGAGAAGGCTAATAGGCCTATAGCTAAAATAATCAAACGGTTCGCTTGAGTTTTAAAAGATTATAACCACAGAAAATGTTTTCTAACAAACAGGAAAGCAAGAAGCCGCAAGCTTTTTGTTGTAAAGTTTAGAGAAAACAGGTGTCATTTCAGGAGCACATTTCTTAAGGGTTATTGCAAAGATACCATCAAATTCACATGCTTTGTGGGGATCCATTTCAGAGATGATAGAAGAAAGCATCGACGGTGTTATATGCATATCACACAGTAGGGATTCAGTTCTATTTGGAAAGTCAGGCAAGGATACTCCAGATGATTCAAGAGTACATCTGGAAAAGAATTTACAAGCAAACCACAATATTCTGTTTTATCAGTAGAAGATGATAACACCAACTGAGTGAAGAGAGGCGGGATAGAAGAATTATTTAAAACACTTATTACAGGGCCTCTGCTAGGGGAGAACCAAATTTGTTAGAGGATATACAGCACCCAAGTCTATCAGCAAACAAAGACTTAATTTATTTGAGCACACGTTTACAATTATTACGAGATTTGCCCGTTGTGATTAGAACTATCGCGCGTTGGTACAACTGAACAAAAAAAGGTGATCCATGTGGATAATAGCCACTGAACATGCACGCGTGAATCAAGGAGAAGATTTTGGTTTCACCTGGAATTTTCGAAAAGACTCAAAAGCATATATTAGTATGGTGGTATCTGCCACACAGAGTTTACCGACTATTTTGTGTTAGGAAGAATAACGTGTTTTAGCCTTCCAGTAGCACACCGATACTAATATTAGCATTAGTGTAGCCATTGATACACTAACACTGAATACGAATATAGAAAGACGAAATACGCGGGCGTAACAAACAAAACATTTAATAAGGCAAACAACTTACGTACATATATTAAAAAGATTTACATATGTCCCAAAACAAATGATTGTCCATATTGCCCCAAAAGAACGAGGAGGTTTACAGAACGAGAAAAAAATAACATACCATCTATATGGCCTTTGATAGTCCGCAGATAAGGGAATGGAAATTACTTTTTTCTTTCGCTAGGCCGTGCACATGTTGACTAGTTTCCACGTGTGTGGACACCCTGGTGGTCAGGGAGGTAAAGAGGCCGTTCCTCCAAAAAATGGAAGCAGACAAAAAAGGACAGAAGAGTTCTGCTCTCTAAAAGGGGCCAAAACTCCCATGAGCTCAACCCAAGGGAAAACAATTGTGGTCTCCCTACACATCTATACTGGCTTCCAACGAGGAAGTTCAGTGGCACAATTCTCACTAGGAAAGATAAACATATCAGTCCAAGGGACATCTCAAAGAATGTTACGAAATGAATCCCAATCAGTAAGCTAGACAAGTCAAAGGAAATATCAACAGATTAGTATCTGTTGATATTTCCAGGGTTATCCGAACTGCCATGAGAACAGATTTGCGATGTTTGACAAGAGCATAGAAAGGAGGTAAGGGACAAATCAAGTAAAGAAACAGGTTGATCAGATTTATTAGGGAAACGAATAACGAAATTTGATTATTTGATTAGACTGCCTAACGGAGAAATTGAAAGTAAATACCGGCAATATCAGTAACATTAGAATGATTAAAGCCACTTGGCATGAGTATTAAAATCACCGAACACAATGATCCCAGATGAATCTGTAGAGAGCCATTTCTATGCTGCTACATATTTTGTCTAATAACTTAATCCTAAGAAGAAGAGCAATAAAGGAAAAATAAATAGCTAACAGAATGCAATAAAGTAAATCGAAAGTACATGAAAGTATTATCCGAGGGCTCATGAGACAATTCTCTTGCTATTGGAAAATTTTCCCAGATATAAACAGCAAGGCAATGAATATTTATCCGAGAATGTTTTCGACAAAGAGGAAGATATTCTGGGACAGACAATTCATTGTTAGCGATAGAAAAGTTTAATTTAGTGTCGTAAAGTGCTAAGATATGGGAAGAAAGTTTCAAGAGAAAAGATTCTATACTACAGAAATTGGTACGAATATCACGAATATTGGACAAAAAATGTTGAGTGGGCAGGTAATTTTTCTCTTTATTCGTATTTCTCTTAATTATAACTGTCACAAGAAATTATTTTAATTTTAACGAGAAAAAGACCAAAATAATTATCACTGTTCATTGTCTATGAAAATACAATCCGCCCAGAAGATGGCTAAAGCTAAAGCATGATGTGGCCTCATGCAATTTTTTTTCGTTTCAGTCTACTTAATTCCGTGGCGAATAAAACAATTCAAATTTCAGATTTAAATTCATCATGCTAAATAATTATTGCTTGGCCGAATTTATGATCATTTTTTCACATTTTCCTTACTATATCCTATTTAAAATTATATAATTTAAAAAAGAAAAATGCCATTTTAATATACATTAAAGCTGTTTTTAAACATAGTCGAATGTTTTTATTCTTAACCATTTCAAGTGAAATTCATATGTTCACTTTACAAAAAAAAAAAAAAGAAAAAGAAAAGTGAACATATGAAATTCACTTGTTATAAGTGATAGTAAATAAAACTGAAAAAAAATAGCATCACCTTTACAAGAAGGAACTTCGCCATCCCATGTCAATTCCTCTCCACTCTTAATACACGTTAACGTAGAAACAGGCATCGGCATGAATCCTGGTTTTGAGCAGTTGAAACTTACAGTATCTCCAAGTCTATAACTAGAAGGGAGTTGTAATCCTTCTGGAGGAGTTCCAGGATCTGAACATTTTCGTTCTGAAATAATAATGTACAATTTTTCTTTTCCATTATTACTTTCATCAAGTACTACCGTACCTACAGTTGATATCTTGTTTTAAGAAAGTATCTTTTACTTTAGATTATTAATTGAAACAATCAAGCTGTGAAGCTGACAGTGGTTTGAATCCTGATGTTTACTCTTGACTAACCAACATCTGTCATGATCCAGCTTTGTAAAATTTTATACTTATCAACAAAAATTATGAAGACGATTTTATTATATGTTAAAAAAAGCCACAATGTAAATGATAAAATCGTTTATAACTTTGTCAGGTCGTAGGCGTATGTAATTTCTAACATGCGTATGTTTCTTCTATTACATAAAAAAAGTATTTATGAGCAAAAAAAGTTGAAAATTAAAAAAATAAAACGAACCTTCACATACGAGATTACCAAATTCCCATATTCCATCGGCATTACAACGGACAAATGTGTCATTCTTTGGACTAACTCCTTTTCTTACATAACCAGTTTTGCAAACAAAGAGGAATTTTGTTTTTTGAGATGTGGTCAAATTGGAAGGCATGATAATAGATGGCTTCAAAGCTGGAATGCCACAATCAATAACTGTAACAAAAAACAAAATAGAATTTCAACAATGAACCACTTCTAGTTAATATTAATGAAAAAAATGAAATTGTATTGAAACACATGATTTAAAGGGTAATGTCAAAAAGCTGACGCGGTAATAAAAAGATTAACTTCCAATGTTCAGGCAACGAAAGATGTTAAATAATAACGTTCACTCAGATTTTATTATTTTGGCATGTTTCATTTCAACTTTAAATGCTGTTCAATGTTGTCTAGGAACTGGGAATATAGGAATCCATCGATTAGTGCAGCTTATGTGTTTATTAATAACTATAAAAAATCAATTTTCAATTACTATGGTTAAAGAATGTTTTACCGCACTAATCGAGTATTATGTATGCCATAAGCGAATTTTGGTATATCAAAATTTTAGCACATTAATCGAATGTGCATTAATCGAGGAATGTATCAATTTTGGATGTCCACGAAAAATACTGAATTTTAACACTTGGGCATTTAAACACGTAATTTACTGGCTGAATATTTAAATTAAAAAATACCCATTCATCTGGACACAAGATGTTAATTTTAACATTTGAGAAAAACTTTAAAAACTTATAATTAAAAATATTCCTTCTTTTTAAAAAGTTGTCAGGGTACCGGTATATACGTGTGGAGATCAGCACCTACTTGTGTTTATATATATCTTTTTAATCAGCTCACACCAAGCAAGACAACAAAACCAATAAGACGCAGAAGGTTACTGAATGTGAAATGATATAAGAAAAAGCATATAAAATAAAAGAAATTAAGACAGAAAATAACGATTAATATAGCATTTAAATTGTTGAAGATCAACCTTACAGAAAACAAGAAGCTGGAAGAAAGCCCCCCAAAAAAAAAAAGAGCTGTTAGCATAGAAATTACGTCCACATAGCCATTTCGATTGAAAAATGATCATGGCGCCAATCTAGTAGTCATAGAGTTTACGTACCAAAGAGGAACAATTGCCATGAAATTTGTAACACGACAGAAAATGGTTTACCTCCTCGTAGACATCGGGTTCGAAACGTCTTGCGTGTAAATTATCCCAAAAGAAAATGGCGGCTTTACGAGTCGTATATTTGAGAAACGACAGATCCCGAACTTTTTTAGCACCTATACAAATTTGATCACCCAAGATACAAAATGTGCTTGTAGGCATAGTAGTGCAATTTTTTGTAGCGAATATTTCACGGCAATTATTCCAAGTGCTATTATTAAAAAAAGCAAGTGTGACATTTTGTTTGCAGCCGTAATTATCTTGGTGTTCACTTTTTTTCTTTGTATTTTGTGAAATCTTCTCGTTGATTTGTTTTGTTTGAAAGCATTGTCGTAGGAACGCCAATATTATGGCGAACCCAACCTATTAATATCCCACCCCGCAAAAAGTGTCAAGCTATTATTCGAGCCTAAAGGAGCAATTCGAGGATTTTATTTCTGGTAATGAACTGTTATCGATAACTTTGCTTCTTGAAGTGGTGAGCCCTCAAACAATATCCCTCTTTACGACGGATGTAAAAACGCATATGCTAATAGGTGTCAACAGGGAAATTAGGGCGGAGACCCTAAAAAGCCTCAGTGTTAGAGCAAAAGCTTTGGCTCGCACAAGTAATGTCATGTGGGACACCTTGCTCCCTACTGAGGACGTTCGCAAAATCAATGGCCGAGAAAACCCTCGCTACTACCCTGGTCCTCTTCCTTGAAAAAAGTGAAAGACGAAAAAAAGATAAAGAAACTAAAATGCGCCAAAAAAAACAAAAAAAAAACGAGCTGGACGAAGTAAGCCTGAGAAGGCCCCGAATAGATCCAAGTCCCAATCTATCCCTGCTTTCCCAGCTAAAAAAAGAACTTTCCTCTAAGGGCATACTAAGGAGCCTCCCTTCTTCCCCTTTTAAGCTCCACTGTCCCACCTTCCCAACACACTCAATACATCTGATATCAACACCATGCCTCCCAACACCCCGCACCATAACACCTCCCATAATGAAAAAACAGTATCCCAGGAGAGAAAAGTCCTGTCAGGTAGACAGGCCAGCACTAGAACGTAACATCTCGCCCCAAAAGAAAGTGTTATTAAGACCCCTTCTTTAAAACTTCTTCTGTGGACGGGCGGTCGGTAGAAGACCATCGGAACTGGCCACGGGAGCGACTTGAAAGTATGGGATCACTTTTATGAGGTAAGGGACGCCTTTCCTGAGATCCAAATTATGGAAATTGTTACACCGGATTTTAAAAATTTACAAAGTTTTGTGCTGGGTCCCAGTTATTCTCCATCCTCCATCATATAGAGTCCTAAAACTCACGTATCTAACGGACGTCGGCGGGATTGCCCTAGATGATCGCATGCCAACAGAGATGAGGACAGGGAGCCTAGGACAAAATCCGTCTGGGTACTTTCATCCGCAGATTTCCACCCAGTCTGGGAGTAGGGGAACCAATTTAAAAAAAAATGTTTCTCAAGATAGCGAGTTTGAATGCGAGGGGTGTGAGGAATCGGAGTAAGGCTGCCCGCCTGCTTCATGATCTCCTTCGGCGTAGATGAAGCTGTCATCCAGGAAACATTGTTTACGAGGTTGATGTTCGTGTGCTGTCTAGCGACTATGTTGTCTATTCAGCATACGGGGACCAGCTGGCTAGAGGTGTTTCCTTGCTGGTTAAATGTATACCCTGGATGCGAGGGTGGACCTTGTCGATGCGAGCGCTACCAGGATCAGGTAGTTAGGCATAGGTTAAAGATATCTAACGAAACCATGAACATGGGCGCACAATTGCGCAAAGAAGAGATCCATCGAGATTCTGATTGATACATTCATGAGGTTAAGACCCCGGAGGTCGACCGATAACAAGTTTCGGTGGCATTTCGAGAGCCGCTTTACCAAGGAACCTGGTCTCTGTGACCTCTGTGTGTTTCGCAGCAAATTGGCTGAGTTTCCTCGGCTTACGCCGACTGAAGCGTGACTGTGAGGGTGAAATCACGGAGGGCGAAGTCTACATGACATTGAAGAGGGTCGGCAATGGCAAGTCGCTGGATTTGATGGTTTACCCTATGAATTTTACTTGTGGCTATCGCACATCTTTATGCCGATTTTGCCTGTGGTGTTCAACAACTGGTTCCGGCAGGGGTCCATCCCCAATCAGATTACTAGGGGCATGGTCACGCTGGTGAAAAAGTGCAAGGATAATGGGTTGGAATTAGATTATTACAGGCTAAACACAGAGTTAAAGATTTTCGGCAAGATCCTGTGAAATCCTCCCCTAGTTAATTTAGACTCTCTTTGTTTAACTAGTTAATGGGAGTAAGTGTCGTTCTCGGCCTGTTCCTGGCTTCTCCTTTTTGTTATGACGCAAATTGAGATTCCCAACCTCCCTTTTCATTTCGACTGGGTCAGTCTTTGATTTTCCCACACCTATATTTAGTGACTGAGTTTCTTGATTCTGTTTGAAGACAGAATACAGCGGCCACTCTTGTTTTCGTGGGGTGACTAACATCTGTCAATTTCTGTTTGATATCTTGTTATATTTTAGTTTGTATTTAGCTATTCATACCTCCCCCTAATTTCATACCACCATTAAATTTATATATATTTTTTTCTATGAACATTTATACATAAGAAATGTTTAAATCACGGTGTGTTTTGTACGTTCCCTGTGACAATGGGGTGAAGGATAACTTCTTGCGGTAAATGAGTTATATGTAATGAATGACTATGTCGTGAATCGGATTAGCTATAGGTATAAGATAGTTAATGATGATCAGCCTCACTCCACTTCCTTTTTGGCCTTGTGCCGCATTTGTTGTATTTTTGCAATAATAAATATTGCGATTTTGGTAGCAAACAGGAGATACGCATGTTGGATTGTTTGGCTGGCTCGGCGCTGTTTGATGAACGAAACGGATTAGGGAATTTTATTCCACGACGAAACTGGCTACAGGCTATTTCGACACTTAATGTTCTTGGACCGATTCGTCTGGAAATTGATGCCAGAGTGCGATTGATCGCCCACCGGCCTATCTGTTGTTGCGTGGGTTGAGAAAATTGAAAGATCCAACAACAGTCATTCCTTTGAGGCTGTCGAGGGTGGGGAGCTACGCTGGGTACTGTTATAAAATAAAATAAGACATATCTCGGCTGATTTACAGGCAAATAAACTAACATACTCAAGAGCGAGAGCCGGATGCGAACGAGACAAGGCCCCGTCACAAAATGACCATTATCGTCGTTTACGCATAAGCCTGACGCACGAGTTCTGGTCGAAAAATAAAATAATATTTTAAAGTGTTTCTATTTTTCAACCAATGAAAATGCTTCCCTCCTAACTATACTCGCGTCGTTTTACGAGCCTGTTAAGCCATAAAAAACGCCATAAAAGGGGTCACACGGGGAAGTACAACAGCAGTCAACAGGAGGCCAGGGAAGAGACCTGTCATGGTCAGGTTGAGCGGTCGGCAGCAGTCAGCCACGCCAACCAGTGTGAACTACTATGAGAGATCAACCCAGACCGGGAGCCGGCTTATGAACTATACCACAAGGTAGCTGTCCCAAACCCACACGTTCCTGTTGAAATAAATCACGTGAATCTATTTCTGCTGTTGTATTTCTTGCAACCATACGCTTGTCTATAACACTGGTGTCAGAAGCGCACAGCAAGAGAAATATGGCCGACTACACGAGCTTCACCCGAGCCGAACTATTTACTCTAATCAAGGAACAGAAAACGCTACTATTCAACTTGAAAACGGGACAAACACAGCCTTCCGAAGCCACGATACAGGAAATTCAAGCCGACATAAACGACATGCTGACTGCCCTAAAATCAACTACTTTAATACCTCCCACCGCTCAAACAAACGGCGATTACAGCTTAATGATGCGCCAACAAACCATACGCGACATATTGAAGCTAGAGAGAACTTTCCACCCTGGACAAGACGTCAACCGATTCATCACGGCTCTAAACAAAGCATACGCAATCCACGTCACGCCAGAACTCAGCACCTATCCCAGCCTGGAATGCGAATTCGTCAAGTCTGCTAAAGATTTACTGGACCAAAGTATCTTTCAGCAGATGCTTGACTCAAAAAAAGACATATCCACCTTCGAACGAGTGAAGGAATACTTATTAGCAGCCCATGGAAGCCAGATGACTAACTTTCAACACCTCAGTCAAGCCTGGGATCTGGAACGGCGAGACGGCGAAAAATTAACAGACTTCGCGGGTCGACTCGAAAACACGCAGCCGTCCACATAAAAAACAAATACAAAAAAGACAAAAATACAGACTTAACAGTCGATGGACTTATTTCCATCATCGGCGCTATGCTAATGAGCGAAAAGGTGAAAATTTGGAACTCAAATCTTTACCCACATCGTATCAAGACAATGGACAACCACTATTCAGCCATTGGCATAGCCTCCGAAGCTCAAAGATACCTTGATCGCGGTGTAAAATCCAACGACACGACTTCGCACGACACTGTGTATTTCATACAGAAACCACAGCGGTCAAACCAAAGAAACGCACCACTCCGACCCAGCAGCCAACCAAACCCACAGCAGACGGGGCTCACCAACCCTCCCGAACATGGCCACCATCCGACACGCAGAAACCATCAGCACACACCACGAATCAGCGTGTGCAAGAACTACCTCAGAGGTCGCCCCTACCTCCACGGACGCAACTGCCTATATCGCCACCCACCTCGCACTCGGGCACAGGCCCATATCGCCGCAATGAATGATAATATACAAACCATAAATGATGTGGAACAGGATTTTCGCTTCGGGCAGGACGAGATGTGATGCCTCGTTTGCCATGCCCCTATGTCAGTCATCACACCTTCAATTTTCAAGGACTCGCTCACCATTCACCGCTCGTCCAGTCCACCTTCAACTTCAGGGACATCACCTTCTCTGGCGTCGCAATGCTAGACTCTGGATGCTCCACCTGCATCTTACCAATATCTCAGTTACCCAAAGAAGCCAAGAATAGATGACCCGCTCCGACGTCGTAGTAAAAGGAATCAACGGCAGCACCACCGCCCTTGGCGAACTGACCTGCGACATCACCATCGGCAGTCGAGACTCACCTACATTCAAAAAGGTTAACGTGCTGGTAACTACCCAAACCACACCGATCCTGATCGGCCAAAATATCCTATGTCACAACACGCTCGATTCCTATCTAATCGACAACCAATCAGGATACACAACACACACAGCCGCAATCATATCACCGTCATCGTCAACCAACGATCCACTATATGGCGCCCAAGCTGACGTCATCCAAAACCAGCCTACTATGGAACTACAGTCCAACATCCAGACACTGGATCAAAAGCTAACCTGGCTAAAGCATAAACCGCCCAACCGAGACGAACTAGAGGCCACTGCAAACTTACTCATTCGCTACGCTGACGTTATCGGCACCGAAAGCAGCAGCAAAGGCACATTCATCCGACCCATCCGCATACCAACCAACGGCCAGTCTCGCAGCCAGAAACAACACCCGATCGCCCAGGCTTTGGAAGCAGACGTTGATACCGAAATTAAGCGCATGGCCGATGAAGGTATCATTGAAAACTGCAGCGACCCCAAAGGCTTCAATAGCCCTGTATTTGCCGTACGCAAGAAAAACGGATCGATTCGCGTCGTCGCTAACTTTAAAAGAACTCTCAACAAGGTCTTAGTCGATCTTGACCCTTACCCAATGCCAAGGATCGACCACTTGTTCAACAAAATCGGCAAAAGCAATAGATATTTCACTACCCTCGATCTACGCAGCGGCTACTGGCAAGATCGACAAGCGAGACCGATACAAAACAGCATTTACATGGAAGGACCGATGCTATCAATACACGCGCCTGGCCTTCGGCCTTACATCTGCCGGACAAATCTTCTCCTGTTGCATAGCAGAAGCCCTAGCCACGGTCACATCCCGTGACAACATTTCTTCCTATGTCGACGACAACCTGGTCCACGCTAGGACATTTAGGGAGTACATACTCTCCCTCGAACAATTTTTTACTGCCCTCCGAAAATTCGGACTCAAGCTGAATCCAGATAAATGTTCCTTCCTCGCATCAGAGGCAAAATTCCTCGGACGCATAGTAAACAGCGAAGGATTCAAGGCTGATCCAGAATACGTTCGTGCCATCAGGAAATGAAACCTCCAACATCAAAAAGGAATTACAAAGCCTTATCGGCCGTTTAGTGTAGATCAGACAATTCCTAGAGACACGTCTTCACGAACAAATCAGATCAGATATGTTTTCAAAACTTATGGGTCCCATACACGAACTCAACAAGGTTAATAAACCGTTTATCTGGACGCAAAATGCCGACAGAGCCTTCAAAAAAAAATCAAGGACCGTCTCTCTTCGCCACCCGTCATCTCGTTTCCGGATTTCTCCAAACTTTTCACACTCACCACCGACGCCAGTGACGTCGCATGTGGAGCAATCTTAATGCAAGAAGCCGACAACGGGAAGAAAGATATCATAGCGGTCGCTTCCCATACATTCAACTCCACGGAACAGAACTGGTCCACGACGGAACGAGAGGCATATGCAGTAAAATGGGCAATATTGAAATTTGATTATTTCCTTCGCAACCGCCCCTTCGTCATCTTCACCGACCACAGATCGCTGACATATCTGGACCAACGAGAGTTCAATAATGCCAAAATACGACGATGGCAAGAAGAAATTTCATGTTATAAATTCGTCTTAGAATATGTTGAAGGCGAACCAAATGTATGGGCTGACATGCTCAGCAGAGGTTGAGGACATAAGAAAACGAAAGCCCCGAACGACCCTACACCGGCAGGCAGGACATTTGAGGTAAGTGGTTCAGACCTCCGCGTATACATCCCATCTTGGTGCCTCGGCGAGTTTAACGTTTTACAGCTCATTCCCAAAACTCACACACCACAGAACGCCCGCACCCACAAGCGCGTCACCAACGCATTCTTCGCCTATCACTCTACCACCACCATCCCCACTGAGAGAATCTGCAACCACCTCGGCATCGCAAATGAACAACAGAAGGACGACGCCCTGGCAAAGATCATCAGCGCCCTCCAGTCACCCACTCCAAGCGAACCTCATATCGATCCTGACGACCACCGAGCTACGCTTTTCAAAAAACATTTGCACCAATTTTTCTAGAACCAGGCACCTCCGTTTTGATGATAAGAGACAGTAAACACTCTCCGAGATTGGTTGTACCATACAAACTACGACCCAGATACCTCTACCAGGCACACAAGGGCAACAACCACTCAGGTGTTACCCGTATGCGAGAACCCCTTTCCAGCTACTGGTGGAATTCAAAAACCGCGACATCAAGGCCTATGTCGATTCTTGCGACACGTGTGCTAAGTGAAAGGGCAACTACGGTAGACGTACCCACTAGCCCATTGGCCACTACAAACGAGGAAAGAGACCATTCGATCTCGTCTTTATAGACTTTGTTACAATGCCTAACTCAAAGGGAAAACGCTACATCCTAACCATCTTGGATAGCTTCAGCCGACATTTTACAGCCATACCATGCGCGAGAGACCGTGCTATCGACGCCGCCCGCGGATTATACCAGTTCTTACTTCGACACAGAGAGTTTCCACGCATAGTATCCTCTGACCGAGGCACACACTTCACTGGTATCGACAATTCTGTAACCAGATGTCAATCACGCAAGAACTTCACTGTCCTTGGCGCCCGCAAAGCTCAAGAAATATCGAGAGGCAACATCGCACGATGAAAAACGCACTTTATATGTTATGCGAAGACAGGAACTGTGAATGGACAGACGTTCTAGAATCTGTCGTTTCGTCCATGAATGCCACGACCAACAGCGCCACCTGTGTCTCCCCGCACTATGCCATTACTGGCCGTCACCCCAACATCGGCCTACCTACACTACACAGAAAAGAAATCGCAAGTGACGATCCTGGAGCATATGGAATGCAAATTAATGCCCTGCTAAAGCAGGTTCACCACCATGTAACCCTGGCCAACGATGAAGCTGGCCACAAACTTGTGACTAATTTAAATCCCCTCACATACAAGGACCCAATACAAGTAGGCAACAAGGTTTTACTTCACCGGCCACACTCAACTGTTGCCCAATCCTCTCATCTGCCCTGGATAGGAAATTACACCATTATAAAAACGAACAATATGATGTGTCAGGTGCAAAACGATAATGGTGATACAATCTGGATTCACAGTGCACATATCCGACGACGGGCTCCACGTCCAACACATCTTTCTAATACAATCTCTCTGCCTCCACCATGTAACACTCACCAGGATCATTCTCCTCCACATCCCTCTGGGACACATAATTCAGCAAATAATTCCATACCAAAACAAATGCCAATAAGAAGAACACAAGGACAACTTCCCACACGCTTCAGAGACTTTATCATGAATTAGTCACCCAAATATACACGAACAACGCTCACTGTAAATCAGACAGAGAACTGGGGGAGCCTTGTTATAAAATAAAATAAGACATATCTCGGCTGATTTACAGGCAAATAAACTAACATACTCAAGAGCGAGAGCCGGATGTGAACGGGACAAGGCCCCATCACAAAATGACCATTATCGTCGTTTACGCATAAGTCCGACGCATAGTTCCGGTCGAAAAATAAAATAATAGTTCCTGGTCGAAAAATAAAATAATATTTTAAAGTGTTTCTATTTTTCAACCAATAAAAATGCTTCCCTCCTAACTATACTCGCGTCGTTTTACGAGCCTGTTAAGCCATAAAAAAACGCCATAAAAGGGGTCACACGGGGAAGTACAACAGCAGTCAACAGGAGGCCAGGGAAAAGGTAGCTGTCCCAAACCCACACGTTCCTATTGAAATAAATCACGTGAATCTATTTCTGCTGTTGTCGTATTTCTTGCAACCATACGCTTGTCTATAACAGTACCAAACTGCTTAAAGAGGAAGAAAAAAACGACTTTACTGAGATAAAACGGGCTCTTTATACGGTCTTTGGAACGGACATGTTTGTGGAATATCAACTATTTATTGGGCGCCGACTGGTTGATATTTACCTGGCCGATTTATAGAAACTTTCTATGCTGTTTCGAGACATGAATGACCGGATGCTGGGGTGGGCTTTTGTGAACATCAAGAATGGATGAACTATCGACCGACTAGCTAGTGGTACGAGCCCGAGTCATTCGCAAAGAAGCGGAACAAGTGCTAACAGCAGCAAGAATTGACAGCGGAGCAGTATCCCAACTAGAAACATACACCAAATGATTCCTCTACCATTGGCAATCGCGATAACCTCGTATGTTACAAAAGTGGTGGCCCAAACCACTTTGTAAGGCAGTGCTGGAATCGAATTGAGCACAGAGACAGCTGAGGTGCTATCATTGTAATAAGCAAAATTATGTGGCGAGGAATTGTTTGGGAAAGGATCCGGGAACAAAGGTATCATCGCCAATCTTGTCAATACAGTAAATGTACCATTACCTGCAGTTGGTGTTCAGGTAGATGATATGCTGTGGAGCTGAAGTTGTTACGATTCACACAGAACAAGCTAACCATGCTGAAGTTGGTGTTCTGGTCATGCAAGAAAAACCTCTTGGCTATGATCTGACGCTTGAGATCGATTCTATACACGCATTGGGCGGCGCCGTGGTTACACCAGTTGGAGATGTGTAACTCGGAAGAAAGAAAGAATCGTGTGCAGCAATTTCCATTGAAGAACCTGACTTTTGTGCTACTTTTGACGACAAAGAGAAAGCCGCCCGAACTATAAGATGGAAGTGGGCCATGAATAAAGTACCAGAGCCGTTACAGAATGCAGTTCCAGAATACGCAGTATCTAGCAAGATCAGGGATGCATATGAAGAGTAGTTGCAAACATGAATTGCTATCGGCTGGTTGATACCATACCCACCAGGAACGATTAGGACCCCTCAAGGGCCTGATCCCTCTGATGGCTGGTGCACAACACAACAAACACAAGGTACGTCCGGTCTTGGATTACCGAGAATTAGACCACTACGTGGATGCCTTAATTGCGCTTTCAAATTACGGGAATGGAGACAGCAAGGCCCTGCTTCCTCTCCGGAAAGCCTATCTTCAGATTCGCGCCCATGAGTTGCTGTGGCCGTTTCAAAAGGTAATAATAAAAGGCAAACGGTATTGCTTTGACGTTCAGAATGTGGCACCTCTTATTATGAAAGTAATCGTCAAGGCCATATTGTCTCAAGAGGAAGTGACAATGAGAGCCAACTCATCTTATATTGATGATATATATGTAAATGAAAATATGTCTGCGGGTAACCACAAGAACTCCAAGCGCCTGAAAGATGGGACTCTAGTATTGGGCTTGATGTCTGGAGGGGAGCACGATACTCTACGGTTGAAGTGAGGGAGTGCAGTTCTGGAACTCCCTGCCGTAAACATTATATACTACGTATTAATCCATCATCGTGTAATAAATACGAACATTTTGCAATGCACTTCTCAGTTTTTGCTTTTACGATGTACTTTGTATAAGCATAAAACTTACCTTTTTATTTTATCTGTCGATTTTTAATTCAAATTAAAACCAGATTTTAAGCAATAAATATTCACATTTGTAATGTGGGCTTCATATTTGCTTGTTAAATCATCGTTTTCTATTTCTCTTAATCTGTTCATATTGCTTCAGTCTTTATTTTCCTTAGCGTTTAACAGTCAAAACAATGAAGAACTTTAATTTAAAACATTCTGTTTTCAATATATAATTCAGTATATTTAATTTTATAGAAATCATAATTTGCCCCAGTCCTTCAGGTTAAAGATTAATATAAAACTTGTAGAAAGCTAAATCGCTTTACATGTAAAAATAGATTATTTCTTATATTTCTTAGTAAGCATTTTCATTATGTATATTCCATTTCTTCAATTAATCCATATTTGAATATTTTACGTGATAAAAAATAACACTTTCAAAGTGTTTACTAAGAAATGCTTATTATACCTGGACATTCAGGAGCATCACCTTGCAGGCGGTATGTCATTTTCTTATGGTCAAAACTGCAGAAAAGTATTTTCTTGATGAGTCCATATGAATAACTGTGATTGCAAGAGATGGTTACTTTGCTACCAAAAGGAACAGTATCCGTAGATGGCTCAATCGAATGCAGATTTTCACGGCCACTGAGAACTGTTTTCATATTTGAACAATGTTCCACTGCAAAACAAGTTTAAAAAAAAAAGTTTAAGCAAAAATAGCAAAGTCACAAATTCTCATACTTCTAAACAGTATAAAGTTTGTTTAAAATTCACTCACACTTAAATTTTTTTTTCATTTTTTCATTTTACTATATAGCACTTTCGATTTTGTTTTATATTTTTCTCTCCTCCCCTCATATCTTCTTACACTTCCTTTCTTTTCCCATATCTCTCTACTTTTTCATCGTTCGCTCTCTATTTCTTTCTTTCTTTCTTTCTTTCTTTCTTTCTTTCTTTCTTTCTTTCTTTCTTTCTTTGCTGATATACTAGGATTTTCACGCACTATAGAGTTTACAGAGAATGGCCAGAAAAAGAAATGAAATCCATAGAGCGTCAATTTTGTGTGCAAAAAATCCTTGTTGATGAAAATATTTGGAAAAGAATGCCTTGTATCAATATATGCTATATTGTATATACTATATTTATGGAATGAAAGGCCTCAATATCAATGACAAAGCGAATATTAATTTAAACTGTATAATACATGGTGACATTCTCATGGTGACAATCGTCAGTCTCTCTCTCTCTCTCTCTCTCTCTCTCTCTCTATCTATATATATATATATATATATATATATATATATATATATATATATATATATATATATATATCTTTGCATCTCTTCTCTCTCATATCTCTCTATATTCTCTCTGTATCCGTTTGTTGACTGATCCGATTCTCTTTATCTTAGTTTTTCTCCCCACTTCTTTCAAATGGCAGTCTGCATGTTTCTTTCTTACTGTCTTCCACATTCATTTTCATTTCTCTTACTGATTTATTTTTCTTTAAAACTTCTTTCTTTCTTGCTCCTGATATCGTCTGAATAATTTCCATTAACTTTGGAATCGATATATAAAAATTATATTCCTTATTAAGAAAACAACGTGCTTTTCTTGTGTTTAGTTTTCTTTTCAATACAAGATCGTTTCAATTAAATAGTTTATTTTTTTCTGAATTCTATAAGTGACTCACATTCACATGAAGGTGTTTCATGATCCCATTGACCACTGGACAAGCAAGTTAATCTGTTTCGCCCCACTATTTTATAACCGATTTCACATTCGTAATCTGCCACTGATCCGTAATAAAAATGTTTTGCTGATGTCATCAGAATAGAGTTGACATGGACGGCTGGGGCTGGACACATGACCTCTACAAAATAAAAGCAAAAAATTTATATAAAGAGAGAATACAAATATAAACTAATAAAATATAAAATATGTAAAGACATGTTGCATGTAAGACATTATTTCAAACAATTCACCAATTTAAATTTCTCCTGTCTAATTTAAATAAAATAAGTGAAAACTAATTTATAAAAAATGAAACTGAATGATATAGTTGATTTTGTAAAAACATTAACCCCTTATTCATTTTGATATAAAAAATATGAAAATAATTGAGCTAGGTCGGAGGATTTAAGCTGGTCCATATCTATCAGATCTTGTATTTTGTATTTATTATTTATGCACTCGAGACATCCAGGATATATAATGATGATATAAATAACTACTTACTAATGCAATCATGTTTAGGAATATATCCATTATTTCTCAGAATAGGTGACTTCAAATTTGGAATTTTTACAAGGTCGGTGAAGTTTTGTGAATAAAGCCAGTATCCGTCAGTACAAGCGCAATAATAACTGCCTTGAGTATTGATACATACGTGATGACAGCCAGCGTTATTAGTAGCGCATTCATTAATATCTGCAAAAAATAAGAACCATATTGGATCACTTGAAAGTATAACATTTTGTCCAGTTAAAATTATAAAATGAATAAAAAATCTGTAAACAGCAGGCGTAATTCTCATTTTTTTAAATCTCGAAAATGAAATGTACAAAATAAATTATAATTTTCTGTAAATGGAAGACAATGAACCATGAAGATCTAAAAGAAAAGAAAGTTGTAGTTTTCAACCTACCAACACAATCACCGCCTTCTTTCTTGAATCCGTTGTTGCACTCACATTTGTAGCTTCCAATTGTATTCACACACATCTGGTTCAAATTACAGGGTATTTTTAAGCATTCATTTTCATCTGAAGATGGAAAAATGAAATTTTTATCTATTTGACAAATGCTAACTACTAATGAAAAGCTACTACAAAAAATAGCTGATTATCTAAAGCTATAATTGTGGAGTCTCTACATGTCCTACATTGATACTTTTTTTTTTAAATCGCGTTTTCTTTCTGTCTTTCAGCTTGCTAATATTTATCCAGCAAACAAATGCATCTATACAGATCCGTTTACATGCAACAAATTTGAGTTTCATCTGAGTGGGACTATATAAAAAAAAGCAGCACACGTAAAAATGCAATATGAAAATATGCACTATATCATAATGAACCAGGGGAACATATCACTTGTCTTCTGTTGTATTGCTTCTTGCAATAACTGACATAACAATATACTAAAGTATAAAGAATAAAATCAGGCTTCTGGTCACCATTAAGAACAGTTTACATATCGCTGGTGATCATTGTAATCAACTGTGTTTCTTTTTTCATCGTCAGCTCTCGCCGTTAGGTTTTGCTTTTCTAACTACAAATGGAGCAAATCATTCTGTATTTAATATTTTAGAGAAATATATATTGTTCTACCTGCAATTGAAAAGAATTAATCTAAGCTTAACATAATTTCTTTACAAATACTTCTAAAACAATAACATACCTAATTAAATCATTTTAAACTCATTTCATTCCAAGAAAGGCAATGAAGACACTACGATGCCACGAGTTACTGAGTGCAAGAGAATATGAGAAAAAGAAAACGTTATTAAGGAAAGAGAACAAAAAAAAAATTAAAAGGAAGATAATTATTGACATTGAATTTAAATTATTGAACATCAAAATCGACTGAAAAGCAAGATGCCAGAAGAAGTACGAGAAAAGAAACTGCTAGCATAGAATTTACGGTCGCATCCATCCATTTCAACTGTAAAATGATGAAACCTTTCTGACAATCTAGTAATACAGCTAAATTCATAAATTACAATCATAATTATAATCAGAACAATTACCATGCAAATATTCATAGAAATAGCACAAGAATGTTACGGCAGTTGGAAAGGGAGTGAAGCCGAGATGCCAGGTCAGGACAAATAACATTTCAGATTCGTCTTTGTATTATATCAAGAATCCCCAAATACATAGCAGAATCACTAGACTAGATGCATGGACGAATGGTAGATTTATAAATGTGTAAAATAGATTCTGGCGAGAATAACTGACTAGCACGACACAGTGAACCGAATGTTCTAGCAACAGATCTGGCAATTTATTTAATATAACCTTTCCTCTTCATATCAGCAGAAAAAGTTAGCCCGCTAAGGCGCAATGAGTCACTCTCCTGTATGTTCGCATCAACAATGCCAATAGAAGCGAAAAACAAAATTCCTCTAAGACAATCAAAAGAGAACAGCTTTGTTTTGGAGTCGTTAAAATTAACAAGTCATTTCTTGCCCCATGTAACAACAGATTCTAGGTATACATTTTTTTAGATCAGCTGCCAATTTAATTTTATGAAACCGATTTGTTTTACCATTAAAACTGGAATAAGTAGTGTGCCATCAGATACCGAGTTGAGGACTGATGTCACCAGGAAGGTTGTTGATGAAAATTAGGAACAATGTAGATCCAAGGATAGAACTCTTTAGAACACCTGCAATAATGTCTAGAAGAGTGGATGTTGAAGATAACTTTTATTTAGCGATATAATGAGAAAAACTGAATTAGATTAAAACTTCGTCCTTTCAACTTGTGAAGAAGACCAGCATTCTAAACCATGTCAAATGCCGTCGAGATATCCAAAGCAACAGCCAGAGCTTCACTATTCTTATTCAAAGCTTGGCAGATTCTTTCAGCAATAATCGTTAATACATCGGTAGTTGACCTAAAGAAGCAAAATCCATATTGCTTATCTGAAAGAAGAACCTGCGAGATGAGATATTTAATCAATTCAGAATTGACTAAAGCCTCTAGTAATTTGCCAAAATGACGTAGAAGACATACAACCGAGAATTAGAAGGATCAGATGGTTTGTCTGGGTTATTAAAGACTGGAACTACAGAAGATTTCCTAACAAGCAGGAAAGCAAGAAACTACAAGGAATTTATTGTAGAGTTTTAGAGGGAACAGGAGCCACGTCAGGGACACATTTCTTAACGATTATTGCATGGGTAACATCAAGTCTACATCATTTGTGGGGGTCCAGTTTAGAGATAATAGCAAAAACCACAGATGGAATTATATACATATCATACACTAGAGACTCAGTTCTAATTAGAAAGTCAGGAAAGTATATTCTAGATGAGTCAAGAGTAGAATTAGAAGATAATTTACGGTCAAAACACTCTACATTATCAGCAGAAGATGATAACAGTTTATATTGAGTGAAGAGAGGAAGGATAGAAAATTTACTTTTATTTAACACACTATTATAGAGTCGCTAGTTGTCACGAGAACCAAACTTGTTAGATGTTTTACGGTGCCTCGTTCTGTCAGCAAACAAATACTAGCTTCTTTGAGGACATATTTACAATTATTACGTGCGGACACAAAGATATGTCCACTGTAATGAGAACTATCACATTGGTACAGCCGGAAAAAGTGATTCCTATGGACTATAACTGAACAGACAAAGAGAAGATTGTGGTTTCACGTAGAATTGTTCGAGAAGGTCCAAAAGCATCTATATCTATGCCAGCAAAATTCTCAATAGGAAGTTTAAAAATATCAGTCCAAGGGGCGTTTTGAAGAAAGTCATGAAATAATAGGCTAAACTTGAAGGAGGAATTTACTCTATTATCTGTAATAATTGTGACTACGAATACTTAGGAGAAACCTCAAAAAAATTAAACAAAAGATTATATGAACATAAAAGGGTTCTTTTACAACACAACACACTCAATGCATTAGTTGCTCGCCGTAGTGACTGATCATAATTGTGATTTTAAAAAATCCTCTAATTAAAAAAGGATGCGATTTACTAAAACAAGAATGTATAGAAAGTGCTTTAATCGCTAGATCATCCACTGTCAGTTTACGTCCAGCTTCTTACAATATTTCACCGTTCTTGGCAAATTTTCTATTATCACAATATGGAATATTTAATAGCATAAACTAAAAGAAAAAGTAGAAGTAACTAAATGAATTGCCCAAAACACACACACACACACACACACACACATATATATATATATATATATATATATATATATAAAACTTAAAATTCTTAGTGTCACCTCTCCTTTGTGCTCACGTGTAGTCGCATCAACGTAACAATCACTCTAGTCCCATGAAGTCCTAAAGAACGAAACGAGTCACATGAAAATTTCCATTTTCCGTTTTTCCATATTACCTTGAATATCTAATCATTTTGCTCTGAATGTTCCTGAGAATTTACAAACAATATCTGACTCAAGTAATTAAAGATTTTTTTTTTTAAGCATTACGCCCCGAGCAAGGCGTGAAGCCACTAGGATGCAGGGGGTTGCGGAAGATTTGGAGCGAGAGCGGATAGGAGTGATAGAAGAAAGGATAAGGAGAAGGATAGTGGGTAGATCAAGGTAACTGGATGTGTCGATTGACATTACATTTGAATAGTTGGAGATTATAGCTTTCAGGGAAACAGTAATTGGGAAGGGTGTTCCACTGGCGAGTGGTGCGAGGTATGAAGCTATTGGAGTAGAAGAGACGGCTACATTTAAAAATTTCTATAGTGTAAGGGTGGGAGCGCGATGCCAGCCTCGTAGGGCGCTTGAATTCATGGAGTCTGGGAACCAGTGAAAGCAGCTCATCGGAGCAATTACCATGGAAGTATTTGTAGAAAAGACAGAGAGAGGCGACGTCGCGTCTGTGAGATAGTGACTGCAGACGAGACGCCAAATCAGGGCCAATTAGATTACATATCCGTCTCTGGATCTTGTCAAGAACTCCGAGGTAAGCAGAAGGTGCAATACTCCATGCAAGGGCGAATGGTTGTTTTGTATATTTGAAGTATAGATTCAGGGGAGAAAAATTTCCTGGCGCGGCACAGAGAGCCAACTTTCCTCGCGGTGGAAGAAGCAATTGACTCAATTTATTTGTTCCATCTCAGGTCAGCAGTCAGCGTGAGACCGAGCAGACGCAGGGAGTTGCTCTCAGGAAGTTGACTATCAGACATTCTAATGGGGGGCAGGGAAGGATCTCTATGGTGGTTAATGGAGAGTAATTTAGTTTTCGAGGCGTTAAAGTTGACCAGCCAATTCTTGCCCCAGTTAACAACCGATTGGAGGTCCATTTCAAGACGCACGGCCAAGTTAGTTTTGTCGCCGACACTAGATTTGTTTTTGAGGCAGGAGTAAATTGTAGTGTCGTCTGCGTAGATGCCAACTTGGGAATCTATGGCGTCAGGAAGGTCATTGATGAAAATAAGGAAAAGAGTGGGGCCAAGGATGGAGCCTTGGAGAACACCTGCGTTCGTGGGATAGGAACTGGAGGAGAATCCGTTGAGAACGACCTTCAATTCTCGGTTTGACAGGAATGATTGTATTAGATCAAACAGTCGACCAGTAATACCATAACCCTGGAGCTTACGAAGAAGTCCGGCGAGCCAAACCCTATCGAATGCTTTGGAGATGTCTAGGTCCACGACACGAGCCTCACCGTTATTTTGAAGGGCTTGGTAGACGGTTTCAGTGATGGCCGTAAGCACATCAACTGTAGATCGGGCGTAGCGGAAACCCTATTGCTTGTCTGAGAGCAGATTATGGGATGTAAGGTGATTAACCACTTCGGCATTGATTAGGGCTTCGAAAACTTTGCCGAAGAGGGGTAGGAGACTAATAGGACGGTAATTAGAGGGGTCAGAGGGGTCTCCAGAGTTCTTAAACACAGGAACAATGGATGAGGACTTCCAGCAGACAGGAAAACAGGATTCCTTGAGGCAGTAATTATACAGTTTAGAGAGGGCGGGCGCTAGCTCAGGCGCGCATTTCTTCAAGACAATGGCTGGTATGCCATCTCCACCACTAGCCTTGTGGGGGTCTAACCAATGACGGGGTTATGTGTAAGCCGCTCAATCGGGCCTCAGTTCTTGGAGGGAAGTCTGGTATGGGTACACCGGTGGAGTCGAGCGTTGAATTAAATGAGAATTTCCGAGCAAAGCATTCAGCCTTGTCGGTAGAGTAGGTCAAGACCTCGAACTGGTTGAATAAAGACGGTATGGAGAGTTTTCTATTGTTCCGGACACTCTTGCAGACCCGCCAATAATCTTTGGAGCCAAATTTGCGAGATGCAATACGTTCCTTCATCCGAACAGCAAATATTGACTTAGCTTCGTTGAGGACACGCTTACACTCGTTACGGGCGGAGGCAAAGAGACGTCTATTGCAGTCCGACATGTCGCTACGAAATGTGTGAAAGAAGTGATTCCTATGGGCAATGGCGGCTGAGCAAGCAGCGGAGAACCAAGGGGAGGAGTGCGACTTGACCTTAAATTTCCTAGAGGGGATGAAAGCGTCGATTCCAGCTTTAACCTAGGATGAGACCTCGGAAGCACATTCTTGGACAGGGAGTGTAAAGACAACATCCCAGGGGACATCGCGGAGGAAGTCACGGAACGAGTCCCAATCCGCTCGTTGATAGTAGAACGAGATTCTAGTGATGGGAGGTTCTTTGCGGGGTGTGGAGTTGAAAGAAATGTTGAGAGATACCACGGCGTGATCGGAGTTACCAAGCGGGCAGAGCTGTGTGGCGCTACAAGATTCGGGGATGGAGGTAAAACACAGATCGAGAAGAGAGGTCTTACCTGCCAGGTTGAGGGCAAAACGCGTGGGGAAGTCGACTATCTGCGTGAGGGATTGAGAAATTGAGAAGTTAAGTGTTTGAATTCCAGCCCGGTCAGTAGTAGCATTCTCGAGCCACTTGGTGATGGGTGTTAAAGTCACCAAACACGAATATATGAGCAAACGGGTGGAGAGAGAGGGCCTTGTCTATGCTGTCATATATGCTATCTAGTATCCCACAGTCTTGAGAGGATGGAGAGCGATAGAGGAAGAAGAGATTGCTTACGGCATTGAGGAGAGATAGTCGGAGACACATGTACGAAAGGTCTGGCGATTCGAGAGACAACTCTCTGGCCAGGGGGAGATGGTCCTTGACATAGACACCAAGGCCGTGCATGTGGGTTAAAGAGTCTTTCCTGAAGAGAGGAAGGTAGCCGGGGATCGAGAGATCTGAGGAGGGAATAGACGAGACAAGGTTTGTCTCACACAGAGCCAGTATATCCGGGCAGTTTGCAGTGAGGAAAGATTCCATACTGCAGAAGTTTGTTCTAATGCCACGGATATTGGAGAATGAAATGTTGAGGGGTTTAGGTGATCTTAGAGGGGCTGGTTTAGGTTTACTTTTTTGGTTCATTTGAGTCTTCATGTTGAGTAACTGTTGGAAGATGAGAAGGCCTGAAGTAAGAGAAGCAGATGGTTATCGACCGCAACATGAGCAGAGAGGAGTTGGCACAGCCTGCATCATAATGTGGCCTCAGGGTTGCCCACCGGAGGTGACTGCAGGGACACCGTTCCATGCGCGTCATGGCACTACAAACATCCCGGTATTATACAACTGTTGATCAGAGCGGCCGCTCAAGACGCTACGCAAGAGTTAGGGGTCCTAACTACCAGTCGGAAACAGCAACCAGTGAACTGTCAACCGTGTACCCTCAAAATGAAGAGGCAATGCCACAGACTGCGCACGTCACGGGAGAAACACATCAGTACTAGTACAGAGGCAAGAGAGAGAGAAAGATGACACCAAACTAAGCTTTACTTGATTTCTGTGTAAATAAAAATAAACTTTACAAATAAAATTATGAACTGGATAATATTACAACTATAAACATTATTATATACTCAATATACTCATTCTGAAGCCATTCTTTTGTAACTTATATCGTAAATGGTATATTTTATACTTGCAAAATATGAACATTTCCCATTCTGTAGTTAGTTTTACTGATATTACCGTCGACATCTAAACATTTTACATTGGCTTGAGATTTGTTTTAAATGTAACAAAATCCGGATGAAACAATATCTCCATTGGAAGCGACATTCTCTTATTCTATATTATTGGTAGCTGATAACTTACCATCACAGTGAGGAAGGGTACCAAAGTTACCATCTTCATTACATGTAAGTTGTTGGTGATATTTAAATTGAGTACCTCGGAGAAAGTACCCTGGATTGCAAGAGACATTTATTGAATGGCTATAATAGATTACACTCGATGAGATAATTTCAGCATTGACGATCGTTGGCCGGGTACATTTTCTGGCTGCAAAGACAAATATTAAATACACGTAATGTTGGGAAAAAATTAATTGGTAATGTAAAATTAACAATAAATCCGGAGATAAAATTATTGTACATGTATATGTAAGAACGTGTAAAAATATCAATTATGTCTCAATTATAAATAACAAATGCGTAAAATATAGCTTATTTTTCACGATGAGTATAAAGGAAACGAACAATAGATCTTGTTAATAAGAAACTACATTTTCTTACGTTCACAGCGTGGAGGAGGCGACGACCATAATGATGAAGCATTACAAACAATCGATTTATCTCCAGTTAGCCGAAAACCTTGATGGCAGGAGAAAGTCACAATAGAACCATAATTATTACTGTCACTCTCCAGCATATCTAGCATTGACGTAGGAATCAACTTTGAACACGTAATTTCTGTAATTAAGAAATTATATATTAATACATCAAAACAAATTATAATTCTATTGTCGAACATATCAAAATTCATTTGAATTGTAAGATCTTAGTAAGGCGAAAACACTTCTCGAAATATTAATTTTCTGTTTTGATACAAAATTATCAAGTAGTATATTATAAGAGGAGACTAATAAATTATGTAAGTCAGCACGTCTCTCTTTCTACTATATATGGACACTTAAAATTATTTTTTATAATCTAAGGGAGAAAGTAATTCTGGTGCCTAATGGCGTTTAAACCAAGAAAAATCTCGAAAATTTTCTTTCCTTGAAGCAGCTCCGTTCTTTCAGTTTGTGTGAATATTATCGAATCTCCTAAAATGATTGAGTGAAATTGACAACTAGTCATTAAGTGAAGTGACAAGTGACATCTAGACAAGTATTATCATCTTCTGTTTCAGCCTTTCTTCTTTTTTCTTCTTTGTCACTTTGGCAAATTCATTGTTTCATACAAATGTATCGTCACTTCTGCAGCTGTAACCTTTTTTTTTTTGGTAATATACAACGAATCAAGACATTCATACATCATTTAAAATACAGTTATCCAACAATGTTATATATAATTTCACTTTAGACATTCCGTTTTTCATCCAGGGAACTGCATATTCTGGTCGTAAGTCTAAATTAATGGCAAATATCTACAGACTGCATACGATTCTCGAAAGGGAAGGACGTTAACAAAAAAACAAGGTCATTATTCAGACATTTCCAAATATTTTTTAATCGGAACAAGTAGCAGGGTTAGTTAAAAGTTTGATGCCAACACAAGTCAATAGATATTCAATTTTACTGACTGTTGGAAGCGTAACTGTAAAGAGTAATATAAAAATCTATTTACTTACTTGTGCACGTTGGGATTTGAGACCAGCGTCCATCAGCCTGACAAATGGTGTTTGAGCCGTGCAAATTAAAACCGTTTTCGCAGCGGTAGATGACGTGCGATTTGTATGAGACGCCGTCACTAGATGCCAACACAAATCCATTGGCTAAAGCTGGAGGACTCCCACATGAAATTGCTAAAATTAGAATGTGCACAAGGAATTATAGGAAATACGTTTGGCATCATTGACTTTAGACTTATATTACTTCTGAAAATTATGTTTTGTATCTCAATTCACGTGCATCCAGTATGGGCGGTAAAATGCAACAGAAAATAAAATATCTAAAGTTGATGGACAGGAAAGTAATTAAAAGAAATACTGTTTTATTTGTCAATATTCGATTTGAAACCAATTTTCCTCTTTTTATTTACGGCAATAAAAACTTTTGTTCTTTCGGTAAGAATCGACTCAGGAGATGGTAAATTATAATGTATTTATTAATGCATTATGTAATTCTAGGAAGGTTGATCAGCGTCATGTAAATAAAATCATTTTTCTTTTCTACAAAATAATATTGAGAGGGCAGAAATCACGTATGAATATGGGCTTGTTTCAGACGAGAAGTGGGTTAGATAGAACTGGCCTGTTCTATACAACTAAACAGTAATATGAAAAACGTGATTGAATATTAGAATTATATGATGGGGATTATCAAAAGTATAAGGGGTGATCATTTCACAGGCAGGTTTACATTGTAACACGGATAAGCATAAATGTTTGATAGACAACAACAGCCCGTTGTCACGTAAGATGAATTATTTCGCTTTCTACAACGATCAACTGTTTAACTCTTATTTGAAAAATCTGCAAGAACTGTCCACATTCTCACGTACAGGCTATGAATCTGTAACACAGTTCTTTCGGTAAACCGGCACTAATTTCCACGAGAACAATTTCAGTTTACCCGAGTTTTTACATCAGCTGTTTTTTCAAACTTTCAAACAGTCATAAGTCAATGTTGCGTGTCTTCTTTTGCATTTTTATTATAACTTGCTGTCGTTTAACTCCAGGCCTAGCTACAATGTATACAACAAGAGCTTCTCTTATATTATTTACATGCGGAATATTGTTCTCATTTTTGTTGTTATTATCGCAACGTTTCAGTTTGCACCCCCGGTCATCGGATGCTCGTCAATCCGAGTAACCTTCAGGGAATTTTGAACTGAACCTTTTATTTAATCTACGGAGGTAGATTGTTCCGCTGAACATGTCTAGACGAGATATTCCATGATATGGCCGTAAGCCGAAGCGGAACGAGAAAAAACTACAGCTGTAAATTAAATGGTTCAGTTCAACCGGAGGGTTACCCGAATCAAGAAGCATCTGATGAGAGCGAAAACGTTGTGATAACAACAACAAAGATAAGAATAATGATCAGCATGTAAATAATGTAAATATGTTGTCCATAAAAATTATGAAAAAACTTGATAGCGACGTGTCTGTGTAGAGCTTATGTGATTTATACACCGTTGGCTCATACGCAGTTTATGACATCAAGAAATAGAAAAATCCGACATTACTTATTCGGTGCTCTCCAGGGCCTTGTGATGCCTGATTAATGATGCTCAACCTCTGTTTACTAAAATTACCGCTTTAAATAAAGTTATACCCTATTCTATGAAGAGTATATCTGAATAGTTTGAAGAAGATTGTGAAATTACATGAGATTATAAGCGAAAATATTAGTCCTGTAATAAACATTAAGGAAATTAAAAGGTTTTCAAATTTCAAAGAATTGATATTAAAACTTACGCAAACAGTGAGGCCTCCAAGTAATATTCCATTGACCGCCAATCATGCATGTCATGGGAACAACCTTCAGGTTAAAATAGGATTCTTTGAATTCGTAGCCCTCACTACATGAAACTTTTATCTGTCGGGAAAACCTTTGTGGGCCACCAAATCTGTTAAATGTTGTTATTGTTTTGACTACCAGACCATCTTCTTCAAATTTACTACAGTCTACAATGAAAGAAAATAGTTATAAAAATTGCAGAAATAGCAAAGTGTCAGGTAAATGAAAACCCGGTACATTAAATTTTTCCATACACGAATATGGAGTGAGTAAACATGTCATTTACCTGCTAACTTAATTATCAGATGGCTAGTTCAATCTGCCACCAGATTCAAATGAAACAGAAAAATGTAAAGGAAAATATCATAATTACTGAAATAAAACGTTTGTTTTCCCACAATATGTTTTAAAAAATTAAAATATTACTTTCACTCTAATATGTTGGTGTTATAGATAGGGGGCTGATCATTAAAATCTTGTGCTGTACAAGTAAGAGGTGAGCAGCAGTCATAAAATTCCTTTGTAAGATAAGCGTGTTATCGATCACTAAATGTGGTCATTGTTTTTCACTAAAGAGGAAAACGCTATATTGGTAGTGAGAAATATTTTTTACAGTCTATACATATACTGAAGTATCTACAAAGAAAAATATGTGTCTCAGTTAACGAAACACCTATTATTTTATCGTCCGTAAATGTCAAAATCATGCTTTCTATATAGAGTGATATAAATTTTGCCAGGAAGGTTAAAGCAAAATTTATGATTCAGAACTCGACCTTCTTCTTGCTCGTAAAATTTAAGTTAAATGCTTAAATTTTATTTAAATTCAATTTATTAAGTTTTGTAAAAGTTTTTATATTTATATTTAGCAAGTCATATTATATTAAAAAGAGACAAGCATATCTAACGCGAATAATGGCATAAGAATGTGAGGGGAAATTGATTTTAAAATTCGTATCACTTCATCAACTCTCAAAATGCTATGAACTAATATATTTGGCACTTATAAAACAGCGAAGAAATGTCAATCTGACGTTGTCTGACCGTAGTATTATATCAAAGACCTAGCAAGACAACGGGATAACCAGTTTCATTCACAGTTTATCTATGCAAATTCTTATAATACTCTTAAGATGCAAGAAAAATTAAACCTGGAATTCTTTCCTATAAATAATTGTTCACTTTTATGAGACTAGACAAATATATCCTTAACCTAGCACATGCTTAATTTAGCTGAATTTTCATCTGAAACATTCAATGTATGGAATTAATATTCACTGATTGCTGAAATATTATAAAAAATAAAATTTATTATATAAAATAAATGTTTTTTTCATGATTGAACCATGGAATTATTGATGCACTCCCGAACCTCTATTTTTATTGATTTTCTGAATATTGTTTATCGAATAGTAAAACTTTTGAACGTAAATAATAACAGATGAGTTTTACCCTTCTTTGTAACATTTGATAAATACCTAAATGTTAATTACTGAATGGAAAATTACTGAAATGCTGGCTTTAAGCCAAGTTAGCGTTTTCTCGTCTTTATTGATGAATAATTAATGACACAATTTCCGGTTTGTGTGTGAAATTGCTTAAAAAAAAATTCGGTAAATATAGTCGTCGAAGACAAATGTTGCCAGTTTATACGATGATCTCTTCAAGTCGTCTAACAAAAGTAAACATTTTTTTTTATCACGAGCAAGGTTTATGAACAAGTTTATCACGAGTAATATTTATGTACCTCCACAGAAATGCAATAAATTTTTTAAAACGAAAAAGGCTTTTATTTTAATTTTAATTTCTAGCTAATAGGTTAAATTTAATATTTCCAAAACACTTTTCTGTATTTCAAAACTAATTTAAATTGACTTGGAAGAAGTTTATATTTTGAAATTATAAAAGTAGCTGAGTTTAGTCATCTTTCATCATAATGTAATTCTCCTTATTTAAAAAAATCTTTCAAAAATAAAATATACATTTCTGAAACTTTACTTGAGGAATATTAGCTAATTTAAAGAATAATTTAATCTGATTTGAAACATATATTACCTACTTTAAGATTAAAATATTGAAGAAATGCATTTTAACACGTCGGTAGTTGTTTATTTAAGATGTTGACAGCTTGAATGATAGACAGAAGTTTATCTAATTTTTTCTACGGTCGACGTATACTTGAGGAATATAACATTAGCGCCCTTTTTATATAATTTTTAACTGCTCAGTAATCTTAAAAACTTAGTAAAATATTACCCGTAATCTAACGTTTTAGTTATCGCTCTTATTTTCTTATAATGTCGTGTATGGACGTCCGTATTTACATAAGTCGGTACGTTTTTACACACACACACACACAAAATTCATTTTTTTTTAAATATCTATGAATTGTAGTAAGCGTTTCCATTTATGATTAGTAAATATAGTTTGTACTTAATAACAATATCACCTGTCCTAACCCCTACAAATTAATGCAAAAATTTAGAAGATTTAACAATTTTAAAATTTTTTTTATAAATATCATGGAATATCTCGTCTAGAACAATTTGCCTCCGTAGATTCGATAAAAGCTTCAGTTCTAATTTTAAAATTTTTAAAAAAGAAAACAATTCTTATAAAATTACATTAAGCGGAATGTTTTTCCTACTAAAGACAATATATTCATAAAAGCAATTAAAAGCTTTTCTAATTAAATAATGTCTTAGTTTTATGTAATATTTTATTTTACGATTCAGAGCAGATTTTCGGTAACTGGGGCTCCTGTTTTACGAAAAGAATTGATTCAAATTCTCCAAGGAGTTCTGTGTATAACTAATATAAACATTAAACGGTGCAAAAATTAATCTCGCAATTTCAAAAAATTAAATAAGTGGGGGGGGGATAACAGATGTAAAAAATGTTTTATAAAATTTATTTATTTGTGAATAAATCCTGAAATTTTCTTAAAATTCGACAATTATTTGACTTTTGCAAGAATTTCCAAATCAATGTGGTTTTCGCCACGAAAAAAAACGCTAGAATTTCCTTTGATCCTCCTCCCCCACCTTCCAACGCAAGAAAAGATTTTAAACTAAAATTCCAGACGTTCTGAAAAAGGTCAAAAGTATAATTTAATAATAAAAAAAGATCCTTTGATCTTTAGTCTTAATAATAATTTGGACGATAAAACTTTGCTTTTAGTTTAGGGTATTTTTAGCGAATCTGTGGAGGTACCTAAATTTATGCATAAGTCTATCACAAGTAAGGCTTATGAATTAGTTTATCACGATTAAGGTTTATGAATAAAGTTGAATGAATTCTAAAATACTCTACAAGTAAGCTTAAAGTTGCCTAAGTTTACTTTAATTAAACACAATTGTAATTTCAATGCGTCGCAGGAGACATTGACATGGGCGCGCGTATTTCTTTTGAAATTAAGTTAATATCACAAACAAAATGTCATCTTATTTGACGTTAAAATATATACATTGATAAATGTTTTGAGACAGTTGTCGACGAGATTTGTGTCCATATTTCTGATGTATTAATAGGTTTTAAGATTTTTGGCATAATATTCCTTATTCAGATGTGATATACCCATATATATATTAAACAAACAGGCAAATTATATTATTCACAGAAAATGTAAAACCAAGAGGCTTTCCATCTTTACTACTTGCCTTGAGTGACAACAGCCTTAAACCCTCGATTTTTTAGGATAATGCTTGATTCAAATTCAAGTAACAGCAAACCATTAACTGATGTTGACATTGGTGGCACATGATGTCCCGTATATCTTCCCAGGATGCTTGTACCGTCAGTTACCTGAATTAAAATATTTTAGTTAATTAAGTTACAATACCACGTCGATATCAAATGTAATTTTACTATGAACAGTTTCACGTTTAGACATATTTTCAGATTATATTGATTAATAAGAATATATATCCTAATTTTAATTTATTTCGCTACCGGTTTGAAATATATATTAATAGAAAACTAGTAAAACCTGAGTATTCCATATTGTTTTTTATATATATATATTTTTCCTTAACCATTTTTCAAAGATCTGATAACGTGATTCGGAATTCGAAAAGATTAAGTTCACACAGTACAATCTAAACAGCGTTGAAACGTAAAGTTCGAAACATCCAAAAGTAACATAAATGTTGCTTTGTTTATTTTTAGTGATGCAAAAAATTAAATAAATCAAAAGTATTAAACGTGCCAACAAGTCAATACACTGACAACTTATTTCATGAACCACTGAGAATCATTTTTTAAATGACTGACTTACATAGAGCACATCGTTTTACTTTATTGAATGAAATTTCAAACGACATTCAACAAAATTTGGTACTTTAAAAAGGGAATAATACATTTGGTACAAATTACGATTTAATTCACGATAAATAAATTATTGAAAAAAAAAACCCAAAACAAACGCTGACAGAAATGCATATGTTATTCTGATTGATTAGTTATGTAAAGGATTGTAATTTAAAATATACCCCTCCCCCCTCTTCCTCGGAGCTATTAGGTTTCCCTGTAGAGTATAGGGGCAGAGCCACACCACATGGGTATGACGTTGTGGTTTCTGTAGCAAAATAGGTTCTTACAGTGTGGAGTTAACAGACCTACGCACAATCGATCTTGATTTCAGAATTGTCCTTCTCCTAGACTGGTTGCCAACCAAGACTAGAGAGCTCAATCTACCCTCTTATTTAACTTGTAGTTAGCAGGAGAAAATATGTATTCATACCTTTCCGAAGAGTATTTGTGCGAAAGTGAGCGACCGGAATTTGAACTTAACACGCCGATTCCACTTTCCGTGTCAATAGCTGCTACACTACACACATATCCACATATATACTTTACGAATGATAAAATGCCAAATAACCCACACGAAAATGGTTTGACAGTCTCAAAACATTATGTGAATGATAAGAATTCTCGACAATTCAGTAAATTAAATACAGGAGGAATCTTAACTGAAAAATGCCAAAACCTACAGAAGTGAAAAAATAGCCATCTTGTAAGACACATAATTCGAAAATATGTAAGTAAAGGATGTCCATTTAGTGTTAAAAAAGCAAATTGTTGTAAGACTGAATAGATGTCGCTGGAAAACGGTGTTACTGTGTCCATGCAGACGCAAACTCATGTATTTAAAATGTATTGAAAGTTGAGAAATCAACAATAAATCATAAAATCAACCAAATTACAATCTTTTAATTATTTATTTACATATTTTTATTAGACAAAACTTTTATTTTAGAATTAGAATTTTGTATAACCAACCTGGACAAAGTCAGCATCTTCTAAACTGAAATCTATAAAGAAAATATGGATGGGCGGATCGTCTGGCTTTTTCGTTGTTAATTTCCACCTGCAATGGATATCGTTCGGGTAGCGACTTTTACTTGGAATTAAGAAGTTGTATCCCGGGGACGTAATGTTGCTGAATGGTGATTCAATCTGAACTTCACAACCTAGAAGAAAAAAAAAAACAACTATAAATTAATTTCGTAACATATATCAGGAGTTAATTTTTAATCTCCGTAAGTAATGAACTTTTACTTGAAAAATAAAAGCAATAATATGTTCTCTGACTTTAAATGAAAGTTTCCTGAAATAAAGTGTACATTTAACTTAGTTTAAACAAATGTAGTCTTCTACAATAGCAAAGGTAGCTATCTCCTCCTCTGCACCAAAACCAGAAATTTTGATGAAACCACCACACCACTAGGGCCCAAAATAGAACAGTCCTTTGAAAACGCCTTCCAAAATAGGAGTGTTGTTACTAAAGGTATTGAATCATAAAAGTTAATTAAGAAGTGGTACAACTGATTACATAGAGGCAATGACAGAAAAGCAATTGAGAAGGAACTGTTCTGGACTGTAGACGCTAGGATATGGTTCTTTTATCCTATCTCTTGAGAAGTAGCAGTTTTTTTACGCAAAAATAAAATACTGGCCAACGATATTTGAATTTATTTTCTAATCTAAGTAAATGAATATTTCTAACAAATCAGAAAAGAGAAATATATTATTGTCCAATCAACAGGAGGTAGTTTATCTAAATGGTTTATTTTTTTCTGAAGCCTATTTACACCTTTCATATTTATTGATTTTTTTTCGAATATGGAATGGTAACCTGCTTTTCGAGCATATTTTCCTGTTGTTGATCCTCGGATCAGCATTTTAACTTCTTGGCTATGGGGAATATTTGCAATTGACTCGCTGCTTCAATAAAATATTTTTTCCACATACAACACAGTCAACAGTTGTTAGTACACGGTCAATACGACATACAATAAGAGTGTATGCAGAAGCAAGTACTTACAACAATTTTCTGTTTATTCTTTGTACAAATATCATTTGCAAGTTTCAATTACTTGCACATTACAAATGTAGTTTTTAACCTTTGAACGCTGATAACAAGGTACGTTATTTAATAAAATTGATATTGTTATAACTTCAATCTCATTGTCTTCAAGTTTTGTCTATCTGACTGAAATTATGTTTTCAAATAATTCTTAGCTTCGACAAAACCTTTTATAAAATGTGCATCACTTTCTCTTATGTGTAGATAAGTTGAAGGGAAGTAGTATATTCACATTTTATACAAATATATATCAAGTGTGAGCCGTAGAACTTGACTTTGTTGTTTGATATTAACGTTTGTTTTGCATTTGATCCACAAACACAGACATATATAGAGTTAAATATCAAATATTAAGAGAAAGCAAATTTACTAAAAATATGATTTATACATCTGCTAGTAAGGTGATTTTTTACTTACCTTCTATGAACTGAATCCCAAATCCCCCTTTGGAAGCATTTTTAGAAGTATAAAGACAAATATACACATGTTTACTATTTGAGACTAAAATCGTTGGAACATTTGAAGTGGTAAAATTTGCTATGACGTTAGTCAGTGCGTCGTAGCTAACCTCCAGGTAGCCTGCCTTCCCATCTTCCAATTCAAGAAGTATAAGCTGGAAAGAAAGATATTACAAAATAATTCAATTAAATTTTTTATCCGTATTAAGTAATAAACATTTTATGTTAACAGAAAAGAAAACTGCTTTCAAACTTTTCTCCATACATATTTGATTACCAATGATTTAAAAAGAAACTTTCAAGCTAAAAATCACTTACATACATAATTTGTTGAACGATTGTACAATACATTCCTGAATGCCATTAACGCTGTCATTCCTATTTAGTTTGTTTTCATAGTAAAAGTGCAACAGCAGAAAGAAAAAGACATCAGATTTTGCTTGCAGTACATATTAAATAGCAAAGATCCACTGCAAACTAGTAAATCTTTTATTAAATAAATGTTAGTTAAAGCAACAAAGGGAAACTGCGTAAAAAATCCGAGTCATATATAAAATTAAAATATTTGAAAATTTCAAAGCTAATTATCCAAAGTTTCAAAGTCAACTGAAGATAAAATCTTGAATATACAACGAAGATGCCATTAAATATCGAATATCTTTTGAAATCGCTGATTGTTAATCAAAACAAATGAAAGGAACCGTTAACAGGAGCAAAGTAGAGGAAATCTCCGTTTGCATAAAGTATGAAGTACAAGAATAAGTGGACCGCGTTCATAGTATGTCCTATTATTATTAAGAAGTGTTGTAGTTGCACATCAAGGAATCGGCATATTAAGCTGAGGAGAAAAATAAACAGTCGTAGGATGTCATTAAGTACCTAAATGTAAAAAGCAACAAATTTAATATTTGTTCGGAATCAAGTTAAAAGACAAGTCACCTAAACTAGTTGATGCTAAAAATCTCACATAAATTGTTTTACTCCCATTTTTATGATTTTTATAATTTTTAATTATTGGTCTGGGGAACAATGAAAAATTTAGAAAGTATAAATTATAATAATAGTAAAAGAATAAATTTCAAATAGGATTCCACGTAAATTTACAACGATGTAAAATGGCGAATTCTTTGTCATTGAAGCTTAAATAATTATCTTTGACATGTTTTCTAACTGATTGTGCATCATGTGTCAAAATTACGATGCATCATTCTAAAGAAGGTGAAATGCGTTGTTTCCAACGACAGTTAAGTAGAACTGTGATCGAGCTAAGAACATTAACATAATCATTAACAATATCTAAGTGGAGTAAACAGAACTTTTCAGTCCCCAAAAATCGTGATGAAAATAAAATATATTGGCTACTTACTTCCATAGTAATGATTGGAGCTGACGCAGCTTCGATATGCCAGCACTGTACCAAGTTAGCTAAAAGTATTGGATAAAGAGGAGAGAGAAGTGTTTTCAATGTGTTGCCTGCTTTTAAATGGATTGTACGTGGTCCAAGGCCCTTGATATCTGCAAGTAACAAAAAGTATTTCAGGTCGTATAAGTAAATTGATTTTGAAATAGCACTAACGATGTCGTCCATAAAATTAGATGCACGGCTTGTTCATGCACGCGTAGGGGAGGGAGAGGTGGGGTGAGAGGGCAACAAATAAAATTATCTGCCAGAGTATTACGATCTGGGAGGAAACACGTGTTATACATTTGCATACCTGGATAGCATAAGAAAATCATTGTCAAAAATTATTTCAGTAGGCACAAACCCAGATCATCCATACAAAAGGTAGACTTCAAGTTCTCCATCTTCTATACTCATATAAGGCGTCAACAGTTTTCTATAAACAAACTGAACTACATCTTCAAAAGATCAAAACTAGCCTTATGTTCCTTTCTGAAACTGGGCTCATCCAGTCTGATCCTGTTCATCAGCATATGATCCCGGGTTACTCACGTCTACTCACAAAAGGAGACACTCTCATTCGCCATGACCATGAGGCCTAGAATTGTGACAGAGAACTGTGTCAGAGACCTTCAAAATTAGGATCCTGAAATTCCATTCATATGCTTTCGCCTAGCTTTCGTTCATAGTAATGTCCTTTATATCTTCATTATCTATCGTCCTCAGAATGATGATATTGTCATGATTGATAAAATAGCTGTGAAAATTGATAACACATCCTCTTAGATTGTTCCTCATCTACTATTTATATTTATGGCGATTTCAATATTCCCCATAAAGAATGGTTAGTACACACAAACATAACTGACGAAGAAGGTCAATATTGTCATGACTTGTCTAATGCATACCAGCTGACCCAACTCATGTTCTCAATATAGATGCTAACCTACTTGACATCTCTCTCACCTCATGTACTGGCCAATGTTTTTTCTTGGGTACTTCACAGTACTAATTGATCTATGTCAAAACTGATGTCAAACCAAATGCATCTTCTGATTTCCCGTTTCATAGGTCAATCTACAGATAGACCAAAGCTGACTTATATCGCGGAAACTCCTCTACCAGCATTCTTCGGAAATATATCTTCCAGAACAGCCTCCCTCATTTCCGAATATTCCGTAAAGTTTTATTCCATATAAAAAGGGATGATTACCCAACATTGGTTCACGCATGAATATGCTGCGGCTATAGCTCGGCGTAGCCACTACTATGATCTCTATCGGACGGAATGGTGCTCTTACCTCATTCAAAACTACCCGTAATCAGAGAGTCATGAAAATCCAAGGAGCAACTAAGGACAAGTTATCTAAGCCAAAGTTGAAAAAAAAGAAGAAAAAACAATTTCCGTAAAATGACAAAACATAATTCTCAATAGCGGTAAACCATCAGCTTAATTATTAATTTTTATTTCACGTGGCATAAACTTGCGATATCTCTTATTTCAAACCAGGAAGTTTCCACACTTAACAAAAGCCTCGACTCTACGAAAGCTACTGCTCCGGATAAAATTCCTGTACGTGGTCCAAGTTCTATCTGCAAGTAACAAAAAGTATTTTTGGTCAGAAATTAAGAGTCTTAGTTCAGAACTGTTTTTATTTTATTTTATTTATTTGTTACAGTAAACTCCACCCTGTGCAAGGATCCGGGACCACTCGTGGTATAGGGTTATGTTAGGAGGAGTTTGTACAGATAGGAAAGGAAGATAACGGTTAACCCTAGACTTGAATAGGTTAGGATTGTAGTGATCGGAGGTGTTTCCACCGAGCAGTGGTTCGCGAGAAGAAGCTGTTCGAGTGGAACTTACTTCTCACCAACGGAATACAGAGGGAATGGAGGTGGTTTACTACAATGTAAATGGAAGGCGGGTCCTTGACATGAAGGATATGCCTGGCGGAACCAAGGAATGTAGTTCGTCCGAGCACTTTCCGTGGAAGTAGCGATAGAGCAGTGAGAGGTTTGCCACATCCCGCCTGAGAGAGAGAGAGAGACATTGAAGAGTGGAAAATAAAGTAAAGGCAGATAACAGCCGTGAAGTCAAGCACCTACTGGGACAGTACAGGGAGCCGACCATTTTACCTTGTTCTTTAACGATGGCTCGTATGTTTAGGTGTGAGTTTAAGGCCCAATAGTCTCTCATAGGACGCTGCCTCTCCGATGGGAGATCCATTCATCGTGACTGGTAGTAGTTCTGGGTCCGATCGACGATGGTGGAATGTAACTAGTTTGGTTTTCGAAGCATTAATGTAACCAGCCAGTTTTCCCCGCTGTGTAGATCGTTTAGATCGGAAGAGAGCTGTCAATCTCCGATCATCAAGAGTTTTAGAGGTATACCGGTATATAGTCGTATCATCGGCTTAGATGTTTACAAATGATCTAAGAATATTCATAGACAGGTCATTTATGTAAATCAAAAAGAGAGCCGATCCGATGAATGAACCCTGGGAGACGCACGCGTTAATCACCAAGGCCCCGAAAGACTGGTCATTTATAACTGCCTTCAGAGACCTTCTTGTTAGGAAGGATTTTATAATCGAGAAGACTCTTCCAGTAACTAGACAGCTTGTGTAGCAATCCTTTGTGCCACACCTTGTCAAAGGCCTTAGAGATATCGAGGTGTGTTTATCGTTAAGAGCTTCACTAATTCTGTGAGTGATGGTAGTTAGGACGTTAGCTTTTGATCAGGCTGATCGAAACCCGTACTGCTCGTCGCTGAAAAGGTTTTCCTTCTCAAGATACTCGACGAACTTCTTGCTGATTATAGTCTCAAAGAGACTCCTGATGATACTGAGGAGATAGATGGATCTATACTGGGAGTGGGGAAGATCGCAGACCGCGTTCTTGAAAACTGAGCTTACGCTTGACACATTCCACATGCTTGGGAAGGATTTCTCCTTCAAGTAACGGTTGAATAACTTCGCTAGAATCGGGAATATTCTTAAGGATGACCACTAAGGTTTTATCTGGGCCAGTTGCTTTCTTGGAGTCAAGGCTTTTGATAAATCTTGAAAGTTCTCGTTCTGTAATGGTAATATTACTGAGATTGTGCTCAGTGAGATATTGGAAATTTGTGGAGGAGATGGCTTTTGTCGTCTAGTGTTGAGTTTGAGGCAAAGATCGAGGTGAAGACCTTTGCCTTGTCTGTCGAGGAATATATGATCTCGGGTCCATTTATAATTGTGCCGCTTTACCTCTGTTCGTATACCCAAACTTGGCCAAATCATTTCACCGCTGCCGGAAGAAGAAAGTGTTTTTTCATTTATGAAGTCTTTCCTATGAAATAGGTTCATGAAGGTTGTTATTAGCCGTTATGAAACCGGTGAGATCATTGCAGGTGTCCCAGAAAGCTCTCTCCTCAGTGTGACAATATTTAACATAGCGTACGGACGAAAAGGGTTAAAACAAAACGATTTTAAATTTTTTTCAGGATATGGGAACAGATGCATGAATTTTGTTGAAAAAGTCACACAATGTGATTGAGCTCGACACAGTTGGCAGGTCAGGGGCCAGAGGTTAAAGTCGTCGTCTGCTGAAAGGTGTCAATGGGAAGTTTTGGCTGACAAAATTTCCCTGAGAAAGAAAAAATTAAAAGCAGAAGATGACGTCAGAAAGGCTGGCATCATATAATGGCTCCTCCCGAAGGAGGAGGGGATCTTCCAAAATTGGAAATGTGAAACAGAAAACGAAAGAAAACGACTGGTTGAATTTTGGGAGATTTACATAAAACCCACCTATTCGCCCGCACCACACCAGTTGAAAGGGACACCCATAAATGCAAGTGTTCACGTGGGCCAAAGTTAGTTGGGGCTAGCCAGTTGTAGTAGCCGTTGCAGTCGCAGTGAGGTTGCGACCGGGAGTTAAGAGATTTCTGATATAACGCTGTTTGCCAACCTGATGAAAATAATAATAATAATAATTATCCACTGAAGAAAGACTCCGACAATAAACCCTGTCCCGTCCGTGAAAGTACAAACCACAATACTTGAAGTTAAATCCAGTTGTCGCTGAAGAAAGACTCCGACGATAAACCTTGTGTCGTTCTAGAAAGTATAAATAACAGTACTTGAAGATAAATCCAGTTGTCAAGTCTGGCCACCCTTAAAGAAGTTACCGAAATTTTCGTTCCGTCGCCAATTATTAGAACGGGTTGGGAAAAGAAGAAAAAGAAGAAAGAAAGAACTGTAAATATATATATATATATTTTTTTGTTATTTTGATATAAACATCATATAGTGACTTATTCAGGCGTCGTCCATTTTATTTTTCAATTTTGTGTGCGCGTGTTCAACTCCTTGATTTAAGCATGGTTGAGATACCCTAGTGGAAATTCGGCTTGACTCTCTTAAGATCAAAATCACAACGTGGGTAAGTGAGGTCACAGTTGAAGAGGTCAACTGCTGTGTCAAACGCCATCAACGACCGACGAGTGGGCTGACGGCTTGTTCTCTGATACCAGGATCAATCCTGACCAAGCGAGCAGACCGGGATAGACCCTGAACAACGTCATATTTGGAGTCCGTGACCAGGCCGTGGCCCTGAACACCGTCATATTAGTATTACCCTCTTTCTACTTCATATTAACGGTTTGCCAAAAAAAAAAAAATCATATATGCAAACAATACCAAAGGTTTATGGGTGCAATTAAAAAGATATAGATGGCCGGTGCCTGGTAGCTTTCATATATGGGAGAGAAACTGGCTTGGATAATTCAATACTTCCAAAATCAAATTAGTAACGTTTTCTCCAATCATGATGAACGGTTGTACTCTCAATAATGTTCCTCGCCTGGAACCTCGTTCTGGACTCAAGTTCACTCCAGACCCCGTGGAACTCGTATATACGATACTTCGTTGAAGATCCTGGGAAAATGATCGATTCCTTGTACCGCTTCAGAAACTATCTGACATACCCTACATTTACAAGAGTCAGACAAGACCAAAATTACCATATTTGTGAGGCAGCTGTCTAATGCTCACTTTCCAGCCTTGATAGGCTTTTCTGGGGTGATGAATTATGTTCCACTCTACAACTCAGTTACATACCTTTAGTTCCACCAGTCCAAACCTTCACAAGCCAAGGATTCCATTATAAAGTTAACTTCACGAACGGACCAGATGGCAAACTTTGACAGTGATTGATGGAGTCGGTAGAGAGTGCCGGCTAAGTGAATTCTGGGTGGCCAAAAGATATGATAGAAATTTAATTGGCAATATGGAATTCGTAAAAATTTTGGCCGATGGGAAAAAGGAAAATTTTGATAAACAAAAATTCAAGATTATAATTTTAAGGAGGCCAGCTTAACCGGGATGCCATTCGTCGAGTGGTGGCAACGGTGATAGGCGGAGGTGAATGGATGAGAATGACGGAGAAGTTATTAACGCCCACTGAAGAGATTGGTATGAGATATCAATATGAGAGAGAAAGAGTCTAGGAGGATAGCTCTCCTCCGACCTTCCCTCACGGACGACGGGGACCCCCAGCCCCGAAATCGAAAGTGATTTTCCAAAAAATGGGAAGTAATCAAATTTCCTGGCCTGACAACAAAGAGATTTCTTGTTAGAAATCGAGATTTACCGAGAACCCCAGGCCGCGTCTGGCCCACACCGGGCTTTGATTGGTACCCATATAAACGAACGTTCTCGGGTCGTTCAGAGAGTTCTGAGTTGCAGTCGCAGTTGAGCTAGTTTTGGAGTTAGAGTCAGAACTTAACCAGAATGTTGCCTCGCAGAAGCTGACCGAGAGATTCCATGACCTCCAACTTCGCCTATCTTACCAATAGCAAGTTATACTAACGAACGAAGCCAAGCCAACACCTAAGAACCAAATCAGTTGACTTAAGATACCAACTTGCTTGAAACATAGAAGCATCACATTTCGTAGAAAACGGGCTGGGAGAAAAACACACTCCTGTATATAATAAAAGGATAAAGTTAATTTGTTATTTCTTAACATACTTGAACCTCTTGGGTTTTTCTTTTATTTATTTATTTTCTACACTACGGCCCGACGCCTGATTGATCTCGTCTACCTAAGATCAAAGTCACAACGTGGGTAGGTTAGAGTTGAGATCGAAGCAGTTACTCCAGTAACCAGACATTGCAAGTGAACTGGAAACAATAGAGTTGGCATTGAACTGGTACAGCTGGTGAAGTCGTTAACATCGTCGACCAGAATTCAACCCTGGACGGGCCAGTGTCACATATTGGTATCCTGACCAGGGGATTTCGCCGAGTAGCGATGACCACCGATCGACCGGGACACAGGCTGGTGGCGGCGACAAAGAGTCAACCCCAAAACGCCGGTAGAAGAAACATTACAGTTTCGCGCCGCGACTGGGAGTTGACCACGAGCCGACGGCTGGGTGTCACATAAGTACACATAGTTGGCTCATCCTCATTTCCTTCTGTATTCCAATAGTAAATACGAAGCTCCAATCAGACATGTTCTTTCTCATAACTGTTACTTTGTGGAGCATACTCTTGAATGGCTGCTTCCCCGATCTCTACCACTTCAAGTCCAGAGTCAATATATTCTACAAATCATGATAATATGCATGTCTTACTCCATCCATTCACGATCATACAGCAACCCTCCAAATTTTTTCCTGAATGTTGTAGTGTTACTTTCCTTGATGACTACCGTGTCATGTAATATAATAATTATGTATTTGTCCTGCAATCCTTTTTTCCTGCAGGTTTCATTAAAAACGCGTAACAAAGTGCTGTGATTAATCTTTTTTTAATATAATTTTTCATGTATTCTTATAATTTTTTTTGTTTTCGGGACATAAATGATATAAAAATTGCCCAAATGTGCTATATATCCAAGCGCATTAGGTTATATTTCTAGCCAAGAGTGAATTTTATTTTGCTTTTATTTATTGGATTGTGTTATGTATGTATCTAGAGTTTTAGAAATGTTTTATTTCCAAACACGATCAGCACATTGTGGCCATGTTCATAGTCGATGTGACTGAGTGTTGGCTTTTTCTTTTTTTATTAATAATGCTTCTATTATTTTTAGCCTTTTTTACATGTGGATGAGACTATTATATATGTATTATCAACGAATATGTTGCGGATAGTGTTTGTTAGGTCTCCATGTGTATTTAAATGAGACCTAACTGAGCTCTTGATTCCATTCTCATTCCTTGATACCATCTTATATGGACTTTCGTATGTATGAACATCCATTAATAATAATGAATTTATTTACATTATTTATATTCGGACTATTGTCCTAATCTTCGTTGTTGTTATCACTATATTTTGGCCGTTGTCTCCTTCGACTTTTCTCGGGTGCATATCGATTTGGGTAACCTACAGGGGATTCTGAACTGAACCCTTTATTTAGTCTACAGTGGGAGACTGTTCCTCTGCTCATGGATAGCGATATCGTCTAGTTCTTGATTTTATTTAGTACTGTTCAGTTATTCAACGCGTTTATCTACGAGAACGTAGTGAACAGGGTCTTAAACCTGCTGATTAGGTTGCAACAGCTGCTGCTTCTGTCAGTCATGCTGTTAGACGTATAAATCTCCAGTTTTCTTCCTTGTAAAGTATTTTCACCTAATTCTACAGGAGCTGATGACTACCACTTTCCTTCCATACATGATCAGCCATGCCCGATTTTGTTGTGTTACCTCTCACTATGGCTTTTCGATGTTCCTCCATCCTTACTAAAGTCGTCCACTAAAAGTTCTAAGTTCACCAAACCAAACTGTCCCACAGGACAATGGCCTAGTAGATAAAGGCGTTGGTAACATAGTGATTTTGAGTTCATTTCATGCAGTGTTTATTTGCACTCAGTGGAAACGAGAGAGCAATAACTGAATAGTACTAAATAAAAATAAGAACTCGAAAAATCTGTAGACATTGGAACAAGAATAGTCCACCTCCGTAGATTAAATAAATAATTCACTAACAGCATCAGCGTATATGCTAGACTATGAGGACCTCCTTAGTGGGCCTAGCGCAGAAATAAATACAATATGGGAGCCGCTAATAAAGAAAGAAAGACAAATAAAAGCAAGTCTTCAACAGCAGTAATCGAAACATGGGCAGCAGTAGTAAAAACATGACTGACAGAAGCAGCAGCTGTTGCAACCTAATCAGCAGCCAGGTTATCCAGATATATTGATCTCTGAGGATGGTTGAAGGGCACAACGGCTGAAACGTTGTGATAACAACAAAGATGAGGACAATAGTCCAAATATAAATAATGTAAATAAATAGTGTAAATAATGACACTTCTTCATCCTAAATTTCAGACAAAAATAATGAATTTCCTTGTCATCAATAATCTGGTGTATTTTTACAATTCGTTTGTTTATTTTATCTAAATTTTATCTTTGTAATGTGATAAAATTAAAATAAAACAAGTTTTATTAAAAATATGTTCTTAATTTCATTGCGGCTGTGAGTGAAAGTGTGAAGCCTAATCTTACCATTTGTCCAGTTCACTTTAAAGCCCGATGACGTTATACTGTGGTCAGAATAGAGACGGATTATAACCAAATTGTTTTCGCTGTATATTGTCACATCTTGTTGTTTGCCAGTCAATCGCCCGATCAAAGTACTGTCCTTTAGTGTAGAGCCACCAGAATAAATTTCCAGGTAATCTGCACTGTCTTCAAGCTGAATTGACTTAAACTGTTTGAAATCAAATAAAAGGAAATTATAACCAGTTTTAAAAATTAACTGAAAAAAAGCAACATTCGGTTTATCTTATAAAGCAAAATATACATTTATCCTTTTTAATGATATTAAACGAGAAAACTCATGAGTAATATTTACACACCCGCACACACGTACACACAGATATAAGAGGGGCGATGAAAAGTTTTCGATTAAACCCACTTCCCCAAATCTGACCAAATGACCAAATATCAGAATCCTTTTAAAAAATAAAATATATTTTAAAATCCCTTTTTAGTCGAACCAAGACATTTCAGCACCTCGTAGTATATATAAAAAGAAATTCTTTATTATAAAAATTATGTTGCATCATAATAATATCAAATTAAGTATTTTATTGTTGTAAAAAACCTTTTTTATTTTTTTAATAAATAATTAAAATAAATTAATTTGACTATTTATTTTTTTTACTTACCATGAGTTTTATCTTCGTTCCAAGCTGGACCTGTATTGTCCAAATGCAATCGACGTTGCTAGTGTATTGCTCAACAGTTCCATGAATGCGACCAATGTCTTGTTTCAAGTAATACCGACATTTTTTATCTATAGGAGAATAAGAACAACAAAAAGTATCATTAACTATGTCAATGTGTCTGAGAAGCCAGCAAAAATATTTTATATATAACTTCTTATGAAATCCTTGGACCGTGAACATGACGAAAAATACTGGACAACAGGTGCAAAGCAGTAGAACATGATAAAATCTTCACGTACCGGGCAGCTGAAGTAATAAGACAAAGATATTAAAAAGTGCTGCAGTTGCGCAATGAATAAGTCATAAATTAAATCGAATTATGTTGGATTTTGTCTACTCTATTTTCAACTATCACATCTTCTGTGGTAATTTGTGGAGCATGTCATTAGCTGAAGGAAAAATAATTTCTTATTTTACTGATACGTTTTGTGAGACTTTTATTCATTTATTGCAATTAATTCATATATATATATATATATATATATATATATATATATATATATATATATATATATATACTAGCAGCATGGCCTGGCGTTGCCCGTGCTTGATTCAAAAATCGTACGACTCATACAGCAATCGCTATCACTTGACTTAAAATATTTTTTGCCCTTCCTTGCCTTTAAAGGAGTGCCCTTTGCCGTGCTGATGTTGCTACATGCCTTACTTCTTGCCTATCTCACACTGTGATTTTTTTCTAAGCTCTATACTAAACATTAAATCTGTTACGAAAAAAGAACTAAACAAAATGAACACAAAACGATCAGCTTAAAAAAAAAAGACTCGTAACTGGAAAAACCAAATGAAAAAAGAATGTTAACAACAAATACTTTTTCACACGCAACCTAGTTCTGCGGAATCAGAATCAACGTTGAGTTTAAGCAAAGGAATGAGCCAATTGGAGTAAAGTGCAATGCAGATTTAAATTTTTCCCACTTGTGAAGAATGCAGCTAGCGATTTTTTTGCATGCTAGTTAACATTCGTGTCAGTAAGCTGTTGGCTCTAACGCTGGCCAATAGAATTTTCCTGCCTATTCGTGGCAACCAGCTATAGGCTCTCACTCTGGCCAGTACAAAATGGCCGCAAACTACATGAAAACTGCCGTAGAAGCATGAAAAAATCGATTATTTCCACTATCGATGGGAGTTGGTAAATGCAAAGTCGGTCTTGGCCTTCCCGCTAACTTGGAGTATGTGCATGCAAATTTTGGTGCAAATCCGTTGAAAATTGCGGCCGTGCATTCGTTACACACACACACACATCCTGCCTTTTATAGATAGAAATATTGTATCTAGAGTAATGGAAAAACCTAGAAACAATACGTTTAAAGTTCATGAGAAGTAAATTAATTATAATTATGCTATGGCAAAGTTTGCTATTTTCAAAATTCTGTCAAGTACAGTAGGGAATATTTGCTAACATTGTAACACTATGAAATATAGATATTGTTGAAATATCCATTAAAAGAATATATCGAATAAAAACTCTGAAATCTTTAAATACATTGACGCCAATATTTATATCATATAGTTTCTAAGCATATTGATGGATAGTTAAAGAACCTTCTTTCAGGACGTGGGCAAACATGGCTCTCCATAACTTCCTGTATTTTTTGGCTCTAAGCTCTCGCAATTTACCATCCCTCTTCATCTTTGCTTTGCCATCCATTCACTTAAACTCGTTAAGTAGATTACTCGATATTTCCTCGGTTTCTCTTGCTTTCAAGGGTTAAATTCTCCACTTTCCTCATTATGTGTACTAGAAATTTCAGCTGTCTCTTTCTGATTTAATGTTCGCTTTATTTCCTATTTTTCTTAGAAATGCCTCGTTGCTCACATGTTCTGTCCATAGTACTCTCGGCATTCATCGGTAGAACCACTTTTATGTCACTTCAAGTCTCTGTGAGGAGATTGTACAGTATAAAGTAGATTAAATATTACAAAGCAATTCAGTACCCTTTTTTTCTAAAGATATTTTCCCATGTCATAATGCTTCGCTTAGTTTCTCGAGAACATCTTTCACTATTTTTATGCGCCTTCGGATTTCTGTCACACACTTTCCAGATAAGATAAATTTCTGTACCTGATTGATTTTAACTTCCCAAACTCACACATTTTGACTCTTTTGGTGATAACCATGCATTCTTTCTTCTTACAACCAATAATTCATCCTTTATTCTTGCTTTCTTATACCACCTTATCTAAGAGAACCTTTTTATACAAGAAGTGCTGAAATGTTCTCGGCCCTTTCAAAAACATTCTGAAGCTTAGTCATTTCATCAGATCAGCCCGTCTTCCCTCCTTAGATAGGTGATTAAAATAACTGCTAAACTGCGGTAACAAAATATTCATCACGTAAGAAACAATAGTCGAAGAAAATATACATACCACAGTTCTGTTCATCTGATCTGTCGCCACAGTCGTTTTGGTCATCGCATATCCAATCTCGATGCAAACACTTACCATTTGCACATCGAAAATAACCTGAAAAAAACAAAAACAAAATGTAAATTCTTAGTGAAATTCTAATGATTGATCCATTGGTGCTAACCGTAAAATCCGGTATTAATTATAAAAATAAAAATCCGGTATTAATTATAAAAATAAAAATCCGGTATTAATTATAAAAATAAAAATCCGGTATTAATTATAGTTTTTTTTTTTTTTTTTACCTATAACCTATTAATGATGATCGTCCAAAAATGGGACGGTACCATTGATGTCTTAATAAACCAAGTTTATGGCAGCCAACTGAATAATTGCCATTCGCAAAGTTAGAAGTTATGACTAACTTTGCGAATGGCAATTATTCAGTTGGCTGCCATAAACTTGGTTTGTCTACTTTAGCAAAATTCAATAAAAAATTAATAATAGCATTCAAAATGTCAGTGTTAAGCTCTATTAGTTCATCGAAACTATTATATGTTATATTATATATTATTATATTTTAGTAATTAAACAATATGTAAGATTTTATTCTAAAGAAGCAATTTCTCGTGACTTAAAAAGTCTAATATATCTGAAAATCTCTAAACTATAACAGTTTTTATTGTATTTTTTACAAGGAATCTGATTGTATTATTATGTGGTTGCATTAATTTAATATGAAATAAGTTGGATCAATAAATTGATAGCTTAGCTCAGCTCTTAGCTGAATTTTGTCCTGATATGCCACTTATATAACATTTAATCTATGTAATTAATGGAGAAATATTAGGTGAAATGTATTGACAATAAAGACAATTATGTTAAAACTATTTTACAAAATGCTTTTTCATCATTAGGCTACGGATGTTTTGATAAACTTAGGTACATATGTAATGACTATTATATAATAATGTAATCCGTACTCTGTATCATATATTATTGCGCTATTATTGATGCTGATGATGTTAAGAAAGTGATTTATACCTTCATAAATGCATAATACATACGAATGGAATATGTTCGTATCAGTAAAATAGTCAGTAGAAAGACAATTCATAAATTATAAACAATACGCATACATTATGAACATACCTTTGAGACAGGCTGGTGCCTGACAGGCAACAGCGCCCAAACTTTTGCAAGGCTTGAAAGATAGCTTAGCATTATGACCGATGGCCACGCACTGGCCTTTTGTCCTATCTGGTTGGTTCAGTTCCCAGATGCCATAAAACATCGACTCCACATTTGAATTCTTTTGCACACCTACAATTCAAGATATATTGGTTAATAAATTCGACTACTGATTACTCGTTTTGTTCTCAACAAAGAAACGTTTTAAAAAAATCTTGCCACACACTTCGGTACAATCTGTATAGTCACTGTTTTCCAATTTAAAAAAATATGCAGTAAAATAACTGGTATTGAAGATCACATTATTGCATATTATTTGAAACAAGCTATTGATCATTTTATTTCAATACAAATATAAAATACTTAATGATTTGAAAAACATTTTTAGAAATCAAAAGTTAACATCTGCAATACTTTGCGTAGGATAAAATCTCATTAGATTGATATTATTAATCGTAAAAAACAAAAAAGATTACTTTTTGAAATGTTAATATTATTGGATTTCCAGAGAAACCCCCAGATGAGTAAACCGATACAAAACTTCGAGAAAACATATCTAAATAAAATGTGAAGACCGAAATTGTCCCGTCTTTTAATAACAAATGGATATTAAATAGCGATGAAAATTTAACAGCATCTTTTAAGTTCACTCCGGCTTATAAACGTTTATAAAACATTCATACTGAGCATATTTTCTTCCGAATTAGCAACTGGTCCACAATTTTTCATGTAATTTGTTTCAATGAGCATGGAACGAATTCATTCTGGTGTTACGTTAACCCCATATTTGTACCCTCACCTCAGATTTTATAAGTATATTTTCAGTACCTTGTGTATTTGCGACGAAACATATGAATCTTAATAACTTCTTTATTTCTTGAATATGCAGATTGTGAGATATATATTGTTTTTATAACCAGATGAGTCAGGGCCAGTTCTCGGAAAAGAACCTTCCCTTCTACCCCCATTTCCTACCTGGTCTCTGATGCGTAGGCCAAACAAACGCTGTTTGACAGATAGGTGCGAATGATGTTAGCCAGTTCCATAGTCGCTGGCCAAAACGAACGCTGTTTGACAGATAAGTGCGGATGACATTAACAGGGTCCGTGAATGACGCATACCTTTTTTTGGGGAGCCAACACGTGACTCAACAGATAGCAGTTTTCACGTGTTGAGGTGACAACGATCTCACATAGTTGCTGGTTTTCAGAGGAATCGGACGTGACCAAAACCAGTCTTAGCTGTTTGCCGTTAGAAGAAACAGTTGTCACCAAAACCAGACTTCGCTGTTTGATGCCAGAAGGATTAGATGCCACCAAAAACCAAAGGACCGACGCGAGATTGTAGATCAACATCGTCAACCCAAGTCGGCTACGCTCCCGTGATTTTTCTGTGTGTTCTCCTCGCCATCACCCCGGATTGGACGTCGCCAGTCAAAAACTCATATTAGAACATTGACAATCCCATCCTTTACTTTCAGAGAAGTGTATGAATATCCTTTTGAACGAACTGTACCCCGATAATAGTCAATCGGCGTCGATTCCAACCTTATGTAAGTTTCTGCATGTTTTTCCATATCTTATAATCTGCTATCTACGTATTCATATGTATTTCGCTGCATTAGTATCTGTTTAATTGGTAACTTATCTCGCCATACCTTGTATTATTTAGTTTTCTTTTTCTTACATTTACACTTTGTGGATTCTATAAATAAAATCTTTGTATTATATATTCTCGTGTCGTCTTCTGTTGTTCTGTCTGCGTATGGTTCATTTTCTCTCTGCGTTTACCGACGTCCGGAATTGGAGAATTCCCCGCCCAACGTCCTTTTCTTTATTTTTATATCGAACCTTGGGATCTCTTACTTATTTTTTTTTCTCGTTGCGTCCTGGCTATCATAGTCCCAACGAAACCCCAGGCCTAACACTGGTAAGACTTGGAGCTTAAGGTGAATTTGAAACCACTGGTATAACTTTATTCTTTTCTAGATTAAGTTTCTGTTATGGGATCTTACCCATAATAATAATAATGGACTATTCCATACTTAATAAATACTGCGCCTCAGGAGTAGGCAAGGGGTGAGTCAGTAGTTCATGAGTCGAGTCAGTAGTTCAAGTCGAGTCAAGAGTCGAGTCAGAGGCAGTCCGAAACAGAGTCGCGTTCAAACAATTACTGCAAATCATTGGAATAGTGATACTGGTCGAGACTACATTGTTCTCTCTACTAAACCTGATTGTTCATACTAACACTTCTGCTTCTCTGTACATATTCCCGTTTGTAATATATGTGTTATTCCATATCTGTATTCGAGTTCTTCTTTATTGGTTCTACCTTGGACTATCACCGTGGTACAAGGAATCGGACTATAACAGTTTCTGTATCTGTTTTGTTTTTTAAAATGTGCCACTATTACTCATATATTAAAAGCATCATAAAATTGCTATCAAAGGTTTTCATAACTTTGTTTAAGACCCACTAAATTTCCTATAAGAAAATACATAGAATATCCAAACTAGAAGTGTGATGACGTGAATTAAGTATTCAGTGGATAGATTATAGCAACGCAGACAACCTATAGCAAGAGATTTATGCAACATTTTTAGTAAAATCAAAATAATGTATGAGAAAAAACAGGCGAAATCTTGATGCACCAGAATAAATAAATCCTGAATTGTGTTTTGCTATTAATTGGATTTAAATTATGTTCGATTTTCAAAAGAAGTTTTTTTTAATGGTAATAAACTTTTCACTGCCAATTTTAAATTTTGTTGTTCAGTTGCTTATACAGAAAAATATTGCTACTTTTAGCTGTTATAAAATTAGGTTTAAAGAATTTAAAAAAATAACACAAACAACCATCCTGAAAAAATATAATTAACTTATGCTATTTTAGCCCAAAATGCACCCTAACTATAAATAAGATAAAAAAAAAAAAACATTAAAATATAATTAGTCGGTAGATATCGTTTAATGATTGTAATAAATACGTGTAATATTTATTATCATTGCAAAAACTTTAAGATATCTGACTTTATCGTTACCAACAACACCAACCTTTTACATTTACAGCATTTCCAAATGTTTTCATCTTCACGAACTAATAACATTAATGACCTGATAATGATTATAGATGATTGAAAGAAATCGACAAAAACATGAACATGGACAATTTGTCCACAAATCTGATCCGAGTAAGCGATGAATATTAGACAAACTTGAAAAATGTAGTAAAGAATTAAAAAGATAAAACTTATTGGTAGATGTGAATAAAACTGAAACTTTGAATATATAGTATGTAAGTGAGACAAATTATAGCAAGGGTGACTTACCTGTCCACGACCACCTTTTTCGTGCTAAAGACGTTATTGTTTGACTGATAAATTCTTGTTCCACTTCATCTGCAGGATTTATAAGTTCGGCTCCGTTTCTTGATAGCGTAAAATGAATAAAATTTTGTGCGAAATTTTTAAAGAAGAAAGGTGGAAAAGAAAAGATTTGAATTGCAAAATATGACAGAAACAGAGAAAATCACTAAGAAATTGTCGAAAATTGACGGCGAATTTCCTCTTCGGAATGAAATTTAGCACTGAAAACTGTAAATTACCTTAATATAAATATTTTACAGTAAGTACAATTTTCCTATTTAATCCTTTATATGGAGAGAAAAGCAAAACCAATTTATTTCTACTAAATTAAGAGGATTATCTGTGTATGAATTTCTGGGACTTAAACTTAATATCTTCAGCAACCATTTTTATCAGTGCTCATATTGCAATTTTTTGCTGTTATCATTGCAAGTTTTTTTTTTACCAGAGCTCATATTGCAATTTTCGTTGCAGTTTCACTGATAAAAATGGTTCCGGTGAAGACATTAAATTTATAAGTCCCATAAATTCATACACAGGTGTCCTTAAGGACACATGACACAGTGGATAAAGGCGTTGGTTAGATCCATTGACAGGAACCAAAGAGTTGTGAGTTCAATATCTGGTTAAGGCAGTGGAGAACTTGGAGAAGTGAATTAACAGGGGATAACTGATAACTGACATCCATTAGACGTGGAACTTGAACAGTCTTCCCCAGCGATATTCCAACCACCTGAAGAAGGCCGGAGCGTACAACGTTGTGATAAATATGGCAACAAAGATGAGGACAATAGTCCAAATAATGTAAATAGTGTACATAATACCTCATTTCAGAAATATAGACAGATACAAAAAGTCATGATATAAAATATTGATTTTTATGACAGTTCATTCCTACTTAGAAATTGGCACAACACAATCTTCCTACAATTATCCCTTACCCACTGTTGGACATATGTTGTTACTATGTTAGGTTCAGTAAATATGCAAGTTCTGTATAGCATGCTGCTATTTTAACTTGTCCTTTATCTGACATATTATTCTGCTCAGCCACACACAAGAGGCTAAACACTCACACCCATACATACAGATTATTTCCCCTATTCACTCATTTGAGTAGATTTAGAAACGAATATAGATATACACGAGGCCACAATCATTGAGTCCCCTATAAATTGTTTGCAAATCAGAAACTACAATTGCAATAACTTTGAAAAATGAGATTTTCTTTTTCAGTTCACTCCGTGAAAAATCAGTGAATTAATTTTAGTTTTAAATATAAATTTTAAATCCATTTTAATAATTAAAATCATTTTAACTATGTAATTAAGACATTAATCAAAATATTATATATTAACAATGCCATGAAACTATATTAACACAAATATTTTTTAAAAAACTGGTAGCAAATATGTCCTCCTGTAGTTCCTGTTCATAAGATTTCTGGAGAACACTCTGACTCCTCAAATTAACGTCCTATTTGGCTCTTACCGTTTTTGGTAAAGCATACGAAGCTCTAATCAATGCTAAAGTAGTTAGGCATCTTACTTCTCACGACTTCCTTACGGACAAACATGGCTTCCATTTCGCCAGGTCTACCGCCGATGTGATTTTAATGTCTCTAAAACAACCTGCTTGAGAACCTTTTTGCCTGTCGCCTTCTTTGCCTCACGTTCTCCACTGACATTCGCCTATATCGAATCAATTGCGGCAAGGAAAGCTTTGTGTAGTAGGGTTAATAAAATTAAATTATGGTTAAAGAAGGTGCGATATCTCAACTCAATTCAACTTCTGGTCAATCGAGAGGGCGAATAAGAAACTCTTTAAATATTTGCACTTCATAAATGGGAAATATGTTCTGGCTCCAATGACTATAACCAAAATAGACGAAGTATATAAAGAAGATGAAGTATATAAAGGAGAATAGAGTCAATACAGCAATAACATTTATGCAAAATTAATGACTTTAATATTTAGCATTTTTATCAAATGTTTAAGCATAAAATATCAAAAACAGAATAAAGTATTTATCAAAGTTGTCACTGGCAGTAATGCATGAATTATTTAAAAATACAAATATTAAAACAGTGAACAAATTTCAATAAAGCTCCTAATAATTACGGAATAAAGTTTTGCTCGTACAAGGTCAAAATATATTTACAAAGTTATTAACGTACATAATTAATACAATATTTTTATTGTTGTTTGATAAAATATATATTTAAACTAAATGTATAACTATAGCATGTTCAGTGAATGTACTAATAGGTTCTTACGTATTCAGTAAAATGTTGGAAACTTGAGATATGACGTCTTGCTTTATTATAAAAAGTTAAAATTGCCTTTTGAACGTGTTTCTAGCTGAAGAAATGTACATGCAGACATAGTAATAGAAAATAGGATTGACTTCATTTTGGAGATAAAATTTGGTGATTGTTTTCAAAATTAAAATGGTTTGTGTTAATCAGTTACACAAGCAACATACTCAAAGCCTGACTGGAACTTGTCCCAACAATAATTTTCATCTGTGTGAAGATTTGAAAATTCTTGCAGCTGAATATTATTCATAAAAATGCAACAAAATTGTGACAAAAAATACGTATTACAACACGTTGTCTAAATTCATACTTGATGTGTTCAACACAATAAAACTTTAATATTTCTAACTACGGGATACCGAATACTGGAGAGAGATCAAGTGTAAAGGTAAATCAATAATTTTTGAACATGATTGATCATACAAATTACTAAATATTTAATTTGCAATGATATACTCTGACTTCGAGATGTCAGCGTTAAATGGACAGTTTTCTTTGTTTACGATGGTAATGATGGCACAAGAAAATGCTAATCATCATTCATTCATAAGAAATACACAATCTATTAAAGCACATAAGATTTTTTACGTAAATTGACGGATATATTATACAATCTATCTTTTTAAAACTATGGAATAATTAAAATGTTTAAAGTTTTTAAAATTCAGTCTCATAAATGAAATCACTTTCAAGTAACAAATATTAAAAAAGAAAAGACTTCCCTGAATCTGTTTTCATTTTGTTACTCACAACATGGACATTGTGGATTCTGCAAACACCAGTGCTGGACACTGAATGTCGAATAAAAGCTTTAGATAATTAACGTTTTGCTGATAATTCATTTAAAATTAAACCCTTTAAAATGGCACAAAACATACTCTCATTCTATATACTCTTTACTAAAATATCTTACCGGTACAATTGTTTATTACATGAAAATCTTAAAAAAGAAACAAAGTTAAGTGTAATGAAATCATAAGTACTACTATCGCAAGTTCTTACCTGATACAAAACTCATTTGCTTCTTTCCACGTCACTTGTTCAGACCAAATTAAATAGCAGTTTCCGAAGTTGGCGAACCAACCTGAAATAAAAAAATTCGTAATTGTCTTGTCGTTTAACTGCATATGAAACTATATATTTTATTCACTTTGTTCAGGAAATTTGAAGTCATTAATAAGCCTACAGAGATTATCTTTATTTTTTTTATACCAAACAGTATTAATGATACAGAATTTAAAAAAATTTAATTTAAATTTTAGTCTCCTTAATATTTGTTAAGTTTAACATAACACAAATTCAGATGGAGGTAGGGAGATTGCATTGCATCAATCCTTCTGACTATTCGAAATCCTGGTTTGTTACCTAACCACAATATCAACTACCAATGCCAGCGGAAAATACGTAACCACTTTAGACACAATACAGACCTCGTCTCCTTGATAGTGACGACATTATTTATTTATATCTGATTCATCACTTCAGATACCTCTCGTGTATTTTCATATAAAATTTGATGACCGATTGAATATCTAATATAAAAAATATAGTTATCATTTTAACATATTAATTCTTGAAAATACGCAACTTTTACCTCTGATAAAATTCACAATCGTAACGTATTCCCAAAACTATGAAAATGTTGAAATCTATTGAGTGCAGTATGGTCACATTTCCAATTCATACTGATACCCAATGCGTTATAATAAATTCTAATATAAATTAAGTCATAAAGAAAATTTCTTGTCAATAAAGTATTGCTTGTAAGAGAGTATTACCTAAAAGCTTTCAAGATAATCATCTTGTATGTTTCATTAGTATAAACGTAAAGATCTACTGATCATCTAGCGATCATTCATGTACAAGTCGGTCCAGTAAAATGATTATTGTCATTAAGTTTTATTCGGCAGTTCTTTTTTACATACCTCTAATAATATCACGGAATTATTATGCTTATAGTATATATCCATCGTAACATTGTCATTGTTAACATTTCGTACAAGGTGAACATTTAATACTTGAAATATTTGAAAAGAGGTGTTCTTCTGGATTGCTATCGTAATAGAACAGAAAGTTAGTAATCGAAACCTAAAATTTATAAAAATTTCTGTAAAAAAAGGGTCTACTCTCCATTTCCACTAAAATGTTTCAACAAGGCTTATCAAACACAATAATTCCCCAGACTGATTACGGTGATACACTGTCAGATTCATAGTAATAAAAAAGGAATATACTGGAAAAAAAGGGATAACAAACTAGCTGCTTCACAGGATTATTTTCAACCAATCAGAGGAACGGAATTTGAAACCTGTGACAGTTTTGAAAGTTGATTTGATGAGCTTACTTGTACATATATATAATGGAGGCGTCTACCCGGTTAACACTATTCATTTACGATGCGACGTGGAGTGAGTAGTTAGAACAGATGGGCTCAACAGATCTATTAAACTTTCAGCAATGAGTTCAAAAGAAGACACTGAATTCCGAGATACCACATGACAAGCAAACAATTCCAGATAATATAAGAAAACTGAAATTGTTTGAGACATGTGAAACAAACCACCAACTTTTCTTCGATTATACAAGACAACTCGCTCGTTACAAGACTGTACCAACAGTTTACCACAAACGACATTCACTTGGCTTCTCATTCAACAACAGACGCTCCCGCTATTACGCTGTCTTATCAACTCTGTCAGAATCGTAAGAATATTAATACTGTCTCATAAACTTTTTTGTCATTCACTTTTTATAACTTTACCTACAAATCTAAGTCCCCATTTTCTTATATACAGTTACAATTTCCAGTTACAATTTCCAGTTACAATTTCCAGTTACAATTTCACACTGAGTAAGAGTTCTTTTTTGCACCCAAAAAGATGTTAATTGATATTTGTCTTGAGACAATCACCATAAATTTCTTCAGAGTAGAAGCAAAGTATAATCTATATTCCATTAAATATTCCATTCCATATTAGTTAAAAACCAACATGGTATAACATAGATAGTCGGATATAATTCAAACATATCAGTATTCTATTCTAGGATCGAGTTTAATACGTGTTTCATGTTCAGTCAACACTTACACACACACACACACACACACACACGCGTGCGCGCGCCTATATACAAATTCTTTTACATCTTACTCTGTACAATATCTTTATTACTTGAATACTGTAGAAACTAGAACTGAATAAAGAACGTACGAATGACAATGGAAAATCATCATAGGCAGCTGCAGAATTCCATATTTCTTCATTTTTATTTTTACTAGATACTGAGCAGATATCACAGTTAAGTGTTGAATGCTTTTGGCCGAAATCCATTAAGATCTCAGACTCAAATCAAGTACTAATCTCGCAAATTATGAAAAAGAAATTGCAAAAATGGTAACAAATATTGCAAGTAATTTTCAGGTGAATTCACTGATGAACTACAAATGTTGAATAGCTTATATTATTACTTAAGTGACTCACAGGAGAATAGGTTTGTATCATTTAGATAAAAGTCATACACACCCAATAAATAATGTCAATAAATTTCCTCTGATAATTATGGACAGAATGCCAACGCCGCGTAGGTTGAAAATGCAAAAATAATTATAAATATTCAGATGCAATTGGTTTTTGAAATTTGTGCATAATTTTTTAATTATAAGTATCAGCTACTGAGTAATTTATTCTAATTAATTAATGCTTGATATAACTAGCCTGAAGTTTACATAGTCTACAGATTTAATATTGTTTTCCAAAGAGCTCACAGTTAATTTATCTAGAAAAGAATTACAGTATTCTTTATTTATCACTAATGTATTTTCTCGTTTATTATATTTTAATATATATATATATATTTATATATATAACTACGCTATTGTCACTTGTAAATTTTGATAGCTGCCAGTTGTCATTGTCTTTTTTATGAAAATGTTGAATTGTTGAAAGATGTTTACAAAGCAGGGGGATGAAAAGATAGTATTTTCCTAAATACAACCTTTGTTAAATTGAGTCTGTTAAATAACAATGACAAAAAAAAAAAAAACATATTTCAGGATTCTATTAATTACATGGACATGTGTATACCGGTTGGTTTCATTTGAAATGTTTTTCCCAATTTTTCTCTTGCTTTATCATTCATTTGAGAATACATGCATATAAGTTCTCAACAAATATAAATACAATCTTCAATCCTTTATTTTCTTATTTGTTTTCAGAAAATGCACGCTCGTTAATACACCCGCGCGCACTTACACACACAAATAATGATTTGATAAAAAGGAGTTTTATTACAAATCTTTATACGAATATTCTACTGGTTCTACTCTTCGTTCTATTTCCATATAATACGCTATAAGCCATAAATCTGACTTTGGAAACTAGTTGAAATTCCATGCGTTTAAATTACATGTAGACTCGTTCTCAGCTTGCTTTTCTTAGTCATTGGTCGTTGACAGATTTCATATCGCCAATCAATCAATTTACTAATTTACTCTGTTATGAATTCACTTCTTAATTTTAACGAATTGTTCTCCACTATCTGTTAATAAATATTCACAAATAAGTATATATACGTTTATATATACATGTGAAAAGCAAATAGATATTTACTAACATAATACAAGGTTAAATGAGGAGAAATCGAAGTAGGAAGAATGTGGCGCAACAAAATTTTAAGTTGAGAGAGCATTCCTGTTTTGTAACTCATCATTGACTATTTGTATTGTCAGATGATACACACCTTTATTGCCCATAAGGCTGAAACGATCATCATAGTTGATATGTGGCGTTCATTAAACATAGTTTACGCATTTCTTTCATCATCTATTAAGTTGAAAAGTATCTAATTGTTGTCAATATATTTTTGATATTATGAAATATAATTGCTTACTTATCAGCCATTAGTGATTGTCATGCATAGGTTACATAAGGACAGAGCTTTTACTCAAAGATAACTTCATGTCTATTATTATTCTCGCGTACAGTTTATATTTACAACTCAATGATTCTTAAAAGAATACAACATGAAGTAGAGAAGGTGCTCGGAAAAAATGACTTTCGAAAAAAAGATATCAACTGTTGGATAAATTCTGGCTCTTCAGTAGATTATTGAGGGTGTCAGGGAAAATAATCTATTGGCCGTCTTACTTTTTGTAAATTCCTCTGAAGCCTTCACTTGTTCTCATAGGGGAAAATGGAGATCTTCTTGGTACATGGCATCCATCTGATACAGTATCTGCCATAATGATGCTATACAGAAATACCAAATCTTTGGTTAGATCCTCAGACGGAGACACGAGATTCTTCGACATCAAAGCAGGGGTTTTTCAGGGTAATACCCTTGCACCTTTTTTCTGTATCACTCTTGACTACGTATTGAGAACTTCATTTGATAAACATCATCATCTACGTTTTACTTTATTACCAAGAGTTTCAAGTCGATATCCTGCAAAAAAGTTGATTGATATTGACTATGCGTATAACGTAGCTGTCATTGCAGATACCATTTGCAATGCCACAGTTCTCCTACATTTATCTACAAAGTGATGCTAACGATGTTGAACTCTCTGTCAATGCCTCTAAAACTGAATTCATATGCTTCAACTAGCATGGCTCAATACAAACTATATCAGATGAATCAATAAAATATGTCTAATCATTTATATAACTAGGAAGCGAAATAAAGTCTACTGAAAAAGATGTGAAAATCCGCATAGTTAAAACCTGGGCTACCTTGAATAAAATGAATGTAATATGGAAATCTGATTTACCAGACAACCTCAAACGAAGTGTAAAAGTGGTTTTAATGTATGGTGCCATTGCTTGGACATTAACTAAAATTGCTGGAACCTACACTTAGATGTTGAGAGATATATTTAACATCTTAAAGACAACATACAACTAAATCACAGATCTATCGACCCATCCTGATATTTCTACAATCTTACGTGAACGCTAAATACGATTTGCAGGACATTACTGGCTAGAAAAACAAGAACCTGCGAGTGATCTGCTGTTCTAGATGGCGCATGGTCATGGCGCAAGACGAGTTAACCAACTATGTTATGACACAGGTTGCCATCATAATGACCTTCCGATCTTGATGCAGGACCGTGATGGTTAGCGTGATAGACTCTTGAATGTCCGGGCTAGCTCGACCGAATAAATAATAACAGTTTATATATAATAACAGTTTATATATGTATATCTGGACTGATATATGTTCTGAAATTATGTTCGATTCCGACATAATTCTAAATCTTGTTAGTTTTCTATAAAAGGAAATAGAGTATTGTTATCTATTTTCGATTAAACAGGATATTTGTCTTCAACAAACAGTAAAAATTCGAAGAAAAATCCTAAGTAACAATTTATATCATTTTATGTCATCGTTTTTCTATGTAGATTCCTTTTAATTGTAAATTTAAAACCGCTTCAACCTGCAGCCGAAGTTTAAACAAATTGCAAATGAAGATGAAAAGTAATTCTACAATAAACTAATTTCGTTAGTCGCAACCTGTAATTTGATAACAACAATGCAGAGATAAGGTCAAAGATCATACAAAATTAGAGAAAGGGGACTTAACACTAATACGGCCCTGAAAAAGTCTACTCCAATACTCCAGGATGTAGCAATTTGCCGCCTCTCATACTCGACTGGTCCTCAATATCCTGTTAGTATTAATCACTTCAGTGCTAACAATAAACCTCATCAAGCCTGAAGCCAGCATAGTTAACAATCGCAGCAACGTTGTTGCAACTGCAATGGTTCATGGTCAACAGAGCTGACTTGCATATATTCCCCGCTGCAGCAATTGCTACAAATAGAACCATATTTCCTCTATCTGCTATTCCCAGTCAATAAGAAGACAGTTACAATCTCCACCTCGTTAAATGTGAGATCCACAATCTTGATCTTCAACAAGAGTGAACCAAGAACAATGCTTATATAGCGTTGAAACACCTGTTCCCATACAATCAGCGAATTTAAGTAACGTCGAGCCTGGTCAGTAAACGTTAGATGGGTAACCGATGGGTAACAGTTTCGGAAAACCAGTTGCTGTAAGCTCGGACGTTCTGATGGTGTAATGAATAATGGATCGGAATTTTTAATCAAAGAGGCAAGTTGCAATTTCAGTTGTGTTTGTTTTATTCACTTACACGCAAATGCCCTTAAGAAAGGTATGAATCCATCTTTTCCCCATCTATTGGTTACTTAGTATGACTTGTATCACTAAATCATCTCCCAAAATTTCTTGCAATCTAAAACTATTTTCTGGTTTTAAATAGCCTGCAAAGGATTGATAAGCTGTAGAAAATGGATCAATCAATCAACCAAAAACAGAACAGAAAGGTGCATCACCTTGAAAACACCCAAAAACAGTACCGAGGGAAGGTAGGGAAATTGAGTGCATGTTCATGGTAACCAACAAAATCAATACCTTCCACATTTTAATATTAAAAATTAATCAAACATAACATTTTAGAATCAGTTTTAAAATATACGTCAAAATAGACATAAGAAAAAGTTAAAGAGAGTTAAAACTTGAACATATATATATATATATATATATATATATATATATATATATATATATATATAGTTATTAACGTGTATGCATCAAATAACTGGATATTAGCAACCGTATATACGTGCGTTAGTGTGCATAAACAGGTAAGCGAATAAATATTCACTTAATTTACAATGTAAACAAAATAGTGCTCAATGCGTTTAGACAGAACTAAGAATTATATATTATAAATATATATATATACCTACGTTCGAAGTGCAACTTAAGTTTCGTTGTTCTACCAACTCATCTGACACGAATTATTATATTTGATTTTTTAAAAATATATACTGGGTCTCATCTGAGAAACGCTAAATTAACCGCAGATTCAAAGCTCAAATTTAAAATGAACTAAATATAATATTGGGGTATAAATACATTCAGAGTGTGTGTAGTGGGCTATTGTAAAAAAAAAAGAAAAAAAAAGCAAACTTAAAGTTTAAAAGAGGAACGCTGGGTAACTCGTTAAGCAATAATAGACGTTAAAATGGTTAAGAGGGTAGTAATCAATATGTAACCTAAAATATGGAAAGTGCATGCGATATTTGAGTAATATATTTATCCAGAATTAAAATATTTTAAGAGAATTTTTTTCCTGTGATTACAAGCCAACATTAGTTCATTTCATTTATTAAGTAGATTTCGGTCATTAATAGTTTTGAGGATGAATCTTTTTTTCGTGCAAACACAGGTTGCATCGGTCGCCGCGGCCAGAAAAGGGTGTAGTTTTGGCGACGAAATTACAATTTACTACCAGTAATAATCTGTTTTAATATCCCAGTAAAATTTTGAGAGTACCGTGGCATTTGCATATTTCTTATAGTTAAGAATCATTTTATGATAGTAAAACCTTGTTTTCATGTTATTGGCTGTAGAACCGATATAAAATTTTGTCTCGCCATTATGTTTAATGCTAGCCTTGTAGATGACGCCTTTATATATACATTTGTTGTTCATCAAACAGTTAATGCTTTTTCGGCAATTACATTTTTTCCGTGTTAATATTGCTATTGGTGTTGCTTAAGAATTTGTTTAAAGTTAGGTTATTATACTGTGCTGTATATTGTTCAAGATTTCTAGTGCAGCTATAACTAATCTTAATATTGTTCTTATTGAAGATTTTGTTGAGTAAAGGGTTATGACTGAAATGTTTGTGGATTAAGTTTAGGATCTTACCGATGTTGGTTTTGACATTACTGTTAAAAGATGGGTTGAACCAAATTATGTTGCGTTTTCTATTAAAAGACTTAGAGAGAAGCGTCTATCTTTTTAAAGTTGGATTTTTTAATGTATCTATAACAACAAAAACATTTCGATTTCATTTTTGCCTTGAAAAAGTCGGAAGACGAAACGCGTCGGCAAAATCTAAGATTTTTTTCCAATTGTCATTTTATACTAATTTGTCTTGTCCACCACAGAATTGATTTGGGAATTTAACTATATATATATATATATATATATATATATATATATATATATATATATATATGCACGTATACTTATATATATTCACTAGGTTTCGTTTTCTTACTTGGTTTGGTGGTATCATATGTATTACTTGTAGGAGGTTAGATTTATATTTTTTATTATTGTTTGAATTTATGCACATATGTCTGTATTTATACACTTATGCACACGCACATATGTAGGTATACGCACGTGCACATATATTACGTCCGTAATTAACCACTGCTTAAATGGTGAAGTCATTTTTTCTATTTTAGAGTATTAATTATGGTTGGTTGGGTTAATAGAATTTGTTGTTTGGATATTTATATATAGTATATACAACCTCACACTCAAACACACCGCACGCGCGCACATATATATCATTGTTAAATAGTGTATATGTATTAAAGTAAGTATTTGCTTATATCATATGCTATTGTTTATCTAATGTTTCATTTTTATTTAATTGTTAGTAGTTTATTTGTTTTTGCCTCTGTGTTATCTATTTATATATGTATTGATATATATATATATATATATATCTTACTTATTATAAAACGCAGATTGTGTGTGTGTGTGTGTGTGTGTCTGTAACGTTTATATGTTGGATCGAATTTCCTACATTTTTTAGCCGATTTCAACAAAACTTCACAGGACTACATAAAATTACCTTTTGGTGGTTCTAACGGCGCCGAAAATGGGAAAAACACAGTTGTTTTTTAAGAAAATCAATTTGAAAACACGATTAAGACACATCGTGAGAATGAAAGGGGGACAACTCACCCACGAAAATGTAAACAAAAGAGCATAGCATGATGAAAAAAAAAGCCGAACTTGACGAAAACAAAATTTTATCGTCTAATGTTCATATTATTATTAAAGAGGAAAGATCAAAGTATTTTTGGAGTATTTTTTTACATTTTTTAATCGTTCCTAGCACGTTTGAAATTTTCGTTAAAAATATTTTTTTTTGGTCAAAAAAAGGACAGATAATCAATCATTTTCATTTTTTTCGATTTGATAAAAAGATTAAAATCTTACTTTGATATTCTTTTAAAATCAATTATCATTTTTTCAAAACTGATTTTAATAAAACAGATATTATACTGTTTATTTAAAATATTTTGAACCAAGCTTAACTTAGCTTCTGCGCCGAAAAAATGTAATTTGAAAATAAAACAAAGCAGGTCATAACCTTTCGCGTCGCTTGACGATTGACGAAAGGCACATTCATGACGTTTAGATAACTTACGGGAGGGTAATTCTTTCTACGGATGGAAGGAAGTGAAATTATTTAAGTGAACAAATTATTTACCTCGTTACTTTTAAAGAAAACTTTCAGCGCTCTAATTTTTTATTTTTTATTTATTTTTATTTTTTTGTACTTAGCTTTCATTTTTACGTTTACGATGCTTTATGGAAAATACAAATAAATTAAAAAATAAGACTGTTAATAGTGAGATTAAATTTCATAAGAAAAAAGGTCTCTAATTAATTTAGGTACCTTTCTTATGAAATTTTATCAGAAGTGTACATAAAATACTATAATTTTATGTACATTTATTACATTTTACTGTGTTATTTGTATTTCCATTCATTTTATTATTAATTTTGATATTTCATTTATGGAAAAATGTCATAACTGAGATTAATATAAAAATAAGATCATATAAATTAAAGTTTAGCAGTAGTTAAATTTCATAAGATGATACTGTTACTTGTAGGTACCCTTCTCAGTTGAAATTGAAAACTCAAATTAACTTCTCCACACGTGTTTCGCAAAAGTAAAGGGCTTAACAGCGGAGAACAATGCTGAACTCAAATAATGCAACTAAATTGTATTCTGGTTGGTCTTCCGTACTTGATAATTACTGTCCGACTATAAACACAAAAATTACATTTCTTAATTACCATGGCTAATCTGATTGGTCCAAATTATACAATTTTCAACAATGACAATCTCACACGGACATTTTGAAAGGTTGATGTTGCATTTAACTAATGTTAAAATATTTTTTAAAATTCAATTTAAACATTTTTTAAAAATCTTTTTAAAATTAAAGAAATAAGAAATAATTGTATTAAAAATTCAATTTTCATTGAAAAAATTTTTTGCTTCCAGAAAATATTGTCCATATTCATAAAAACAAATTAAAACAAATAAAAGCATTTGAAACTAAATAATATATTTGTTTTATTGAGTTTTGTATGTTACAGCTGATTTTCAGGTACGTTGGCAAAAAAAAAACAAAAAAAAATACATGATTTGCATTCTTCAAAGCCTTGTGCTTTTAACTATTGTAATCACTAAAACCGATGGTCTCGAATTTCTAGAGTTTTTCATAAAATTAGTTATGGGGGTGTTAATAAATATAAAAAAAATATTTCTGCCATGACTTTAATAAAAAAAAAAACATATTTATAATAATTTCGATCATCTGTGAATAGTTTCTGAAAGTTTCATTAACATCTGACAATTATTTTTATTTTTGCAATATTTTCCAAATTAATGTGTGTAAATACAAAAAACGCGCTAAAAATTATCTGTTATTTACTACCCCTTGTTGTGACAAAGAGAAACAAGGTTTTTTAAATCAAAATTTAGAATATTTAATCTCACTATTAACAGTCTTATTTTTTAATTTATTTGTATTTTCCATAAAGCATCGTAAACGTAAAAATGAAAGCTAATTTCCTCTGGTATCAGTTGAATACATAACTCTCTTTCTTGAATCTTCTTTCTCTTTAATGATCAATACAATGTCACAGAATATACCTATATTATACTTACTGCATCGGGTCATAGGTCGTATGCAGATGTAATGGCTGCTCAATTGACAGCTAGGAGGAATGGAGAAAAACTAACTGTTCCTAATAATACCTGTTAATAAACTTGATCAACAGGTAATTTGATTATAAAACTGCGGATTTCCCAGAAAATTCCTCGGCGATTGTTTGATGTTTAAATTGTCGATATCGTTATAGGATTTTTATTGGTCACTGAAAACGTATAATTTTCGAGGAAAGTTTACAAAAATTTAATCCATTTCTAGTAAAGAAATTTGGAAGTTGATATTGGCAAAGAAGGAATACATGGAAGAATTACTTACTTTGGGGACATTCAAACGTCAGCTTCCCTAGAGTTTCATTATTACTTGCCGAGCAAATTTGGAAAGTCTGCAAAGTAAATAAATATTTAAGAAAGTTAAATATGCTGAAAAATTATAAGTGGATATAGTTTTCATATGTCTCTCATTATCTCTCTCTCCCCCTCACTCTCTCTCTCACTCCCTCCTCTCTCCCCAACGAAGTAATAAAATAATTGAAATTATGCGATTCACCTCCACTCACAACATTGGAAATTGTTCTCTCAAATCGCGCAAAAACCTTCAATCGATTACTTTAGATCGTGGTTGGTTTTCAGTTTATATTTTATCACGTCTGAAGAGCATATATCAGTCGCCATATATGAATTTCGAATTTTTTTTATTACATCCCTTACCGGTTATTCATACCAAAATATACAAATATTATAATTAATGCCAATAATGGCAGCTATAAAGGATGAAAGCAATAAATAACTGATTAAAATTGTGCCAATGTACATCAGTAATCCCTCAAGAACTCGAGGCATTCCACAATTATGCTTAATGTAATATTTTACTGCTGATTAAACCTTAAAATTAAAGGTTACAAAACTTCGTTAGTTTTATATAATTCACGTATGTTCGAGATTGAACCAATAACTTTTATCCATTTTGAATCAGTATATAACTAAACAAATAAAACGAGCCTCATATCTCTATCATCATCTTTTCAAATTATGTCTCATCTAATAATTTACTGGTTTTCAATAGCAGAGACTGTCATACTATCTTTTGTAGTATGTATTGTACTATTTTCTGGACTTTGAGCTTTTTTTTACTTCATAAAAATTGGCAAAGCACTAAGTGATATGTGTGCAATGAGCGAACAGAGAAAACTATTTTCATTAATGTTTTCTAAAACAAAGCGTAACTGCTTAAAAACGTATAAAAATCTATGAAAATTATTGGTATATTCGACACAAACCACAAATATAATTAAACATCGAAACTTTGTGATATACTGAGGCAATATCGAACTAATGCAGAAAATGTACTTATAAAATATAGACGATGAAATTCAAACTGGCCAGTTGAGTAAAATTATCGATTAATTTCCTAACTATTACCTTTTATAATGTTGTATATATAACGTTCATTGTAGTACAACTCCCTATCTCCCGTTTTCGAGCATCCCAGCCATATAAAGCTGGTGGTGGATGATAGTAAAAAGATTATAAATATTTGAATTATATCAATACAAAATAATTCTAAGTGTAATCAGGATTTAATTTCTATTCATTAAAGCCCTATTCGTTTGCTCGCTTATTCGATTACTACGCATTTCCAAGTAGTTGTAATGTCATTATAATTCTTTTGAAGAAATACTATTAGTTATTAGTCTCTAAGAAGATCGCGTGTTTAATACTATGATGCCAAATTTAAGATGTTTTATTAGCCTTTGCAATCAATTATAATATTTAAAGATAAAAAAAAAGTCTTAAAGTAATTGACGTTGATTGTTATTATAATACTTAACATACCTTTTCTAATGAAATTCGCATGCATTCAACAGCCATTTTATAAATGCCAGAAGTTTCAATTATTACTTGAATGAATTTTTAAGCTTTGGCCCTTGAACAAAATTAGCTGACATATGCTCAAGCAGATCCGGAATTAATTCTTATTTCTTATTTATTTCTCGGGCCTGTTTCCAAGAAGCTATTTTTAGATTGAATGAGTAGTTGAAATCTTTCTTTGATCACTTTATGAATGTGGCCTGCAAAACATTTAAAGCTAAATTATCTTATATATACTGCTTAATAAAACTTAATTTCTAAAACACCGAAATGAGGTGCTATATTGTTGTAGTTGATATCATAAGTTTAATAAAAAATAATTCTTTCATGGGAATAATCATTTATTCTCGCACAAATACACTCATGCACCTTCATAAGTATACCGCGTGTGCCAGATAAGTGAGAATAAATTATAACGAAAAAGATATTCAACAGAAAATATCAGTATAAAAATAAAGATTGTATGCATGTTCAACTTAAAAATTCACGATTACGGTATTGAACGAAATATTGATATTGGGGGTCCGTTGCTTGTCACTATCTCGACAACACCCCAGACGTAGCATCCCAGAGAATTGGAACCACTAGGAGCATGAGTGTTGGGTGGGGTGATCTGAGCGTGAAAATTTTCAGCCAGACACTTTTGGATCATGTTGGCAATATCAGATGAACAGTTTTGCTGATACAAGTGCAACTATCCGCTCGAACAAAATATTAACCACTGTATCAAATACCTCAATGACAGCAAATGACCGTGAAGCCCTGTAGGAAAAAAGCGGGATGATATGATATGACCCGCGTTGTTCACTACTTTCATTACAGACGACGGGAATTTAGTGCGCATCACTTCTCATTCCTCCTGTTCACCTGGCTTCTCTCAAGAAGCTGTCATCTCAAAATCATTGTTTCTATTCAATCTTTATACGTCTGAATGAAAACTGAGAGTGTTAAAATTTGGCGCATGTCCCGTAAAATTACTTTAGGTCTTCTATCATTTATGACTCGCTAAAATGTGTTTTTAAAAATCTGGCGTGTTTTCTATATACTCGGAAATTCAGAGCATGACCAAGAAGCCCTTTCCACAAAAATATTATGTTTGGTCACTTGTTCATATTTTGGGAAGTATATATATATATATATATATATATATATATATATATATTATAAATTAATTGATTTAAAATATGGTTTTTCCGCTACACAGTTCTAACCATGTTTCAAAAATGGAAGCTAAAAGCTTCGAATTTAATTTTGTAATTAAATTAAAGACATTAGTTCCATTTCATCCTCAAGTGAATTTTGGTGTAACTTTTAAAGACACAGCAAAAATCATAATTCATGTTTCCAAGGATACAGAGAAATCTATTTAACCAGACAAGGGGTGTTTGCGTGTTCATTATAGCTGTATTTTGATGTATCAGTTATTAGTTACATTTTGGTAGGGGTAGGGATGTATTTTCAATGAAATCTGACATCCGTTAAATGCATGTCGTCTGGATTTTTTAAAATTTATTGTTACGGCATTTTTTTCTATTTGTATACTTAAAGATTTGGGGGGGGGGGGTTGGGTTAGAATATGTTTTATTTAACTACGATTTTTAAAACATTTTCACTTTTAATTTTTAATAGACTATATTTCTTTTTAAAATAAGTAAATATATTAGAATTACTTACAGTAAGTAAAATTATTTTTCCATATCAAGTATAAGTATGTATATTACCAGGTCACAATATTTAAAAATTTTATATTTAAATATTATTTAAGTAAAATTTATGACAATGACGGCAAAAATAGCTAATTCATTTCTCTGATTTAGTAAACTTTATTTTTTATAAACTTAGTAATATATAGTTTCTCATGTATGTACAAAGGACATGGGTCATTCATGGCCTACATCTTTTAGCTTTTCATCATAATTAAGCCTGAAACTTTGGATTAAAATCAAAATCCTAAGAGACACGGGAGCGACCCAATCTCTGATAGTCGAAGAAGACATGCCACGCGGATCAGAGACAACCACGGGCGAACGAGTAGTTATACAAGGGGTAGGAAGTGATTTTGTTGTGTCCCACTTCACCGGATCTCCCTTGACTCTGACATAGTATGTGGACCTATAGTCATCGGAGTTGTTAATAGTCTGCCTATGAAAGGCATATCGATGTTACTGGGAAATGACCTGGATGGAGAAAGAGTTATAACCCATCCAAGAGTGGTGGAAAAACCGAGCGTCTCGGAGGAGACTGAGAAGATGGAGGAAATGCATCCTGGAAGATTCCCATCATGTGTGGTGACTGCGAGGAAGAGAGCCGAGGAGACGAGTGTCAGAACGGAAAGCGAGGACGAAGGGAACGAGGTGATTGACCTCTCCCAAACTTGTTTAGGCCATGAGATAGGATTGAACCCTATGCTCGAACAGACCCCAACATCAAGCCCTAACCCGCGAAAGGAAACAACAGACGTCATGCCCACCGTAGAAAGGACTATGGCAATCGAACAGAGGGAGGATAGCCAAATCCCCGCCTTTTAGAAGAAACGTTACCTGAGGAAGAATTGAACAAGGTACCCTCAGGATACTACGTCGAGAACGACATCTTAATGCGGAAGTGGAGACCCACACACACACCTGCCCAGGAGGATTGGTCAAGTGTACGTCAGTTGATATTACCAAGGAGATACAGAGAGGAAGTGCTTCGGACAGCCAAGAACAAGATGGAGAGACAATACGATCGAAACACTATTCAAAGAAGTTTCGATGTCGGAAACAAAATACTGGTACTGTTACCCTTGTCTGGTCAGCCCCTGAAGGCTCGCTTTCACGGTCCTGACGAAATTTCCCGGAAGGTTAGCAACCTCAACTACATTGTGAACACTCCAGACCGAAGGAAAGAAACACAAATGTGTCACATTAATATGCTCAAACCATATTACGAGAGAGGGAAACCAAGCCCCATCCTAGCCGTAGATGGACCCCCTCTATGCCTCTAGTCAGACGTAGACCCAGAAATCCTGAAGAAAACGGATCATCTCCTGAGGTTACCGAATTCAGAAATACTGTCAAATCTCTCGTCTAAGTTAAATCACTTAACCCGCGACGAAAGGAAGGAAGTAACCCATCTCATTCGAAACTTCCACGACTTGTTTCCAGACATACCTAGACGGACTGATGTTACTCAACACGATGTAGATGTTGAACATGCTAAACCCGTTAAGCAACATCCATACCGTGTCAACCCGCAGAAGGCGGAAATAATACGGCAAGAAGTGGAGTACATGCTTCATCATGGGATAATCGAACCCAGCCAGAGTAGCTGGTCATCTCCATGTGTACTGGTCAAGAAACCTGATGGCTCGATACGGTTTTGCACGGACTACCGTAAGGTGAATACCCTTACCCGCACCGATTCCCATCGAATGAATGACTGTATAGACCAAATCGGTAAAGCGACGTATATCACCAAGTTGGATCTATTGAAGGGCTATTGGTGCGTGCCTCTCACTGAGCGCGCCAAAGAAATATCAGCTTTCGTGACGCCTTATGGACTATACCAATATCGCGTCATGCCTTTCGGCATGAAAAATTCTCAGGCCACGTTCCAACGGATGATGAATTACTGTATGCGAGACCTACCTAATTTCACGACGTATATCGATGACATAGTAATCTACAACACGAACTGGGCAGACCACATGACAACATTACAGAACGTTTTCGATAGGCTCCGACAAGCGAATCTTACCATCCACCTATCGAAGAGTGAGTTTGGAAAGGCTGAATTGACATACTTGGGTCATACAGTAGGATATGGCAAAATCTCGCCCATTGACGTTAAGGTTCAAGATATCTTGAACGTCCCAGCCCCACAGAACATCAGGAGCCTAAGGCGGTTCCTTGGAATGGCAGGATACTATCGGAAATTCTGCAGGAAATTTTCTGATGTAGCGTTACGCTCACCCAGCTGTTATCAAAGAAAGCCAAATTTGTTTGGACACCCTCCTGTCAGAGATCGTTCGAACAGATTAATTCTTTGCTATGTTCTGACCCTATTCTGAAGGCCCCGGATTTTTCTCAACCTTTTAGCCTGGCGGTCGATGCCAGTAATGTTGGAATGGGTTCCGTTCTGCTTCAGGTCAATTCTAATAACATCGAACACCCTGTCAGCTATTTCTCGCGGAAATTTAATTCATGCCAGCGAAATTATTCGACTGTGGAGAAAGAGACTTTAGCCCTTGTCTTAAGCCTGCATCATTTTGATGTGTACGTGTCTTCATCCTGCCATCCAACAACAGTATACACTGACCATAACCCTATCACATTCCAACATCGGATGAAGAATAAGAATCGAAGACTATTAAATTGGAGCCTGATTTTGCAAGAATATAATCTAGATATTCGACATATTCGAGGCACCGACAATGTATGTGCAGACGCTTTATCGCGCTGCTAACATAATAAAGAATATACCCTTTATATATATATATATATATATATATATATATATATATATATATATAAAGGGTAACAGAGGAGAGTAAATATTTTATTTTTTTAATAAATCCCATTTCCTATTGTGTTGAAAAAGAATCGCAAGCGATCTTTTTCATTTTTTGGTGAGGGGGTGTTACGCTAACCCCATATTTGTACCCTCACCTCAGATTTTATAAGTATATTTTCAGTGCCTTGTGTATTTGCGACGAAACATATGAATCTTAATAACTTCTTTATTTCTTGAATATGCAGATTGTGGGATATATATTGTTTTTATACCCAGATGAGTCAGGGCCAGTTCTCGGAAAAGAACCTTCCCTTCTACCCCCATTTCCTACTTGGTCTCTGATGCGTAGGCCAAACAAACGCTGTTTGACAGATAGGTGCGAATGATATTAACCAGGTCCATAGTCGTAGGCCAAACGGACGCTGTTTGACAGATAAGTGCAATTGATATTAACAGGGTCCGTGAAAGACGCATACCTCTTTTGGAGGACCAACACGTGACTCAACATATAGCAGTTTTCGTTTCGCACGTGTTGAGGTGACAACGATCTCACATAGTTGCTGGCTATCGGAGGAATCGGACGTGACCAAAACCAGTCTTAGCTGTTTACCATTAGAAGAAGCAGTTGTCACCAAAACCAGACTTCGTTGTTTGATGCCAGAAGAATTACCGACGAGACAATTTAGAACAACATCGTCAACCCAAGTCGGCTACACTCCCGTGATTTTTCTGTGTGTTCTCCTCGCCATCAACCCGGATTGGACGTCGCCAGTCAAAAACTCATATTAGAACATTGACAATCCCATCCTTTACTTTCAGAGAAGTGTATGAATATCCTTTTGATCAAACTGTACCCCGATAATAGACAATCGACGTCGATTCCAACCTTATGTAAGTTTCTGCATGTTTTTCCATATCTTATAATCTGCTATCTACGTATTCATATGTATTTCGCTGCATTAGTATCTGTTTAATTGGTAACTTATCTCGCCATACCTTGTATTATTTAGTTTTCTTTTTCTTATATATATATATATATATATATATCTGTGTGTGTGTGTGTGTGTGTGTGTGTGTGTGTGTGTGTGTGTGTGTGTGTAGGTGTAATTATTTGTATATTATATGCGCGGTACTTAATAGAAAGCGCTCAGTATCAGAAATAGAGCTAACATATTGAATCGGATATATGTATATGTGTAGATGTATATATATGTATGTGTGTGTATGTATGTGTATGTGTGTATTTGTGTGGATATATGTGTATGTGTGTACATGGGTATATGTATGTGTCTATGGGGTTACACACCTATGTGTATGTATATACGTGTATATGTTATTGTGTATGTGTGTATTCGCATGTGTTTTTGAACATAAAAATATAGGTCCTTGCTAGATTAGATAAACGTTATATTTATTTTTTATGTTTATATTTGATTTGTAACCTGTAGTCGATATTAATTTTGTCAAATTTTCTTAAATACACAGCAGCCCTTTCAGTAAATGTCCATCAGTTTTAGTTTCCCCCGCCCCATCTCTCTCCCCCACCACTTCTTTCCTTTCCTCTCCCTCCCTCTTATTCTGATCTTTAACATTAGATCGTCTATGGTATGTGTATGTCACCACGAAATGTATCTTTAAGGTATTAGACATCCGACAACATTCATATTTTCCCCTTCAACTCACCTCTATAAAACCCCTCTCTGTTAAGTTTTAATCTCCCACCTTCTCTCGTCTGTTACCCCTCTCTTTGCTCTAACATTCGTCCCACACGCTCATACTTACACTCTCTCTAAATTCTAGTTTTATTTCCGGAGTTGTTTTTTTTTTCTGTTTTCTTTTTAAATATGTAGGTCTGATGAATTGGATCGTATTTACGATTACAATGGAATAAATTATGACCATGGAATATTAGTGTTTAAGCTTTTATATATATATATTGAAAAATGTATGAAGATTCATTCCAAATATTTATCTAAAGTATATATATATATATATATATATATATATATATATATATATATATATATATATTGAAAATGTATGAAGATTCTTCTCAAATGCTTCTGACAGCAGATAAATATTTATCTAAAGTACACCAAAAGTCAACCACTTTGAACAAATTATTTTCCCATTTTCCAGGTATTCATCAGATTCCAAACATTTTATTTAAGGTAATAATAAGACACTATGACTTCTCTTCTTAAACTAATGAACAAAAACAATTTATCATGCAATCATTCCAGATCCAGAGTCAATATTCTGTTTTTCGGACTATTTAATGTTGTACATTTTTGTATAAATTCATAAATAAGAGATTTGGCATTTTAAAAATAGAACTTATAAAACCCAAATAATTTTCTTTAATTAATCAGAAGGTAAATTTATTAGACAGACTTACAGGCGTAAAAACTTATTCAATCACGTAAGTATTTAATATAGCTGACATTATTATTTGGATTATCCTGATCAAGTTTTATTCTTTTACGTTAAATTTATTTGGGCAATAGTAATTAATAGTAAGCAGTCAGTGATAACTTTCAAGAAATTTTAAGGCCAAGAGCAACACAATGAGTTTGACTCATCAAATTTTACCTACAGAATTTGTGTGCTTTAAATGCAAGTGTAAACTGTCATAGTATTTACTATTTCCTTAAAATAATTCAATCATATAATCGTTTTCATAAATATGTAATGGGAAAATAGTTTAAAAAGCATCGAAAAGATATGACCGAAAAAAGAGAAAAGAGCGATGAGGACAGGATTAATAAAAGCTATATGAAATATTGATATTCTTGAGTATCGTTGGCTTAAACAATTAGTATGAAAAATACTAATTGCTAATAGAGTAGGAAGATTATGCAATGTCAATCACTTATCGTAAGCTACACACACACACACACACACACACACACAAATAAATAAATGATAGATAAAACAAAATAAAAATCCTGTGCAAACGACTGTCTAAAGTTTAATTCAAAAGAAACAAATAGGTATAATTTCCATATTTGAAATAATAATAATAATAATAAAGGGGACGCTCTGCCCCCCCTTTCTGTTTTGTTTGTCCTTAATCCTCCTTTTGCATGAACTGAACAGTAATAACTATGGATAACAAAGTAAAAAAAAGAAATTGTTTAACCACTTATTCTACGTGAATGATATCAAACTCTTTGTCAAAGACGACAATGAGTTGAGGAGGTGGGGTATCCTCAGTACTGTAAAATGGTTCGGTGATGACATCAGTAAGGATTTAGGATTAGATAAATTTGCAAAAGTAACATTCAAGAAGGGAGAAACAAACTCAATAGATCTAGATTTTGTCACAAAGATTAGGGAATTGGAAAAAGAAGTCTATATATACTTAGGAGTCAGCGAAGGAGATAGAACACAGCATACCCAAAAGGAGAAAGTAAGAAAAGAATACTACCGGTGTTAAATTCACAAAACAGAATATCAGCCATAAACATTTTGGCTGTCCCTGCGGTGCAATAGTTTCAACATCCGTAACTTGACCATAGCTGACATTTAGCGAATGGACTTCGAAACGAGAAAGTTTCTCACTTGCCACCACATGCATCATCCCAATGCTCATGTTGATCGTCTGTATGTGTCCAGATCCGAAGGAGGAAGAGGATTATTTCAACTAGAACTGTCTTACAAAACCACAACAATCAGTTTTCAAAGATACTTTGACTCTATAGGAGACTGAATAACCTGCGTCAAGGAACATGAAAAAATAAGAAAATTTATTCAGCAATAAAGGAACCCAAAAAATTCAAAAGGGAATTTCAAGTGGGCGAAGAAGTGCAAATAAACCATAATACACCTACTGCAGCAGCAAAGAACCTACAAAATAAAGCAAAAGCAAATGTAATATCCGCAAATGCAAATACTATGGCAAGGTAAGCCTCTGTATAGTCAATACTCTGCTAGTGCCAAACAAGCTAATGTAGACAAACTCTGTACACATCAGTGGTTACGTAGTTCAGAATTAAAAGCTGAAACTGAAGGTTTTATTCTCAATGCAAAAGACCAATGCTTGCTAACTAGAAATTGTCAAGCACACATACTGAAAAATTGTGTTAACCCGAAATGCAGATTCTGTGATAAGAAGCAACTGACCATCTTGTATCAGGCAGCACGATGTTAGCACCCACTAAATATAAAACTTGGCGTGATAGAGTAGGCCAATATCTACGCTGAAAAGTCTGCAACTTTTACGGGAAGCAAACTACAAGAAACTGCTATGAACCAGACCCGATTACAAGATAGGACCTGTAATAATTTTATGGGACTTTACAATACAAACAGATAGAACAATTAAAGCTAATCGTCCAGATATCGAGATCAAAGACCACAAAAACAGAATGTGCTTTCTTATTGACGTCGCAGTTCCTACAGATTGTAATACTAGGATTTTGGAGTGGAAATATCAAAAAATGTGGCACATGAAGACATCAATAATTATTGTAGTTGAAGCCCTCGGACTTACTGAAAAAGGTTCT